>JAEQBH010004111.1:0-232343 GCA_016808115.1 Tetrastigma voinierianum
CCCAACTATGGTTGTAAGTACCATATGGTGAACTCATCCATTGGTTTCCATAGTCCTCATGGACTATATTCATTTGGATCCTCTCCACAGGTTGGTGACTTTGCCATATTTGGTTCACGTAATCCCTCATAGATATATATGCACTAGAGTTCACCCCACCACATGCGACCATACATCCTGTTCCATTGGGTCGAATTCAATCTTGATTTACAAAATCCTAACCAACTAGAATCACGAACCTGCTGTGAAACGGGGCAACCCAGACAACAGAAATAATCTATGACAATGTTTTTTTTTAATGAAATAAAAAGAAAATGACGATAAAATAAAAGCAATTCACGGTACTTGTGATAGAGGATCACAAGTGTTTCCCATGACTTCTCACTTTGCACTAGGGCACCATCCGTGGCGGCGCCATTTGATTCGTGCCACAGTAGGGTGATCAGGAATCAACAAAATTTATATACTAAGTTCCTCCCTCTTTGCCGTGATCCAGCTCTTTGCGATATAGTGAATCTAAATTCGAACCACGGGGATGGAGTTTTCTTCGTACAAATGATTTGGTGAAGTCGAAAATGGTGAATTAAATTTGGACCACAAGGTTTGGGTAAGCAGTGGAGTGGTTGGTTTGCAAACTGAAAGTAAATAAAATAAAATGTAAAATAGAACTCCTTGAAGCATTGGGCCGCGAGTTTAAGATCTAGGCTAATGAGAGGTCCCGGGTTAATTCCTCGCGATTGGGGAGGATGACATAGTCATCTCCCGAGCGGATCTTCATTGGCATTAAAACTACAAGCCACTAATAATTTTCCTTTGATAAAAAGCATTTATTTAACATTTATGGTTCGAAACGGTGAAATCTATCTTGACTCTCATCCTATGATGATTCGTAAAGGAGTAGCTTGGCGGAGTCTCGATGGATGCAAAATAAGAATCCAGTTATAAGATTGCAAGTATTGATCAAAGTGGATGCACTTGCGGTGAAAACCTAGCCCTGCACCTCGGTGGCTCGTAAATGGCAACTAATGGATATTAGTGTATCTAAAGCTAAGAATACACTAAACCTAAAAGCTTACTTAAGTATTGCTTGAAAGGGAGTATAGCAAAGCTTTAAAGCCTAAAGTTAGAAAATTGGGAACCAAAATATAAAAGGCACAACTGCGTGAAAACGGGAACCACCGGTAGCCTGGGATCATCGTGACCTTTTACTTCAAGAAGGGAGCTGGTTTTAAGCTCATCATCGAGTTGTCATCCTTGGAGGTGTTTGTAGTAACGAAAGGGAGAAAATGAGAGAAAAGCGGAAGCTGGAACCACTAGCTTTATTTCACGGTAAAGAATCGCAATTCGTTGACAGTGCCTCAGGCGCTTGCTTGGCACTTACAAACCAAGTGAAATACAATCCAATCCAAACATAAGTGGAAAAAGCAAAGGGTAGAAAGGAGAAAACCAAAATTATAGCAAAGAACAAGCGTGAGATGCGGGAGAGCGAGGGTGCGGAAGGAATAGTCTTATTTGGGAGGTAGGAACTTGATTGCACGGGAGATATTTTCACTGCGGTGGTGTTTCTTCACATTTGCTCTTAACTTCATGATCTTTTGATGCAGGTGTGGTTGACTTGAATTCTTGTGCTTAGATGGGCTAATAAATTTCGGTATAATTAGCTGCATGGCTTTTAAAATTTGCCACAAAATCACGATCAATAAAATAGTAGGGACCTTAATGTACCGTCGGGTTAATTAGCATGATTAGTACACACAAAAGCACTCTCAAAACATATAATAAATAGATCAAATAGCACTTTTTGAGGCCTTCAATCGAAACTAAGTTTTAGGGGTGTGATGAGTACCTAAAACACTCATATTATACTCCCGTCAGTCTTCCAAGACTTATATGTTTGTTTGAGTAATTTTATAGTTTTGTGACTAGAATGCGATTTGATGTCTATTGTGAATGTAAGGGCATTAGTGAGAAAAGACAGCGGCTGAGGCAGTTTTGGAGCAAATGGGAACAAGGCGTGAAGTATAAATCGCGTGCGTCCGCGTCGTGGCGCGTGCGTCTTGGCGTCTCACGTGCGTGTTGTGACCCGCGTCGCCCGGCGTCTCCACGCGCTGACGTCAACTCGAGATCTACACCCTATCATTTAAAGTGCGGAAGTTATAAAAGGGGGTATCGGGAGGCGTCTGAGCGAGGCCGCGGAATTCGAGGCGGTGGCCACGGACTTCGAGGAAGTGCGGAATTTGGCGCCTTTCATTGTTTGGATATTTTGGATAGGAGAATGATGTTTTTAATTCTAAACATTTCTTCTTTTCATTCATGATGTTCTAGATTTATTTACAGGGCTATATTGAACCTTGTCATATGTTCATGGTTAGGGTTTGAACTTTATATTATTGGTTCTTTCTGGAAGTATGTTGTAACTATTCTATGCTGAGTTTGTCATTATGTTGATAATAAAGCCAACATTGGCATAATTACTTGGAGAATCCAGAGATTCGAGAGATGAGGGTATTCGGGGATACAGGTGAGTAGACTTGGTTAGTTGGTAAATAGAGATATTCAGGAACTGAGAAGGTGGCAATTGGGGTTAGGACATTAATGCATTTCGGAATACTGAGTCGGGATAGAGATATACCCGATTCTATTAGCGAGATAGGCGGATATACCTCGAGAGGATGCCTGTGAAGGATGCCTCGCCATTGACATATTGTAAATGCGAATAATAACATATTTAGAAAGATTAATCCATTGAGCGTGACAAGGGGAGATATAACCACTGACTTCAAAACAGTACTTTAATTGAATCAAATAGTTTGGTAGTAGCACACATATTTGATTCCGGCTTCTGGGGTCATCTTCGGATATTATCTAAAGCAGGAGACATTCAGCAATTATTTTATCCTGTGGATGCGATGTCGTACCACGGTGTATACTACTTGGGGCGGCGGTGCTTTATCGCATAGCGTATATTTTATACACAGTTTTCCTTTGTCGACTATGTCAGTTTGATCCTGTAGTAGGAAGAACCTTGCAGGTGCACGAGGCGAGAACATACAGTGTAGAAATCTAGCAATCATGCGGAGACAATGAAGAGCACGATCTTGGCCATGAAAAAGCAGGCCTAGGGATCGGGATGGGGATAATAATTAGGAATCAGCATACTGAGGTGTTCCTTTGTTTGGTGAGTCATTCATGCTATAAGAGTTTGCTCTACCACCTCTGGTTGTTTGGAATATTATAAGAGGATACCTATTCAGGCAAACAACTTGAGTTGAAGTTATTCAGTACCTGGAACATCTTGAACACGGATTTTGATGAGGATCAGGAATATGCATTTAACTGACTTCCTCAGAAATTAGACAGTCAGTGATTGGGGTCCGCAGAAGGCTTCAGTTTGAGATTGTTCACTCTCACTGGTGATAAGTACAGACATTGGTTTGACTTGATCAACCACCAGATTCCATTACTTCATGTGGAGCGACTTGAGTAGAAGTTCTGACTAAAGTTCTTCCCTTTTATAAAAATTGCACAATTGGTGCGAGAGATCAATACTTTTGGACAAGCTACGGGGAGAGGGCTGGCGAGGCGCTGGGATGATTTCTGACCCCATTTGAGGAAGTGCCACATCATAGATTGACTAGATGGATCTGAGTCCATACTTTCTATAATGGGTGAGGAATGCGGCTGAGCCAATTGATTGGTGTAGCGGGAGGCGGTAATGAAGAAGTCCATGGACTAAGCACATATATATGAAGAATCACGGAAGGCCTTTGCTACTATTACTAATGAGTGGCTAGAGATAGATTACACTAATGAAATATGGCCTGATAATAGTTCTCCAGTGATCTATATTATCATGTCATAAAACTCACTAACTGTTGACTAATGTAGGAGTGCGCATATGCCATCACGGAACTTGACCCATGAGTTGTGTAGTTACATGGAGGGAATGACTGTGATATGAGTGCGAATTAAGACTCAAACTAGTAGAAACAACCAATGTGTCAATGTTATTTCAGTCATTTTAACAAGTTGATGTTAGGTAATGTACTCGGAACCAAAATCAAGGCGAGAGATTGGCGTAATACTTAGAATAGTCGGAGCAGTCCAGGGTTATGGATGGAAGAACAATCAAAACGCTTTTGCATTTGATGAGTAGACCCCCTCAGAAAAGGTAGACTTGGAACCAAGCCCTTGAATGCTCGCCTCGCATCTGCCTTTATGAATGAGACAAAGGCGAATATACGACACGGCTTCTGATTGAAAAATCAAGCAGCGAGTTAGAAATTTAGAGGTGCAGATGGGCCAAATGGCGATCTATTGACGAAATACCTTGGGTTCCTTACCAAACAGCTTAGAAGTGAACCTAAGGCAAAGGGGAATGGTATTAAGCGGTCATCTTTGAGAAGTGGAAAAGAATTGGTATGCGAGAGGCTGACCCTAGTGACGGAGGAGGGTAAAGCGAGAAAGTCATTCAGATTACGTCATAATGATTAATCTGGAGACAACCTTAAGAAGCAGTATGGGAGAAGAAAGTAAACGAAAGTTGCTACCACCTTAGCCCAATTTCGTATCCCCAGCGATAAGAAATAAAATTTGGATAAACGAGTTCACAGTTTATGGAAGTAGAAATGCACGTCAACATTCCGTTTGTTGATGCTGCGGAACAAATGCCAAGTTATGTCAGTTTATGAAGGACATATTGTCCCGAAAGAGAAGATTGATTTGAAGCGGTTAACCTAGCGGGAATGCGAGCCATCCTTCGGAAGGCTGTAGCTAAAAGACCCCGGCAGTTTCACTATCCCTTACACCATGGGAACGCTATCTTTGAGAGGCTTTTGTGATTTAGGCGTAGTGTGTTCTAGTACCGCATCCATATTTAGGCGTTTGGGTTAGGTGAAGCTCGTCGACTACGGTCACCTCCGGCTAACGAGACGAGGTCCTTTAAGCATCGAGAGGGGTGATAGAAGATGTCTTAGTGAAGGATGATAAGTTCATCTTCTAAACGTTCATTGTATTAGATATGGAAGAAGATAAGTACGCCTATAATCTACAGGTGGGTAATTTCTTCTTTGCAAGCTGGAAGGGCAATGATTGGCGTTCGGAGGAGAGCAGAGGTGAGTGCGGGAAGATGAAGTGGTTGGCGTGTTGTTGTGAGACATCCGACGGAAGTGATACATCTTCATGACGAGGAGGCTAGTGAAGTATATGTCTGGCAAAGTGGTCTCATTGATCCTTGGAGTCTAGCCTGAGTGCGAGTGATTGGAGAGATACAGGCGAAGAGCGAGGTATGTAAAATGGATGGATTCCTTCGAACCCAATGAAGGGAAATATTTTGAATCTCACAGGTGAAAATACTAAAGCATCAGTGCCATGCGTTGAACAACCACCCGAGATGGTTTAAAAGCCATTACCTAATATTTAGTATGTATCTTGGGACGACCTCCACCTTACCGTGATTATTTAGGTGTCCACACGGCGACCTTAGAGGAAGATAAGTTGTGAGGGTACTTAGAGATCAAAATGTGCTCGGATGGTCTCGGCTGGAATTTAAAAAAGGATTGCCCTTCTATAAGCATGCATCGAATTTTGTTGGAAGATGGCCATAAGCTTTCAGTGGGACCACAGAGGAGACTTAATCCCAACTATGAAAGAGGTAGTCCTCAAGGAGGTATTAAAATGGCTGGTCTCGGGGTTATTTATCCTATTTGGAGCAATGCATGGGTAAGTAGGTGTAGTTAGTACCTAAAAGGGAGGAACAAGCGGTCATGACGAGAATAACATCTTGCCTTCTAGAAACGATCCAGGTTGGAGAATTTGTATTGATTATCGAGCCCCGAATAGGAGTACACTCGAAAAGATCACTTCCCATTACCGTTTCTAGATTAGATGTTGGATCGATTAGCCGGACACGAATACTATTGCTTTTTGGATGGATGTTAAACTACAATCCAGTTGCTGTGCCGCGAAGATCGGGAGAGGCGACATTCATATCCCATGGTACATTCGCATTGAGGCGGATGCCACTGGGTACATGCAATGCAGAGCACATTCAACGATGTATGATGGCCATATTCTCTGATATGGTTGAAAAGACAATCGAGGTCTTCATGGATGATTTTTTTGTCTTAGGAAGCTCCTTTGACAATTGTTTGGAGAATTTGATTTCGGTGTTGATCAAATGCGATTGTACTCAATTGGGAGAAGTGCCATTTATGAGTGAGGGGCATTATGCTTGGAGTATGATTTTACGCAAGAGGAATATAGGTAGATGATTAGTACCCAAAT
Organism: Tetrastigma voinierianum; assembly: GCA_016808115.1. Classification (NCBI taxonomy): domain Eukaryota; kingdom Viridiplantae; phylum Streptophyta; class Magnoliopsida; order Vitales; family Vitaceae; genus Tetrastigma; species Tetrastigma voinierianum. The sequence goes on from JAEQBH010004111.1 coordinate 6,286, forward strand.
AGTGCAATTTCGAGCCTTGTTTATAGCAGGTTTTATCGCTTTTGTGTACTAATCCCAACTTAATCACTCAATTGATACATTGGGTCCAGGCTTTGTGCGATCACATTTTGTAGCTATTTTTTTAGTAGTTTTGCGAGGTCAATCCTCATAGTATTTCCTCGATTCGATTCAAACACACAGAACTCGGCCCGAGATTCGATGCATGGTCAAATCAAAGGAATTTTGGAGCAAAAAAACTGAAGAGATGAAGCTTGTAGAAATTTTTGCGGGGTTGAGTTTGCGACCTAAATTTAGCGGGTTGCCAATTTTATAACTGCGAACCTTTACTCCTGTGATTGCTTTTTAACCCGCCTTTCGGTGGTTTTATACAAGTTTTCCCTCATGTAATTTTGGTTTCTTAACACAATTTTGTAATTTTCTTATCACCCGAGCACCTATAAGCTCAGTGCTATAATCAAATCAACTTTTAGGCATTCCATCAATCAATCAAAGAGTGGGCCTGAAGCTTCAACCTAATTCATTGGTGATTTTCTCTTCTTCTCCCCTTCATTTTCTTGCACTTTCTTGGTAGCCAAAAAACCTGATGATGACAAATCAAGGGATGCTCATTAAAACCCACGATCCTTAGAGGGGAAGGCCAGCTGAGTCTTGATTTTGGGGCTTAGTTGCATCCTCTCATGCTCTTCACGTATGAATTTAAGGGTATTTGTGCTCCTGCTCCTCACCTTAGGTTAAAATCTCTTAGGCATGCTCTCCCTAATGTGTAGTTGGCAAGCTTTTTTGGGTTGATGGATACTTTCACTAGATCTGGCTGATGCCGAGTTAATTATCTATTAGTTATTGTAGGGTAGGTTTTGAGATGTGTTTTTATTGCTAGGGACATTTATGCCCCAATCAAATGCCATTTTCAAAAACTCTTAGGGTTTGGAACAAGTTAATGAAGATGTCAGGTTCGGGAAATGACTATATGTCATGCTCCCCCTGACGAGGAAAAGACTCGAGCACATGTCGGTTAACTAGAGACCCTAAGCCCAGTGGCCAGGGCTTAAGGAATTCTCTTAACTTTTCACTTCACTTATTTGGTTTCTTACATTCACACCTTTTCATTTTTCACAAACCTACAAAGTCCAACGAGAGACACCATTTTCAATGCCTTCATAACTCTCTCTCTCACAGAAGCGTCACGTGTTCGACCACAGAGCCACTATACTGTAGTAGCTTTGCTACGTCAGTAGTAGGAATCCTAGGTTATAAATTTCATTGATTCGAACACTGCTTGGAACAGATCGGTGGAAGCGGGTAGTTGACAGTTGAAATTACCTCCACCCTCATACAGCAAAGGGATAGAAGCTTTTTAGGCCACCTTTGGATTCTATAGGCAGCTTCATCAAAAAAGACTTTCTGAGATTACAAAGCCGTTGCCTAATTTGCGGGTCAGGGACACCATTTGAGTTTGATGCAGTGTATGCGCGCATTTTGATCTTGAAAGATAAATTGGTATGAACCTATTGTAGTAGCACAGTTGGGCCTTTCCATTTGAGCCTATGTGTGACGCAAGTGACTATGCGATTGGAGCAGTGTTAGGGCATAAAGAGAAAGAATATTCCAGGTGATCTACTATGTTAAATAGAACCTTGAATGATGCCCGACTACAGACTGTACCATTGAAAAAGAACTATTGGTCATTGTCTTTGCATTTGAAAATTTTAGGCCTTATTTGATTGGCAACAAGGTAGTTGTCCACACTGACCACTTCTCCATAAAATACTTATTGACTAAAAAGGACGCCAAACTCAGACTAATCTGGTAGGTGCTCTTGCTGCAATAATTCGATTTAGAGATTAAAGACAAGAAGGGAACGGAGAACCTAGTTGTAGATCATCTATCACGGTTAGAAGGGGCACGCGTGAGGTCAGTGAATGTGACTTCCTGGAGTGAGTGGCTCTTAAGCTATTGTGAAGACAAAGGCGGTTCCATGGTTTTAGGCTAAATTGAGATTATTTGGTGGCCAAGGTGATCCCCGAATTTGGCTATCAACGAGAAAAAGAGGTTCTTCGCTTTTGCCAAACCTCTTTGGGAGGAACCTATTCTATCGACATTGTCTTCGACCAAGTGATCGGAGATGTGGCTGCGAAGATGGAAATGGACGGTGTCACAAGCCACTACCACGGTTTACCATGTGGGGGGCATTTCGGCGGCTAGAGAACAACGGCCAGTACTTGATGGCTTCTACTAGCTGGCTTATTGAGGATGCTCATCGGTTATTATCCACTTGACGAATGCCGAGCGAATGGGGAGGCCTTCTGAAAGGACAAACCGCCAATGCACACAATTCAGGAAGTAGAACTATTTGATTTATAGGGGATGGATTTCATGGAATTAGTTTTCCCCTTCTTTTACTAATCCACTGTACATCTTGCTAGCAGTGGGTGTCTGTCTCTAAGTGGGTTGAAGCAATACCGACCCTGTGAGTCACCCCAGGGTATTGGCCCTGAGTTCTTCCAGCCACATATTCTCACTTACGGTTTAGCACTCCAGACGATTGAGATAGCGGTACCCATTTGTAAACATGTAATAAGATGGTGCGCTGATCTTTTTCCTGAGTATGGAGTGCGACATCGCCATCCCTACATATACCACCCCTGAACAAATGGTAGCCAGAAGTATGGTGAAATCAAGTCCATTCTGGAGAAAACAGTCAACAGCTCCAGGAAGGACTGGTCGAAAAAGATTGAGGATGCACTTTGGGCATCTGAGACAACATTTAAGACACCATTGGTATGTCACCATTTGTTACATGGGAAAGCATGCCACCCTCACAGGTGGAATTGGAGCATCGAGCTTCTTGGGCGCTTCGTGGTGTTATGGATTATCGTTAGCGGGAATGGCGGGATGCTGACTCGATGGAATTGAATGAATTTGCGAAGCTTATGAAATGCTCACATATACAAGGAAAGACGAAATCCCCAGCCTGACCAACATATTGCGGGGAAGGGGTAGAAATGACGTAGTCCTCTGTTCCAGAGCTCAAACTTTTTCCTTGGAAATTAAAGTCAAGATGGTCGGGACCATTCACGGTGACCCAGGTTTTTCCACATGGAGGGGTGGAAGTTACGCATCTAGAGAAAGGAACATTCAAAGTTAACACCCAACGGTTGAAGCCATATTTTGGGGGCGAGTTCCATGCGAATAAGCAAACCATTCCCTTCCCGAGCACACAAGCGGGGAGGACGGTGGGCGGTCTTATAAGCTGCCAGTCATCAGGAGCTAAGGCATTAAAGCGCTTCTTGGGAAGCGACCGGACTTTTCTTGAAATTTTTGGGGGCGACCCAGGCTTTCTTGAAAATTTTCTTTCATAGTTTAATTTTATTTGTTTTTTAATTTTGGTTTGGTTTTTCTGTCTCCTTCGTGGCTAGTTTTCCTTTTGGCTGTGTTTTTTTAGGACTGGGGATGAAAATGGATGTGGAGGATCTGCTCGAGAAACCCATTTAAAAAGTGTGAAGGAAAAAAAAAATTGTATTCAGGGGGTTTTCTCAAATTGTAGCAACTCATAAAAAAAATTTCATTTTGGCCTTCTCTGTCACGTCGCGACGTTGGATCTTAAAGTCGCGACGTTGCCTGAACCATGAAAAACCAAGTTTGAAACGATATTATGGCGATGTTAGATCTGACATGTAGCGTTAGTAGTGCTTGCCTTGGAGCGTCGTGGCGGTCGAGATCCTCAAACGTCGTGGCCGTCGGTTTACCACTCTCTAGAACGTCGCGACATTGGATCTCAACTTCGCGACGTTTGATTATGGCCTCTCTGGAACGTCGCGACGTTGGATCTCAACGTCGCGATGTTGAGCTCCACGCCGAGGAGCGTCGCGACTTTGAGGCACGAGCGTACCGCGTTGCTTTATTGTGTCAAGCCCTCTAATTTTTGCCTCCCTCGCACCACCATACGCGCTCACCTCCATTGTTCAGGCCTCGGTCTCCACTATGCTTACCACCACCCATTGCACAGCCGGCCACACGAATTCTCCATCCACGTCTCCATGACTCCATCACCCTCCGTGAATTGCCTTAACCCAGGCTCTATCGGCTCCAGTGAAGTTCGGCAAATTTTTGTATTAGGTTGGCACCATCGGCCCCAGTTGGAGTGCAGTTCGACTTGCAGAAAGCACCGCTGGGGGCTTTTTAAGAATTCGTGCGAGTCCCCGAACTGACCTCACAAACCGTTCCATTAATGCGCCTGGGTGCTCAATCATTTAATCTGAGTCACCTGGGTGTGGCCTCCTTTGTGCCATTAGGCCCTGGTGCAACCATTGGAGCTTAGGACGTCTAGACCCCCCCTCTGCACCTATGTCGGGTAAGTGGCAAAAGTTGACCGCTAAACGGGGTCGGGCCAGTGAGGACCCGACTCCTAATTTGGACCTCATAAAGCTTGTCAATGAAGGTGTACCGATAGGTTTTGGCACCGTTTAGCAGAATCGGTCCTTCGTGAAAAAGGGCTTCAACCGCGCCCAGCGACTTCTTTTGCAAGACCATTGCGAATAAGGGATGGCGGGCGTGCGACCACCTCGTCAGCTGCGGCGATTGTGATGCGAGAATTCTCACCTTGACCTCGCCTCCCGTAGTGATTCAAAAGGTTCGGGTGCGTGGAGTGTTGGTAGACTTTAGTGCACAGTCTATCAACCAATTCTACAATCTTGACCCGGTTCCACCCGAGCCTTTTGATCGATCTATGAAGCTGACCTAACTACTCACGGCGTCCTCGGTCCACGACCCGATGAAGCGAAGGGTGAGTGGAAACTCAATAGTGAAGGGCGCGGTGCACATCAAGGCAAGCATTTGGCCTATATCCCTAGGTATGGCATCGCGCATGCATGAGGTCTCATTCGGGCGGCGAATGTGTGTGAAGTGGCTTGTCCAGCTGCCGCTACGACTCATTATCATCAGAGACCATGCCGCCGATGTTAAGCGGGTTATCAAGGATGCCATCCTCCACTTGAGGCGTGAAAATGGACACAGGAGGCGCCTTTCTCGCATATACGGTCTATACGGGCGTGTGGGGTGCCCTTAAGGGATAATGAGGCGTGGATACATCCCGTTAAAGCTATAATGGTCAAATTCTTGACAATGGGTGTACCACGACTACGAGGAATGCGACTTCAACGTGAACCCTCGGTGAGGACGAGCCATAAGTATCAAGCTTCGTTTTGACCTCCGGTGATCGGCGGAGTCGTCCCTCATCGCCTGCCCCACCGTAGGCCTCGAGGGGCCCGTCCGATCCCGCTAACCTAGAGGACCGGTGCTTGCACTCGGTAGTTGCCCGGCGCATGCCGGGGCTGAGACCTAGGAGCACCAGAGTCCTCATTACCCGGGACATGGGAGGCCCTCCCGCCGGCATGCGTGCGGAGTCACGGCTAACCGGGCGACCATTCTTCGAAATCGGCCCGGTCCACCGGACGACTCGCTCGGCTTCTCGGCTCTCCGCTGACCCGCCGCCGCCGCCTCGCGGTGGCTTGGCCGTCCTGCCCGGGAAGTTTCCTTCACCCTCTCTCGTTCTTTTATAGCCAGTAAGGACACTGGACCCATCTGTTTGGGGGGGTGTGGGTGGTGATCGTGTTTTGTTAGATTATTATTGCGTCGGTTTGTGCTGTGTTTAGTTTATGTGTTTCTTTTATGGTAGGCCGTTGTGTTTAGTTTATGTGTTTCTTTTCTTTCTACTTTGTTGTTTCTAGTCATTGGGAGTGATAATAGGATATGTTGACATTGAGAGTGTTTAGGTAGTGTGTGCGTGATGTCATGCTTGAAAGTCGAGGATCCCTTTTGAGCGAGGTCCCACTTATCATCACGAGACCAGACAAAGTATCAAATCCGAGAGAAAGTTAAGTAGAGATTGTTAGATGCTTTCGGAATTTAGGTTGAATAGGGTAGGGAAAAATTGGTCACCCTCCCAGGATATTCAAACTATTTCTCAACGAGCCTATCACACTCACACACGGACAGGCCTCTAGGGTATGCTAGGCAGAGGCAAATGTAGATTCAGCAAGGCCACAGGGTCTCACAACCACCAAAGTGATGGGACACCCTAAATAAAGAGGATTGCCTTGAGCCCCAAGATAAGAAAAAAATGAGAAAAGGAAAAGAAGAAACATAGGAACATAATAAGTGGGATCTTTACAATCAGAAATCCAGGGCTGGTCAGGGCCTTTCAAAGCCAAGTACTTTGACCCAGTGTGAGTCAGATTGACTTCTTGCCGTTATAGGGACGGAAAGTGGAAGTTTCCCACGGCAGGGCCCTTAGGACTGGATTAAGTGTTCGGGGTGACGTTCGAGGAAGCTGAATGCACGGGTGCCCTTAACGGCGGTAAGTCACTGGCTAAACCCTTCACGCAGACCTTAGCATAAACTAACGGGCACTAGTTTTTTCTTTTATGCGCGTAGGTATATTCTTGACTACAAGCGGTGCGTTCTATCCTTAAAGTAGTTAGATTCCTCCCAACTAGGTGAGTTGAGACTCAAGTTTGAGTGCTTCAGACAGGTATACGTTAGAGGTCATTTATTCGATGCACATAGGGTCCTTGGGAGGCTCAATGAATACCTCGAGAGGTTGGCGCTTGTTAAGCATCGAAGGTTCAAGCAGATTCTTTTGAAAGTCGAACACCCTTACGGATCCCCTGAAATTCGAACCTGAAGGCAAGAGTTGTTAGTCGGTCCATTTTTGATCCTTGTCATCGGCATGTGCATCATGATCTAGTGTTAGGTTGTATGTAGGTTGTGTCCCGGTTTGAGTGAGTTCTTGCCAGGGACAAGCGAGCTAAATTTGAGAGTGTGATGAGTGCACAAACACTCATGCCATGCCCGTGTCTATCTTATGGTTTTAACTTAATTTCTGATTAAATACATATTTTATGACGATATTTGATTTCTTATTTTTGGGTGAATGCTTGAGGTGGAGCAGGCGATTTTGAGATCATTTTAGAAGCGAAGAGCGGAAGCGAAGGCGGCGGCAGCGTCGTGGCGTCAAGCGTCGTGATGTCAGTCCAGCGAGAAGGAAGTCAACAAATGGCCAACGTCGCGATGTTGCAACGTCGTGACGTCAGCGCGATTTCTACCTCACCATCATTAAAAGCAAAAGGGACCAGAAATCGAGGGGATCGAAGAGCGTCACGGGACGAGACCGCGAAAAGCAAGCGTGGTAACGAGATCAATGGAAGATAGTTTGCTTTTGTATTTTCTTCTTTTCTGAAAGACTGTTGATGTTTTATGGATTGATTATGTGTATAACCAAGTCTAGGATGTTCTAGATTCACATCTAGGGTTTTTGTTGAACCTTGTCACAATTGCATGGATTAAGTTTTTGATTTATATTATTCAGTTATTCATAACTTGTTATTATATCTGCAATTTATATACATGTGATGTCGGCTTGACAATTGCGCTGATTTCTTTGGGTATCAGATCGAGATAAGGGCCTTCGGGATCTGAATAAAGCGGCCCTCGGTCAATTCGGTAAATAGAGATATTCTGATTCCGAGGGTGGCGATAAAGGTTAAAGCATTGAAGCATTTCGAAGCATTAGGTTGGGGTAGAGATACACTCTGACCACGATGGCGAAAGAGGCGGATCCTGGGGAGGGTATTTCGTAGGCCACGATCACCGAGTCATCAATAAGTACGTGAATGTTTGAATGACATTTCTACAGGTAGTAATCTATCGAAGTGGCGGGGAGGCCAGGCCTAATCTCACAACCTGAGTAATTTACTAAGATAAATTAGTTGAGTTTAATCTCACACATTAGTTAATTTGTCACTCAAAGCTTACATCGAATAATATTCAAGAGGATAAACTACCATTAGTCGGCGCACTTATCCCAGTGGATTGATATCAGTACTTAGTACAACTGTATTGCCAATCTGATGTGTGCACTTGCGCACATAAGCGTACACATTTTACACATCACGCTTTCGGCCTATCACACTACGTTGGCTAGCCATTCGAGGTACTTTACTTCTCTGATGAAACCTGCTGTTAGTAAATTGTCTACGTTCGTTTGGATGATCTGATGGCAATTCGGGTGAAAAGCATATACTTTTGTCCTGTTTGGTTTGGCCATGGAGATGATGTTTAGTTTGTGAGAGGACATCATTGGATTAATTCCGACCATATCCGAGTGGCTCCAAGCGAACATATCTATGTTACTCAACAGAGCGAGTCGTAGTTGTTCTTTTTCGTCATCGGACAAAAGAGATTCTAGTATTTAATTTTAAAAGTATAATATAAAGGTCTTAACCCATAATTTTAAATTTTAAAATATGAATTGAAAATGATAGCATAATATTTATTTAATAGCATATCAATCAAGCTTGTACTCAAAATTCCTGAACTCTAGAAGAAAAAAATCATGCAACAATGTCCTAGGTTGTAAGACCCAGGAAAGTGATTTGGGATAGAAAAGTATTCAAATTCTATAAGAAATAGAAGCTTGTACACCCTTGTACATTTAGTATATTTGTCTTATACAGTTAGTATATTTGTCTTGTACAATTAGTTTAATCACCTTATACATAATGAAACATATTTTACATTATTAAAAGGTAATATATTTCTATTTCCATTGTATTGGTAGAAAAGAAATAAGGAAAAAAAATGGAAATCAACCATATTTTTAATTTTGAAAGTTTATGACATATACATGTAGCACTATGTTGTCATTATATAGTAGCTAAGTATGACATCCAATCCAATGCGTATAAAATGTTTTAAGTTGGTATATTAGCATATACAACTGAAAACGATTTTAGATAAAAAAAATTCAAATGTTATGAGAAATGCAAGTTGGTACATCCTTTGTACAATTAGTACACTTGTCTTGTACAGTTGATGTAATCGTCTTGTAGAGTATAATAGACCGTTATTTTTTCTTATTAAAGAGTAATATATGCATATTTTTATTATTTTTTTGATAGAAATAAGAAAAAATATGAAACTAATGATATGTTCCATATATGTATATATATTATGTTATTTTCTTTTTATGTTAATTTTATTTATGATATTAACTCATTTATATTATGTTTTTATTTTTTATGTTTTTATTTTTTTATTTTTTATAAACCTTAAATTTAAAACAAAAATAAAATGAGGATATTATCCAAAATAGGGTTTTGGCATTTATAAAATAAAATAAAACTTAACATTAAAAATATTAAATTCTTCAATTTTATTTAACAAAAATAATTTCCTGAATATTAAAGTTTGACATAATATTATTTGAAATTAGAAGTAACAATGTTACAAATTTTCATGATTTAAAAAAATGTTATATATTAAAAGTAATAATATTAGTAATTAAAAGTAACAAAATTAATGTTTTTACTTTTTTTTAATTTTATTCACTTTCTCAAATACTAATTTATTGAATAATTAATATATTTATATTACATTTTACCTATTTTTAAAATAATTTTATACTTATTTTACATTTTTATAGTAAGGAGATCTTTAAAAATAAAAATATATGGAAGAAAAAAAAGGTGTTATGAGTGAGCCGGTTGTGAGAAGGGGTGGAAGGGGTTAAGGGGGTTGGGTTGGTTATGGGGCAGGGTGGGGTTTTGACGTTTTTTAAACTTTATATCCTTCAAGTTATAGTTTTGGGCTTAATTGTAATGTATTTAGAGGCCTTTATTGTAATATGAGGTCCATCGCACCTGGAACTCATAATTCTCAAAATTTATAAGTTGGTTTGAGTGGGGAGAAAGTGAGGCTGCTTTTCTTATGCTGTGCCACTGCGCTGTATATGGTTTCAATGGCTGTGACTTCATCATTGCTTGTGGATGCAATTCTACGTCCGAAAAGCGTTAATCACCTATAATCTTAAAATAATGGTAAGTTGAACACGTACGTCTCTTTGTTTATTTGTAAATAACATTGATTATGATTATATTTAATCAAGGAAAAGTAGATTCTTATATTATCAACTTGATTATTACTATATAAGGTGTGAAGAATTTTTATTAGTGGTTCATCGTTTGGAAAGAAAATACCCAAAACACCTCGTTAATCCACAGTACCATCCAATGTAATTAAAAAAAAATAGAAAAATCAAAAAACAGTAATCACCTGATCTCTTCCTCCCATCCCTTATTCTGATTTCTCCCAACTTTCTCAAAAGAATCCTAAAAGCCCACACCCAGACGCCAACCAGGGTCCCGTAGTCTCCTTTCTGCTCGTGAGATCTACTCCAAATATACAACCTCAGATAATAGTATAATCATAACTCATCCAGGTGGTTTCACAAATAGCATTTATCCCACAGCTTCATTCGGTCTGATACTTAATATACATCCTTTACTCAGGACCAATTCATTTACATTTAAATCTAAAATATGAAAATAAATGCTTAATTATAGTCCTGTGAAGAGTCCATCATGGCTCCTCTTACCATATTTATATACTTGACTATTTAAAAGGCAATAGTCCAAAGAATTTACCTCATAAATTCTTTTACATAAAGTTTATCTTATAAAAGTATTGTTTAATGCCACATGTCGGCCTTCTTCACAATCACGTGTACCTCATCGGAGCTGCCGTCTCCCCGTACACCCTCAGAATCAAAAGGTCCTGCAATGGGGTGAGTAACGCCAGAGAAAATTTCTCCTACAATGGTTACCCCTCGTCTAAATGCACATGAAATGGCGCATACAAACATCAAACCATAGTCTAAATCAATAATATAATCCTATATGGAATGGGCCTGTGGTCATGCATGAGATGCAGACTCCTCACATGCCCACAACCCGAGTCTCACGACTCCTCAAACCTCGTAATGCCAAGTGTGAAAAATCATGGCGCGATCCCGCCTTGATATCTTTTCAAAACAAAAGCTTTGTTTTGTACTCCCAGACATTGATAAATTTCTAACGCTACTTGCTTCCTTACTGGCACAAAAAGTGTATCAGCCAGATTTTCTGCTCTCACTCCTAAAGAGACACCGCACGCCTATACAAATCTTTTTTACAAGCTTTCTACACCAATGTTTCTATGTCTTAAACCATATACTAGGGTTTTTCACTTGAGGGCAAAGTCTATCCTACTGTCACTCTATTTTCATACATCGTAATTTTCATGTTATGCAACCTGAGTTCCAATTTGGACGTTGTCCCCATTTCCTACCGTGATCTCACTCATCAAACACCAAACACAATGTCCATTTGACCATGTCCCCGACATACATCGAACACCAAACACGTTGTCGATTTGCCATGGTCGAACACTAAACATATGTCTGAATCTCAATCCTTCGATAAACACTCAAACCCGACTCAGACGCGACATGTGATCCACAGAAAGCCAATTAGAACAGGCTCTGCTGCTATGAAGCTCACACACACAAACAGATTTATGGCTCCCATTGTCATCTGTGATGCAACATTTATAAATTCCCGACCAATTATATTCAGCTATTATAACCCATCCATCATCAGCTCATGTTAATACATCTAGCTGATGATATTAACACATGATTCTTTGCCATCTGTAATGATCATTATTTATTTTCCAACAATCAATATCAATAAATGGCCTAAATCGACCATAAATTAGTGGTACCCTCGTCCCTTCACTCGCTCGTCATCAAATTACTCAGAACAAAACACAATCACAAAACCCAAAGATACACTCAAACTCTGATCAAAACCAAACCCCAACACAGCTTCATCGTTCAAAAATCCTCCGACTCTGTCCGAAAAACATTCTGAAAATTCCTAAATATTCCTGCCACACAATCCAAAAATTGGACTAAAATTTACCACCCTCCTCACACCCCTAAAAACCCATGACATGAAATGCCCATCTTAAGTTTAAAATAATAATAAATAGTAAAAATTCCTCACCCCATGGAGTCAGATTTTGAAACTCAAGATTTTATCCACGTTAGCTATGGCGCGTGGATCAACTTTAATACCTTTGCCTCCCAAATAAAAACCCACAAATCCATAGATCCCAGAGATGAAAAACTAAAGAAAGAAAATTTCTCTCTCCTCTATGTCTCTCTCTAAAAAAGCACCTTCCTTTTGACTTTCATTCTTTAATTTTATTTATTTATTATTATTATTTTTTTCTTTTCCTTATTTATTTATTTTCTTTTCTAGTTTCTTATTCTTTTCCCCATTATTTCCACTTCCTGATACTTGGCTCAATGTGAGCTATCATCACACAAGTGCATCAAGATAAGTCATGCTATGTGTCACCTCGACACCATACTGGAAAACATGGTAGCCCCATTGTCTCTTAATCCCAATTTAGACTTTCTTGACTTTGATAACTAGATTTGGAGACTAATCTCAAATCTGATGAAGTCTGCTTCTCATATCCAAGATCTAGAAATTTCATGTTTTTGAACCTAAATTACTGCTTTACCCTTTTTCGTGTGTAATTTAATTTTCCCTGTGTTTTTATGTATTTTTCCTGCTCAAAAGCTTTCATCATCCCCATCTTCTATCGATATGTTTGGTACTGTGGTTCCTTCTTGTCAGATTTCTTTATTACCACATTAGGCAAAGGTGAGGGGATGTAAAGCTGTATGTTTCTTTTCTTCCTTTACTTCTAAGTTGTTTTCATGACTATTTGTGGTAATGTTATGCAGGGAATTGTAAGTATATATGTTGTTAAAAATTGTTTTTCGCCTCCAAGTGTAATTTTGTTTGTTCGTTTTTTTTCTTTTGTGATACATAGAATGAAGATATTGTAAAGTTATAGATTTTGGAGCAAATAACACACACAGAGATCTTCATTCACAACAATCGAACAAAACGATCATTAAAAGAAGATAAAATGAAACCTTGGTCCTTTATTATCCGTGGTGGATGTCGGCAAGAGTAATTAAAACACCAAGAAATGAGAAACAAATGATAATACTAATACTCTAATACAACCTCTCAAGATGGTGTTAGAAAACACTAATCTTGGTGACATAAAACTGCTGCCAGGACGTGGTGCATCAGGGAACGACGCAAGCTCACTATCATGCACATGAACACGCAAATTACAAAATAGTAGGATTGAAAATTAAGGTCACCTACAAAGTGATAAAGCCAATCGCTGCCGCCATTTGAGAGTGAAAACAGATTCAGAGATAGATATATTGGTACTTCCCGGTTCCGGGGTCTCTGACTGGTCGTGCCAACCCGTGTCTCATTTTTATGGTGAGACTCATACATCAAGTAAGATGACCCACGTAGTGGCCCATCATCCATACTCCTCCATGCAAGCATAAAAAACTGATACATGAGGTTTCTTATAGATTCAAGAGTCATTACATCACTCTATCATAAAACATATATTAAAAACTAGTTTGTTCTAATAATATATACACAAAACATGAATCAAGGCCACGTCCGGCCCACTCATAAGCCCCGACCATGAGCGTCGTCCGCTCACATCTGCCTCGTGCCAGACTGTGAAGGAGGATAACACGCATCGGGTGAGCAGCAAAAGCCCAAAGAGATAATCTCCTTACAAGGGTTACTCCCCACCTGGGTGCTCAGGCAATGGTACACCAAACATTCCAACTAAAACATACAAGTCCCTACTCAAATGTCTAAATGTTATGGATGAGAATGTGATACATCCATCCCATATCCGAGCTCCCATCGAATTTCACATGCTCAGTCAAGTGTGAGAAACATTGGCCAAAACAGTGCTATTTCTTTGTTCCTGAAAACATAATACCAATTTTTCGATAAAATTATATTGACAATCCCTCCCAGCGAATTACCGGATAATCCTCCGAAACAATAAGGGTCATCCTCCGAGATGAACTGGACAACTCTCCAAGGCAATTATTCAGAAAATATTCCCATGAAATTCATTTGACAACCATGTTTTTCATGTCATCCACTATACCATTGTTCAGGTTGCCCCAGTACATATGAAATGCAACAGTATGCCATTTCATTAACAACTATATTAATACATATCGCCACTATATATATTAATGAAAATTCACGTGATCTTATTCGGCCACGTTTCATAAATTATCATCAACCCAATCAAAGAAAACTAACTGCCCCACGGCCACATTCCTCCACAAGAACATGGCTGCAATCTTGACTCAATGGGCTTTCCATAGAGTCCTAGAACACCTGAATCGAAGTTCAGACAAAGAAGTTATGACCTCCCGAAGTTGGAGGTCACAATAAGAATAGGCGTTCTTTACCCGGCCAATCTCTATCCGACCGCTTCACCCCGACACACCCCCTTTCCGCCAAAGCTTTAGTACCGCCACCGTTACATGGTATGGATGGAATCACAACTCAAATGGATCCTTTCCATAGAGTCCAAGAACACCAAAACTGGAGTTTGGATCAAGAAGTTATGGATCATCCGGCTGGGAGTGTCACTCATGAATATGTACTTTACCCGCCACCTGATCCGACTGTGCCCTACCCGAGATCCTTGTATTTGGCTTAGCCCAGCACTCCCACTACCCTAGAATATGGAGAATCTTGGACTCAAATGGCTTCCATAGAGTCTAAGAACACTCGAATCGTGAGTTCGAACGAAGAAGTTGGTGACTGCTCGGTTGGAGGTCACTTCATGAATAGGTACCTTGCATCTCGGGCCGCTCTCGCCGACATCCCCTTTCAGCCAGCCCCAAAGATCATCTTCCACAGGAATATGGATGGAATCCAGACCAGCGGCTTCCATAGAGTTTAAAGAACACCCGAATCGGAGTTCGGATAAAGAAGTTATGGCCTTTCGAAGTTGGAGGTCATGCATGACCCTAGCCTTACTTTGACTCACTGGTGATCGTACCGGGTGAAACTAAGCTTCTGGCAGATCTCTGTTTCTGGTGACCAATGAAAGTGAACCTAAACAAGTAACCTAGTCAGCAGACACCCAGTCGGTGAACCTAATCGGAAGTTGTCCCAGCTCTACACACAGCCCCTTCCACTAGACTATTATTCAGTGGGTAACTGACTATACCCTCCCAAGCATAAGTCTCTGACTTGAGAAATTCATGCTTTAACATCAATTTCACTAATGTGGCTACCATTTACCTAAAAGGAATCACCAATAAATTTCTTTATTTCATACCAAAATCGTTCTAATCTGTCGGTTAATGTGGGTACCACACACATTATGATGAAGCCCCATGGTTCAAAACACAACCAAACATTCTTAGCAAGACAACCAACACTCATTTATCTGGCTCTTAACTCTTAACACATGCACAAAATAATAAGGACAATTACTTCGCCTGCACCGCCCCTGACCATCTCAAAACAACCCTGAATTCTAGCACACTGTCCTTAAAGTCTCTGGGACTGTTCGCACGGTCACCTCAGCGGCCCCCCACATAACCCATGCCATTTTGAATGGTCGACAAGGATTAAACCAAGTAGGAGAAAAACCCCTACCTTCTCGGAGTTTGTTGAAACTCCCAAATTCCTGGTCTCTATGCTCTCTGCTTACTTAAATCTCAGAGAATGTATAATCCCCTCTCTCGAACTCTTCCTCTCAAATTGCTTCTTGTCTTTCTCTCTCTCCTTTCCCCTCTCCCAACCTATTGGGAGAAGATAGGTCAAAAGTGAGATGTCCTCTCACTTCCCACATGTCCACTTGCGCGGCCTTGGATTACAATTTATTCATATCCATCTACCTTTGATTTTCCTTTAAATCATACACGTTCACATGTCTCCTTTATCCCACTTGAGCTAGTTGTCGACTAGTCAACTTGACATGTGTCTCATCCTGAGCCACCTAATTGCGCCAAGTTGTCCTCGCATCACACTCGTTACCTCCTCAAAAACGTGAATTCCGACCGGTCTGAAATTCGGCGAAATTCTTGATGCAGAGCTAGATTCTCGCAAAGACAGATTCCAATCTGCTGAAGTCCGTTTCATCATCCAAGATCTAAAAAAAAATTCCGGATTTTGACCGAATTAACATTTTACCTCCTTTTTCGAAAATTCGATTTTTCAAGCCTCACATATAGGTAGCACCAAGATTCACTAGTAGAAAAAATGCAATCTATGAAGCCACTTTAAAAAGGTTCCAAGGAATTATGGTCTTGACACTTGTTAAATATATTTTAGATATTGACGCTTCGTTATTGCTTTTATTATATTTAATGATCTCTTTTAAGTTAACACCTTTTACAAACATCATGATAGGAAAATAGAGAGAACCTTGGCACTTTATGCTTTGAAATGAAAAGAAATATTGAGGCTATTTTTAATCTTACTAAGATATTTTTTAAAAAAAAAAAATTAAAATTCATTTATTCATTAATTTTTATTTTAATATCAGATTAATTAATTAAAACAAGTTATTGTATAAAAATGTCTACTTATAATAATAAATAATTTAACAAATAGATAAACAAGTATTAATATTTAAAATAATAATTGTTTTGAATATCCATTTACAAATTTTTATTTTGTATCATATTGATAATATTTTTATATATATAATTTTTAAAAATTTTATGTCATGGATTTGTTTTTTATATTTCATATCTTATTACTGATATACATTTATTTAAACTTAATTTTAAAAAAAATATATTATCCATTTGGATCATTCTAAACCCTCTTTCTTTACAACTCTCCCAAACCCTAATTCTTATCACTTGGATTATTAAAGGTAAAATTCATTTATTCATTAATTTTCATTTTAATATAATATTAATTAGTTAAAAAAATTATTATTTTAAGTATAAAAAATAACTACTTACAATAATAAATAATTTAACAAATAGATAAATAACTATTAATATTTAAATTAATAATTTTTTGAATATCTATATAAAAATTTTTATTTTGTAATGTATTGATAATATTTTTATATATATAATTTATAAAAAATTTATGTCATGGATTTGTTTTTATATTTTATATCTTATTATTTTGATATAATACTAAACCCACTTTTTAAAATGCTTAAATAAAAAACATTATCCATTTGGATTACTCTAAACCCTCTGTCTCTACAACTCTCCTGCAAACCCCAATTCTTATCACTCTTTCTATTTGATTTTTGCTCTATTTTAGATAATATTGACGTTTCCTTTGCTACATTTATTATATTTTTGATCTCTTCTAATAAAATGCCTAGTTACAATAATAAATAATTTAACAAACAGATAAATAACTATTAATATTTTAATTAATATTTTTTTGAATATCTATATACAAAATTTTATTTTGTAACCTATTGATAACATTTTTATATATGTAATTTATAAAAATTTTATGTCATGGATTTGTTTTTATATTTTATTATTTTGATATAATACTAAAACTAATTTTTATATTAAATAAATTTTTTTTTTATCTATTTGGATTACTCTAAACCCTCTTTCTCTAGGACTCTCCCAAACCCTAATTCTTATCACTCTTTCTCTATTTGATTTTTGCCTCATTTTACATATTGACATTTTCAAGTTACTTTTATTATATATCTAGTGATCTCTTTGGGGTTAACACTCCTGGCACTTCTTTAAGTGTCATTGAAATGAAAAGAAACATTGAGGCTATTTAAAATCTTATTAATATTTCTGAAAAAGAAATTAAAATTCAGTTATTAATTCATTTTAATTTTAATATCATATTAATTAGTTAAAAAATTATTTTTTAAGTCTAAAAACGCCTACTTATATTAATAAATATTTCAATAAAATATTAATACCTATTGATATTTTAAATAATAATTCTTTCTAATATCTATATACATTTTTTTTATCTTATTGATAATATTTTTATATATATGTAATTTAAAAAATTAATGTTATGCATTTGTTTATTTTGTTATAATATTGTAGACCCCAAATTTGGGTTAGATTTAATTTTACTTTATTTTATTTTATTATTTTATCTTATTTTACCTTATTTGATTTTCTTGATGGAAATGTTTTTTTAAGAGAGGGGAAAGACGATCAAAGGACGGGGAGATGTCGAAGAGTGGGGAGTGTTGTTACCTTGGTCGTTTGTGTGGGTACCAGGCCTAGAGCCGCCTTACCATTCACTGAAGCCTTAAACACCTTTACCCGCAGCCAGCCCATCACCTTTCCAAATTCTACTACGGATGCAACACCTAGATCTGAGGCCATCTCCTAATGAGCTATCTTCTAAGAAGACGCCCGACTGTAATGTGAGCTTACCCGGCTGATCTCTTATTTAAAGACGCCCACGCATAATTGTTTTGGAGGTGGTCAAACACTTAGGGTGATAATTTGCGGCCAACTCCTACCATCGTAAGGAAGAATGTGTCATGGCGCCAAGAAGAATGCCTTCTTTCCCCTTCTCGTTTTGGAAGGAAATCACCTACTTTCAATGGAAATTGGATCATCTTCCTCATCCATAAAGGAAGGAGGAATCACAACAACGAAGGTACGACATTCTTTACTGAAAAAGACCGACTCTTTCACTCTCCAGATTCCTTGATCCGACTTAGGCATCGAGAGCGCGGCGGAAGTAACCACCGTTCTGTTTATTTTGTAGGCATGATGCCGGCAAAGTTACCAGCCTCCGACGATCTAGCGACTTAGAAAATTTAGGAGACTACAATTGGCGTCGTATGTGGGAATGACTAAGCAAGAAAGCTCATCGTGATGCCAGAGGGTCACACATCCGCTTTCGCGATCTCCCATCCCCCGGCGCGGGTAAATTCCCGATCACCCACTGACCGAGCCGAAGTTTTGTCACTACGACCGCAGAACCTGAATTAATCCCCTTAAAATCAGCTTCTTTGCTAGCCGAAGATGGAAGCAGTTAAGAAGAACAGTTGCATAAATGGCCAAATTATTTAGATCACGCCTAACCTGCCTCCAGCAGAAAATCGAATCTCCCCACGCACCGCTAGAAGGAGACTGGGGTCAAAATACATGAGGGCACACCCATCTTGCACCTCCGGTTCAGCCGAGTCAGGGTAAAGAACCCATCCTACCAGGTGATTGATGAGTGCCTAAAACACTGAGACACCGCACTACCTTATGTTTTTGAGTTTATTTTATATTTAAATACGAGTTTTTGTGGTCGATACCCGATTTGGTGATCGTGTATGCAGTGTGCACTGTGCAAAAAAAGGGCATCTTTTTGAAGCAATTTTGGAGCAGTGCGTGAGGCAGTGCATAGTGATGCGAGCCGAACGCCTCGACGCCCCAACGCCGCTGACGCCCCAACGTCAAAGAACGCTGAGTCAACATCTAAAGAAGCCGCACGCAACGCCGCGACGCCCTCTCCAACGTCGGCACGCCCTAACGTCACGACGTTGCAACGTCGCGACGTCAGCGCGAGTCTCTCCTCTCAATCATTAAAAGGCAAATGGAAACCGAATTCGAGGGGGATCGGAGATTGGGGAATCGTGATAAAAACTTGTGTATGCCAAAATTAGAGTGCAAGAGTGATATCATCCGAGTAAGTATTCGTGATTTGTATTCTTCTTTGTTTTGGGAACAATCGATGTTTCTATATATCGCTTATTGATATTTTCTTATTCATTATGTTCTAGATCTATACCTAGGGTATTGTTGAACCCTGTCACGTTTGAATGGATTAAAGTTTATTAATTTATATTATTCATTGATTTATGATTCATTATCATCTGCTTTACATCCGTGATAAATTGCATGGTAATGTTCGCCAACATTAGTATGATCATACTGTAGATCCGAGATTCGAAGAGATGAGGATACCTTAGGGATATGAGTAGAGCGTACTGGGTTGATTCTGAATAGATATTCCCGATCCCGAAGGTGGCAATTAAGGTTAACATTTAAGCATTTTCAGCATCGAGTCAGGTAGAGATACACCCAACTCTACTAGCGAGATAGCGAATACACCTCGAGAGAGGAGATCTCAGAGCAAGATCACCTTGCCATTAATAAATCATAAATAGATCTAATATCATCTTTAAGAAATAATCCATCAGTGGCAGGGGGTAGGGAGACATAAATCTCAGTCTCCATTAAATAGTAATTCTGCTCAAACCACAAGATATTTTAGTTTACATTCAAACACTAGTACCCTTTCACACATTGCGTATGCCCAGATAATATTTGAAAGGCAATTCTTTGTAGTCAACACACCTATCCTCGTGGATCGATATCCATACCATTGGTACACTATATTACTTGGGGCGACGCGTGCACTTGCGCACAAAGGCGTACATTTTATACACCACGCTGCCGTTAGTGATAGTGATTCGACGACTATTCTCTCGTAGCTTCGCTACCTCACCTTTCGCCTCCTTAGAATAACGCTGAGGCTGAATCCAGAAAGAGGCCCCTACGCCGTTCCAACATATTCGTCAATGGCATGCGCCGCGGGACATGAATAGAGGTCAGTAGAGACATACAACATTCGGAGCTGGCCCCTAAAAATATGCCCATGTGGCATGAGGGTATGGCTCCACCGCTCCCGTTCATGTATCCTAATTTCGGGGCTACACCCACCCCCTGTTTCTTTTCACTCGTTCTAGAGGCTTTGAGGACATGTTGTCGCCTTACTAGGTCAAGAGACATCTTGGAGTTATGAGCTGCCCCGGGCTGCTTTGTCATACCGCCTATTTGCCATGTCCGGCGTGGTTCCTCCGACCACAACTACTCACATGTCGCACTTCCAACTAAGCAATGACTGGGAATGACCTCTTCTGCAAAGTGTTCCCTGCCAACTGGCGTGGACCCACCCCTCGCCCTCGGTTCCACAAACTCCCGAGGGATCCCCATCAACCGATTCTGAGTTGTGGGTCATATCTGCTTCTTAGTACTTATGTTCGGTCCGACAAAAGGGAAACATCAGTTCACTACAAACCATCTTCAAAAGGGAGGATGAATCTATCCGGGATTTCACCGAAGATTTGAACAAGCTATCTAACAAATTGATGCATACAGCATGGATGTGGTCCTCCAGAACTTTCGAATAAGCTTTGGGCCGACTACACCTTTCTTCCAATCGCTATCTCTGGATCCGCCTGTGACAATGGAAGAACTATACAGACGGGCAAACAAATACTCTACACTGGAAGACAATATCCAGGCAACCTCCCAGAAAGTAATGATTACCGCCCAAAATAGTAAGCCGACAACAAAGGGGTAGCCTGAGTAGAAAGGGAGCCAGAGTAAGAACCAGAAGAGCTCCCAGGAGTAGTCAAAGAGAAAGAGGGAACCTCCCCAGTTCACTCCTCTAAACATCTCCTACGACAGACTCCTCCCTCTCATCCAGATCACCCTGACTTTAAATGGCCCACACCATTCAACTTATCCTCAGCAACGAATTAATCTCTAAGGTGCAATGGGTCATAGGGACCACGGCATGAAACTAACCGATGCCGAACCCTAAAGTTCCTAGGAGAATTAACTGGTCACACCGAAGATATATTGGGAGCTTCACCACGTAGAAACCACTCCAGCAATTGAAAGAATAACGGCCAGCTCAAAGCTCCCATCTGAACCCTAACCCACAATCAATTACATATTGGGTGGCCCGACAGATGACTAGTATCAATCCAAGCGTCATAGAAGAAAGTTGCTACGACGTTAAGGTCGAGATCCCGAAAGTGCAAATTGCTCCATCGCATTCGAGAAGCAAAGAGAGCAATATACAAAGCTGATTTGCACCCATATCCTTTCCTCCCATTAACCCGCCCAAGGTCAATAACAATCTACGTACCACGATGCACTTGTGCTTACTTTATGCATTAATACCTGATGTGCACAGAGTGTTTGTCGACTTCGCAAATACAATCGACTATTACGCCTTTCCTCGCCTTCAGGTAGATGAAAGTTCCACTTGACAAGCTCAGTTCGGCTGGCAAAATTTTGTCCATATTTAATGGGGCAACCATGATAACCATGGGTGATATTACTCTCCGTCAAGGCGTGGCCTAAGTATCTCAGAAAGTCTTATTTTAGGCTGTCAAGACTGGGGCAAGACAATGCCATCGTTGGTCAAGCCTGGCTGCACACTATGAAAGTAGTGCCCTCGACCTACCATCAAACAATCAGTTATCTAACCAGTGCCAGACAAATTGACCTCCTGAGCAGCCAATTAACATCTCACCAGTGCTATCAACTATCGTTACAAGAGCGTGAGAAAGGTGAAAGCTCCAACAATCCAGCCTCCGAGACCCGGGGCCTCCGCATTAGCACCGCGCCTCACGTCTGTGTTCGGAGGATAGGGAACAATTGGCTATGGACCCCTGGAATCAATACTCCTAGGCGGGTTGGATAAACACACTTATGTTAGCTCCCTCCTGTCTAGAGAGGAGAAAGAACGACAAGGGTGTGTTTTGCTTTGTAAATATCGATATTTGCTGACCCACTCGGACATGACTGGCATTAGCCCTGCACATGCTTCTCATAAGCTGAATGTCGTCCTGTCTGCTAAGCCGATCAAACAAAGAGTAAGGCGTTTATACCCGGACTGCCATCAGGTTATTCAGGCTGAAGTAGATAACCTTTTGAAAGAAGGGTTCATCAGAGAAATCAAGTACCTAGAATGGCTTGCCAATGTGGTGGTGGTACCAAAGAAAAGTGGTAAATGGAGAGTATGCGTAGACTATATCGGGACCTAACGACGCATGCTCCAAAGATAGGGCTTCCTTTACCCCCGCATAGACCGCATTGTCGATGCGTCACCGCATGAGATGTTGTCATTCCGGATGCTGATCATCGGCATCCATAAGTCAATGCAACGAGGAAAACAACGCTTATCACCCTCCCACATGACTCTTTTCCGCTATGATAATGCCGCTTTGATTGGGCCATCGTCGGGGGCAACTCATTAGAGACTGGTGACAAGATGTTTAGACCGGGCCGCCTGGAAAAACCATGAGGCATGTAACATCGATGATATGTCGGCAAAAGTCCAAGGAGCGCCGACCATACTACATACGTCCGTGAAGAAGCTTTAGAACTCCCTTAGGGCATACGACATGAAATCCCAACCCCCTCAAAATGCCTTTGGGGTCAATAATGGCTGGTTCGTGGTTTCATGGTGACTGGAGGGGGATAGAAGTCAATCTTTGCTCACCCATACCATCCTCGAAATCCCCCTGGCCCCAATTCTAGAAAAGTGGGTACAACAACTCCGACTGGCCTGCATCGCCCTCGTGGGCGGAGCATCTCTGCCTCAGCTGCACCACCCTTAACACCATTATGCCCACCCTCAGTGGCTAACTGGTGCCGATAGAATGAGTGTAGATCAAGCCTTTACAAAGAATCAAACAACATCTAGTGGAACCTCCACCGCTAGCCCCCGAGTGCCGTGAGACACTCTTTGTATATTTAGCGCCTCGGATGTTGTGAGCAGTTCTTCCCGGTTCAAAAGAAAATAAGATAGCCAGTGAGTTAAAGCTCTTCGCCGCAAACCTTGCTCACATGCAAGTCCATATGCTTCTAAAGTACCACTTTAATTTCTTTCAGTAGCTAACTAAGAAACTTCATCAGACTTCCAGCGTCAATTTACTCGGTGCTAACTAACCTTCCTTCAAGTACTATTCGCAAGCCCCACTTATTCCGGGGAGGAATGGTCAAGGCCGAATCCGTTGTGCAATTCTCGCATTCAGTATAAGCCAATGTTAGCTAAGAAGTGGGACGTGCTCAATCGACTTCTAGCAAAAATCCCCCACCCGAAACATGTCTCTGACACTTGACTGGTGGACTCTCAATGTAGACGGGGCGTCTCGACAAATCAGGGTTGGCATTGGTCTGTAACTAAAATCCCAGAGTAGGGACAAGATCGAGTAAGCTATTCGACTAGGCTTCAGTGCCTTGAACAATGAATCAAATTATGAAGCCATCTTAACCAAGATTGAACAGGCAGCTGCGATATTAACCCACAAGTTTATAATTCGGAGTGATTCCCAATTAGTGGTAGAGCAGGTAAACGCAGAATATGAGTTCCAGGATCCCTGAATGGAAAAGTATGTAACCCTAGTTAAATAGAGCTTGGATAGTTTTTTAGCATGGAAGCTCAAACACGTTCCCAGGGACCATAATGAAAAAGGAGATTTTCTTAATATCATTGGGTACACGCCTCTACCAACAATAGAAAAACAATATTGCCTATCTATTACTGATTCCCCGACGCCACTATACAGTAATAGGTAGACAAAACTCCTCCCCTTCCTGGGATGGACCCTATAGCGTTAACATCAACACAGAGAACCCCTAATGAGAAGGACATATTCACAAGCTCCAACCAAATGGGCTAGATTTTCCCCCGGTTATGGGCAACTGTTCAAACGATCCCTGGACGGGCCATATCTGAAATGCTTAATCCCCATTAACAAGGCCAAGATGTGGTTGGTCGAGTCAAGATGAAGGGATATGTGGTACTCATCCGTGCAGTGTAATCGCACATGTGCTTCACACTTAGGTATTATCGGGCCAACCATTAAGTCCCCGACGCCACCGATTATGTGCAAAAATGTGACCGTGCCATCAATGTAGCTCCCATCTAAGATCACTCCGCTTAAGACTTAATTTCCATCTCAAGCCCCACTCTTCGCTTCAATGGGAATTGACATAGTGTACTTCATCCTCCCTACCGCCTGGCTTAGAAGAAGTTATTGCTAGTGTTGAATACATAAAAGGGAAACATTTATATCGGATTTAGTACCTTCAAATTTTATATTTTGCTCTCATTTTGTATAAGAATAGTGCCTTTTGATCGTTTCGGTGTTTTTGTATCAGGCAGGTTTTTCGAAGTTCTGCGGCACAACACTTTTAGGTTCGTGGTCCGTGAGACCGGTCAGATCATTGTGGGATGGCAAACGCTATTGAGAAGTCCCTTAGTGAAGTGTTACTTATGCGAGGAAATATTGCGTGCAGGAGTGGTACCGGTACCACTCCATCGCTGCACGGTACCCTCGTGCGTAAAATCACCGCGGGCTCTAGGCACGGCACTAGCTCATTGCACCGTACTCTGGCGCAGAAAATCACCAAGAGATAGTGGTACCGCACAAGAAAGTATGGTACCGGTACCAACATAATTTTTATGGATTTGAGCAGAATTCCAATTTCGGTGCAAGGGTATGCTCGTCCTTCGACCACCAATTCGAGATCACAAAGGAAAAGGGTATAAAAGCCAAAGGAAGAGTGGAGAGGAGAAGCTTTCAATCCTAGGGTTTTGGTTTTCATAAAAGAGAGGTTTTTCTCATAGTTTTGCTAGGGTTCATAGAGTAGAGTAAAATACTTAACTTTTCGATTCTGGATTTCAATTACATGTAATCTTTCAGTTAGATCACACAATTCGGTTTTCTCTTACAGTATTTTGTGCTTTTGATTCTCCGATCTTTCAATTGAAGTGTGATTTTCTCAAGTTTCATTTATGAGTAGTTTCCTTATCAAATATGAATTGCTTCTAGTTTCAATGAAGTTCTAACTTCCCATGATGGGGTGTCTCCTCTAACGGTTGAAACCCATCTCGATCTAAGGTAATAACCCCCACCTCTCAGACCTCAACGGATTGCGACGATGCTACACTTGTAGAAAAATCTTATAAAACCTTAGTTGGGCATCTTCTTGACAACGTGTGAATGAGAGATCCTTGGTACACGTTATGCTTGATCGCAAATGCAAGCTAAGAGTCTTAGTAAATCGTTTGAACAAGTGTTTATCATCGCTCGATTGTTTTTCGTTCTAAAAGAGCTTAGCCTGTGTAAAATCTTCCGGGTCAAGACTGATTCATCAATGGGCTCTAGATGAGATTGTAGCAGTGAGTAGGTGGAATTACTTGGATCGGTAGTGAGTGAAAAACCTGAACCCTGTCTAATCAAATTGCCTGTTTTAAAATAGTCAACTTAATTCGCACTCAATCAACCAACCACAACCCCATAATTTCATTTTCAAACATACTTCTTTGAGAATAACCCCATGATCACCTAGGAATACCACCCTCGTGGAGATGACTTGTGACTTCCACAAAGAGGCATACTTGACTAATCTTTAGTTCCTATGCTTGGGAATAATTTCGGCATACAAAATAGACGAAGCATTTTTGGCGCCGTTGCCGGGGAGTGGCAATCAATCTAGTTGATCTGAAGAGAGCTAGAGATAATTTGCAATTGCATTGCAAATCTGGTACTTTCTCTCCCTTTTCTTTTTAATTTGTTTTTGGTGAAGAATCTAAGGGTATCTACCGAAGGATTAAATTGGTATGTCGAAGCCATGAAAGAATTCCAGCAACGCCTCGACTTGTAATAATTATACTCCAAGAAATTCTCAAGAGTCTATAGTAAGTCAATTCGTTTCAAGGGAACCCTACACCTCAAATGGACCATCCCCAGAGTCAACAACCTCTTTAACCAAATGCCTGTATAAAACTCGTTAATCCTCAAGGACTCCATGACCCTCCATAACATGGAGATGGTGTCGCGACTCCCAAAGAACCCCGTGAGTAGAGGGGGAAATGTTAACTTTCGCTGAAATCAATATTACTCCCCTTCCCATTACCTAATGTGAAAGAACTCCCGAGAGATTCGCAACCTCAAAGAATCCCGCAGAACAAACTCGGCGTATTTGTCTACCCGAAGAGGCTAACCATTCCTCATGAAGCTCCGGGAGAGCTGATCCAAATTTCTCTAATCTGTATCATGTAAGGGCTCCATCTTCGAACCCTAACATTCATGAGAGATTTTGAGGATGTTTCAGAAGTGCTCCTCTCTTACTAGATCACCCCTCTCCATAATTTGCATGGTGCTATTCCCATTCTCTCTAAAGGAAAAGGCCAAAATATGGTTTCATTCGGGCCAGACCTAATTCACCCACTCGGGAGGATATGCGTAGAATTCTTAACAAGTTCTTCCGCCCCAAGACGTATAAAATGCTCTCACAGCAACCAAATTTTTTCGAAAAGCTCCGTGAACCTTGCTGTGGTATGGGAAAGATATGGTGATCTCCTTCTTGCTATCCCTCATCATGGTTTAGATGTTGAACAAATCTGTGCGTATTTTCATCAAGGGCTATCCTTGAATAATAAGCAATACATCCAAATGATGTGTGCGGGAGAGTTTTATGAGAAAAGTGCGAGGTAGGCAATTCAATTATTTGACACCATAGTAGAAAATGCTCGAACATGGGAGACTAATACCTCCTTAGATACTGCTAAAGTGCATAGTACACCTACAAGGGGAGGAATCCATCACTTAAGAGAGAATGATGACCTGTGAGCAAAAATAGCTAATTTATCATGTAGTTTTGAAGCTATAGAATTGAAAAAGGTGAATGAGGTAACTAGTGTGCCTCAAGTACCTTCAGTGCCTATGGGATCGAGAGTGGAGGAGCCATGCATCATTTGCGACGACCCTACCCACTCAACTATTAATTGCCTAAACCTTCCTCAAGTTAAGGGAGCAAACCAAATAGAGCAAGCTACTGCCTCGAACTACTAAAGGAGTCCCCTTCAATTCTCCATATTTCAAACATAATCCAGTGGTGTGGCAAGCACCCTAATTTTGTAGTTGAGAAAATTCAGGAGCTCCACACAACTGAAGCACACACAAACAACCAAGGCCTCACTGTCAAAATCAAAGTTTTTTCAAAACCAAGCCCCTCCGTTTCAGACTCAAGGTCCTCAAGGATTTGTGAACCCCAACTCATGTTTCATCCGCCGCCACCATGCGGGAATCTAAATCCACAGCCTTATCAAACTCATGCAAGAGAGAAGTTTGGAGTGATATTGTGACATAGTTCGGCCCGCACTAACAATCCAATTTCAACACCGACTCGAACCCGCTTGAATGGATGTGGAGATCCCAAATCACTACTAATCCTTCTATGGAAATTTTCAACAAGAAAAGGGAAACTCCCCTTCTCAACCCATCCAAAACCCCCAAGGTCAAATAAGTTGGAGTTTCAAGTCCAAGTGAGGATACCTTCCTAACATTGTAAGGTCACAATTAATTCTTCTCGGCGGTAAGGTAATTGACAAAACCATTCAGCCCAAGGAACCGATGCAAGAGTTGCAAAATGAACCAGTGGGGGATGATGAGGTGTCGGACAAGCCTCATGTTCCTAGGGTAGATGTTCCTAATGGTGAGCCATAAAAAGACAAGGCTTCCCATGTCCCTCCTGCTCCATACCCTCATAGGTTGCGTGCCTCAAAGAAAGTGAACAATCATTATGAAATTTATGAGTTATTCAAACAGGTGAAGTTGAACATTCCTTTATTGATTCGTGCCATAGTAGGGTGATCCGGAATCAACAAAATTTATATCCTAAAGCCTCCATCGTCGTAGTCAAGCTACTCAAAGATAGTGGTTCAGTGGCCTAATGGATGGGTTTTCTTCTCTTACAAATGATTTGGCGAAGTAAAATGCAGAATTAAAATTTGGATTTTGTTGTATATACAAAAACAGGGGATTGTGGTTTGCAAACTGAAAATAAATAAAATAAAATGTAAAATAGAACTCCTTGAAGCATTTAGCTACCAGTTTAAAGTGTCCTAGTTAACCGAGAGGTCCCCTGTTAATTTCTCAAGGGCTGGGAGGATGACATATAGCTATCTCCGCCGGATCTTCATTTCACTTTAAAACTAAACCCTAATAATTTTCCTTTCTTTTGATAGAAAGCATTTATTTAACATTTATGGTTCCTACAAGAAAATCTATCACCTTGATCCATCCTACAATGATCGCAACTAATGAATCTCGTGATCTAATAATAAGTATCCACGAACCTCAAAAGATTTATCAAGTATTGATCAAAGAGGATGCATAAAATGAAAAATGTAACCCTCATCCACTTGGGCTGTGAATGGCAAATTAATGGATATATGTATCTAAAGCTAAGAATACACTCGAACTCCCAAAAGCTGGCAAGTGGCCAAGATCAAAGAAAGTACATCAAAAAGCTTTAAACATAGAGTTAGAAATTTAGGAACCAAAATGTCAAAACCTGCTGCGTGAAAAACAGGGGAACCACCGCCACTTCGTATCTACCCCAAAGAGCCCTTCACTTCAAGGGAGGAAGTGGTTTTAGTCGCCCATCCTCCAAGTTGTCATCCTGGAGGTGTTTAGCAACCAAGAAAGTGAGAAAGAGAGAGGGTATAAAGAGAAAAATGAGTGTGGCCAAAAACAGGTCCAAATCAAGCTTCCTTCAAAAAATTAAAACTTAGGTCAACAAGTTTTACAATGGCTTATATAGCCTTACAAACATGTGAAATAATTTAAAATAATCAGATTAGAATAATTACTAAAGGAGGGTAGAAATGAGAAAAACCAAAAAACGAAGTCGTTTGGATAAAAAAAAAAACCAAAAGCAAAATTTCGCACATAGTGATTTTCTATCATAAAGCAAAATTACAGCATAGCTTAAATTCAAATTGCTTATGCACGTTATTCGCCATCATAGCTTAAAAATTGCCATGATAGCGCGAAAAATTCCAACAAAGAGCTAATTTTGCTTCCGTTCACTCTTCCATTGGTTCATGTTTCCGCGGCTATCTGCTTCGCCCTCGCCTGGGCCTCGTGACCCCGCATCTTGCTGCCTACTACTCTTCTTTCTTCTTAGTCCCGATTCATGAGCGCTGAGTTTGACTCGACTCTTCATGTTTGATCGACTAACAATGTTGGCATGAAAGCTCACAAAAACTCCGCAAAATTTGCCAAAATGCCATCGTGAATAGTAGGACCTGATGTAACGGGTTAATTAGAATGATTAGTATACAAAAAGCACTCAAAATCTATAATAAATAGGGTTCAAAATAACACTTTTTGGGCACTAATCATTTATTAGATGCCATTAAGCAGATTCCGTCATATGCCAAGTTTTTGAAAGATTTGTGCACTATAAAAAGAAAACTAGGTGTCAACAAGGAGGCATTTATGACCGAGCAATCCACCTCATTGATTCGAAACACTCGCCTCAAAATACAAAAAGGACCCAGAAGCCCTACTATTTCCATAGTGGTAGGGAATCCAAAGTTAGGGACATGCTCTAGTGATTTAGGCAAGTGTCAACTTATTGCCTTACTCTGTACACAGATATATGTCGAAATAGGGTTAGAGAATTAGAAATCAACAATATCACCCTCTGTACTAGTCGACCGTAAAAATGAAGATTCTGTAGGGATAAATAAGGATGTATTGCGCAAGTGGACAAGTTCTACTTCTCATGGATTTTGTTGTGCTTGACACTCAACCTGTAGAACCAAGGACTCAATTCCAAAGGATTCTGGTAGGCCATTTCACACCGCACGCCATTTTACAATCGTAGGGGGAGGTGACTATTAATGACATTATCGCTAGTAACATAGATCGCACTTTGTTTCCATCTTTAATGTTATCAAGGAAATGGGGGATGAGGAGGACGTTTGTGAGGTAAGCATGATAGACTCTATGGTGCAAAAAAAAAAAAAAAAATAAATATAGATAACGTTTCACGATGATCCTCCATATCTTTTCTAGTAAACTGCCGTTGAGGAGGTGACTACATCTCAATCGTAGTTTCTACACTCCATAATCGAACACGCGGAGGTATTGAAGTGAATAGGTGGGCAAAACTAAATTTGAACCATTGCCACCAATCGAGGATGTGGTATTACCTTCAAGAGACCACCTAAAAACTCGAAAGAAACCTACTATCACATTCAAATACATTTTTTAGGGTGAAGAAACTTTCCCTGAATCATATCTTCCTCTTTGTGAGTCAGAACAAGAAAATAAGCTTTTTTGAGATATTGAGAACTCCATAAAAACCCAGCCATAGGATGGACAATTGCAGATATTAGCGAATTAGTCCCTTGATCTCACTCCACGTGATTCACTTGCAACAGATGTTAAACCCTGTGACAACCACAATACTCATTCCAACCTTAATAATGAAAGAAGTGGTCAAGAAAGAGGTTCTAAAACTCGACGTAGTAATATTTACCCTATTGCATATAGCAAGTGGGTCAGCCCAACCCAGGTAGTCCCTAAGAAATCCGGCGTCACTGTGGTAGCAAATGAAAATAATGAGCTAATTCCCACTCGTGTCACGCTCAAAGTCGGGAGGGTGTGTGCATAGATTATAGGAAACTCACGCGTGTACTGTGGAAAGACCATTTCCCTTTACCTTTTGTCAATCAAATGTTGGAGAGAGTTGCAAGGCATGAATTCTATTGTTTTCTCGATGGGTACTAGGGGTACAATCAAATTGAGATAGCTTTAGAAGATCAAGAGAAAACCACATTCACTTGTCCTTTTGGCACATTTATCAGGAAAAATGCCCTCTTTTCGATTGCGTAATGAACCAGGAACATTCCAAAGGTGCATGACGGGATTTTCAGTGATATGATAGAACTCATTTTGAAATTTTCATGGATGACTTCTCGCTTTGAGACTCATATGAGGGATGTCCTGGAGAACTTCTGGCCGTAAGGTTTTGAGAGATGTCGAGAAGAACTGTTAACGGGAAAAGTGTCATCATGGTGACACAAGGGATTGTCTTAGCCACATCAGACGAAAAAAAGGAATCGAGGTAAAGGATGATATGGGGCTAAGTCATTGACCTCCAATCCATCTACCCCTGGGCGTGTTAGAGATATAAGGTCATTCTTGTGACAGCGTCGATTTTATAGGATATTCATAAAAGATTTTAGTGCCATAGCCCGTCCCTTATGCAATTTGCTTCAAGTTGGCAAAGACTGCCCTTTTGCATGGTCACAAAGTTTGCGAGGCCGCTCTCTTTGATAAACTCAAAATTATGTTAGTGTTCCTCCTATCATGTGCGATCTCCTTAATTGGAACCTCCCTTTGAGAGATCAAGTGCGTGTGACGCTAGTGATTATGCTATAGTGGTTTGTTTTAGGACAAAGCGGAAGATAAAAGGCTTTTGTGATTTACTATGCCGCAAGACTCAGATTCCCACTAAGCCAACTGGCTATTGCAACTATTAAAAGAGTTTTTAGCCGTCATTTTTGCCCCAGGAAAGTTTAGGTCATACATTGTAGGTTCTCCCGTAACTATTTCACGCATCATGCAAATACTAAAGTATTTATATCGTGCCAGATACCAAGCCTCGTTTGACTAGGTGGATCCTACTGTGCCAAGAATTTAACCTGACTATTAAAGATAAAAAGGGAGTCAAGAATGTGGTAGCTGACCACTTGTCTCGGTTAGTTCCATAGTTCACTTCTCACACCTGCTCCATAGGCGCATAGCTCCCCGATGAGCGCCTTGCTCTTGTTCACTACCCCGTACGCTATTGCATGCACTGATTCCAAAACATTAGTCAATCTCAACCCAACTGATCCTCCCAACAAAGCATGAAAGAAAATTTTTTCAGAATGTCATACAAGATTTAAACCACATTCATGCACAACTCACCCCAGACGTCAATTATTGAGGTAGGCTAAAAATTCAATGACATACTAAAACAAGTGCCTTCAAATTCTCAAGTTGCTCCACTATGCGCTAGTGCATTCTTCCGCAAGGAAAACATGACAAAATCTTGCAAGCTGGGTTTTACTGGCCCACGCTTTTTAAAGATTTCTTTGAATTTTGCAAAACTTGTGCTCAGGTTAATAATTAGAGGGTCACAAGAAGGAACATGATGCCTCTTACCCCTATTTTAATCATCAAATTTTCGATTGTCGGGTATAGACTTCCATGTGGCCTTTTCCCCCATCTTGTGTGGCCTCTTTACATTTTGTTGGCCTTAATTATGTGTCGAAGTCGGTGGAGGCTACATTCCAAACGTTGAACTTAATGACCACAAGGCTGTTTTGAAATTTGCAAAGAACACTGCAATTTTTCTCGCCGAGTGCCTCTCATGGTAATCATTAGTGACTTTTGTGTCCCATTTCTCGTAATCTGATCTTTTGAGAATTTATTGAAAAGTGCGGAGTCACACAGAAAGTTTCACAACATACCACTCCACAAAAGTCCAATGGTCGTCGAATTAGCCAATAGGGATCAAACATATTTTGGAAAACGTAGCCCTGCATCGTGTATGATTCGTCCCCTTCGCCTTACCAATGCTCTTCGCTTATCGCATCTTTTAAGATAATTCTTGTATGTTCCATATCGGGCTTTGTTATTACAAGCATGTCATTCAATGGTAGAAATGGAATCACAGATATTGGGCAATTAAAACCCTTAATTTTGATTTGCCTCAGTGTAAACAACGTCACGCATGAACGAGCTTGATGAATTGAGACGGAATCATATGAGTTCTTTAATTTCTTAAGAGAGGCTCAAGATAACTTAAGTGAAAAGACCTTGTTCAAAGAAGACCTTGAACCTCACCAAAAAGGTATTGTTATGGCCAGCCTCTGCTTGCACATGTTTCCACGAAACTCGTCTAAAGGATCGTGCCCATTCATCATCAAGGTAGTTTACCCATCTGGTGCAGTGGAAATTGAGAACTGAAAATGGGAAAATCCTTTTAAAGTCAATACAACGCTAGTGCCACTTTGATAATGAGAGAGTAGTGAGGAACTCATAGATCTGCCACCTTCGTAATGTTCCTTCAGAGTAATTTCTATCCTACCTTGTTGTATATAGTTTTCTTTTTCTTTCTTTCATTTCTTCCTGCTTTATTTTCTTTAGTTTGATTTTCTTGCCCAAAAAAAACAAAACAAAACAAAACCCCTCCTTCTGTTTCCTTGCTTCCTTTCTAGGGGTATCCTGTGTGCATTGGGGACACTGCTTACTTCTGTAGTAGGGGTGGGCATACACTGGTTGGAACCAATCATGCGCTTGTTACATGTTGAGTGCATGGCAAAATTTTTGATTTCCGGCTCTTTTGGGTATAGTACTTGACTTGTGATTTATGCAGCCGCATGACCTTATGTATGCACTAATGAGTCTCAATGTAATTCACACAATAACAAGTGCATGCAATAAAATGTTTTGCCCATATTTTGGGACCTTATCACCCCACTCGTTATAGTCCTTGGCTAATAAGCCACGCCATTGATTCTTTCCTCAGTCAAGCTCATGTTTTACTCACAGAGCTTCCGCCTGTGCATTATTTTAGCATTCCATGTTAACTGCATGCATCATAGTCTCTGAGGAACACCATGCATAACTGGAAGAGGATTTGAGGCCATTATTTATGTGTTACATTTTGTGAAATCATTTTGACTTACCCCTTGCACCCATCTTGAGCCTTAAGTTGCTAATTCAGTTCGAACCCTAGGAACCATGATCATGAGAAGTACAGTGGACCCCATGGTAAGTGTGAAGGTGTCAAGAGAGTGAAGTACAATTGTTAGTTCCTGCGGAACACAAAACCCAAAGCCTGGGCAGAGTATGTGCCAGGAGAGAGAATGAGCATCTGAACTGCGAGATGGAGGGCATTCGAAGGTATATCTATATATTGGCACTGCTGTTCCAAATAAAAAAAAAAGACGAAAAAAAAGGACAGTGGTACTGGTACCGCTCTATCAAAATTCTGCATTCACCCTCGCGTAAAAGTGAAAATACATTCAAGATCGATACCACACCTCTATCGGCAAGTACCTGCATCGTCGTGTATATAACATTTGGGGTGGGTTTTTCATTTCTTTTTTAAACCCTTCCATGTTCCTACTCCTCCATCACCATATAAGACAAACCCTAGACCATTTGTCTTCACACGAAAGCAGAAACTCCAGATCACATCTCCCCGCCAACGCTTGCATCTTCTCGAATCTTGACACTCCTTCCTTCGCCTGTCGTACGTATTACGGTAAAGCACCCCCTCACTTCTTTGAGAGCATCTTATGTTGCGATATTTCATTGGGTCCATGGATTTGCTTGGTGGCTCGAGTTGGCAGTATTTTAATTTAGGTGACACAGTGGGCACTCATGGTAATGGAGGAAGTCGTCTAACTAAACTATAGCCCGGAGCATTGTGTAGAGAGTGGTCGGGATATCGTTTTGTGTGTTTGGGTCGTATTTGCTATATTTTCTATTCTTTCCATATCTATGGAAAGATCGAAGAACATCGAAAGTAAAAGGCTCCTAACTCTTCTTCGAGGGCCTCCGTGAAAAACCAGAGTCGATACTTCTCGCAGACCGTAAAGAAAGTGGAAAGGAAAATCAGAAGAGATTCTTCCATCCGAGAGCCAGAGTGCACTGTAGAGAGAAGATGAGGAGATTAAAGCCATGTTTGCCGTGTCTTCTGATTCATAACGGGAAAAGTGGGCCCAATCAGTTACAAAGCGGGGTTTCCATTGCGAGCTGGGTGTGAAAGTGGACACATTTTTGTTCACCCATCCTATCAGGGCTATTATTTAGGAGCAAAATTTGCAATTTGTCTCAGGCCGGAAGTAGCGTGTTCACCGACCGTCCCAGTAAATTCTGGCGCCACTGGTAGTGAAAATCAAGTGTGTAGATACTCGCTGCAGAGACTATTGTTATGGGAAAACAGCCTGGGCGCTGCTCGACCATAGTCTGCCTTCACGAGTTCGCCCAACCCCATGACCGACACACTCCACCTCTCGGGCCAGCCATCGCAGTTCCGACGCCAAAGAGTTTATTGATGCCATGTGCACCACCTGTTTCCGCGGAGGTTTTACGCTGTAGCGAGTTCGTTCCGTAAAGCTCAAGCTCGACATGCATCGATGAACAAGATTATTCACAATGGCGATCTAATTCGCAGGAAAAGAGAAATTGCCAAGCAAGGAAGAAATTCGGGCTTCTATATGAGGGATGAATCGGAAAGATACTATTTTGATGCCTTAAGAGGCGGTGTGTTGCAGGATTATGTGGGGCCCCAACCCGAAACATATCCCATTCCTGACTCTAGTTACAAATCTTGTGGAAGCTGCGGGGATGAGGGGAGTTGTTAGAGAAAAGAGAATTCTTCCGAAGCTGGGGCCCATCACGAATCAAACAGAAGCAAAGAGCTGAGGTTGCGCCTCCGCAAGTTTCGGGCCTTTCCCATGCTCTCTCTGGCGATTGGGCCTTCGTCCTCGACATCATAGTGGGTCAATGAGCACATCTCCTTTAAAAAGGATGGTGCGCAGGATCAAGGGTTGGTTCAAGTGCATATTGGGAAAGAAGAAACAACTGGACCACAGGCTCTCCAAGCTCGAGAGTCACATCTACTCGAGGCACCCCAAAGCCGAGAGGATTCTCCTCCCGACTTCAAAGGATTCCCGATGAGCTTCGACGATTGTGCTGATGAGGACGCATTCTCTTCAACAATGTATACAGATGGGAGGATGTTGAGTAGTAGTATGAAGGGTTAGAATAGGGTGGTGTTGCAATTGTAGAACTTACAGCCACGCTTCATGCCAATAATTCATTTTCTGTTCATATAAAGCCCCCATTTGTAGCTTATGGTCGTTACAAGTAAAGTCTCTTAAGACCTTTTTGATTTTTTAGTTATGTTGGTTGTTCTCTTTGACTTTATGGATATAAGTTGCTTGCAGATGTTAAATTGTTTCGCTTTATAATATCGCTCATTTCTGCGGGATTTCTTTGCACTGTATTCTTCAATTCCATGGTCCCTATTTGAATATCTCGTTTTTAGGCCAGCTTGTTATTATGTTCTTTACCCGAGATCAGAAGTTTCAATTGAGTTAGATGGTTGTATTACCTGTCGTTAGAAGCAATATGCTTAATTTTTCTTCTCAAAATCTTGCAAGTATTTAATTGCACCTAGCGCATTTTGTTTAAAAATCATAATCAGAGTGCATGTTGTTAAATTCGCTAGTGGACCAAACAAGACGAGAAAATGTAAAAGTGAACATAAAAGGGAAACATTTATATCGGATTTTAGTACCTTCAAATCTTATATTTTGCTCTCGAATTTTGGTGTATAAGAATAGGTGCCTTTGATCGCTCTCATGTTTTTGTACTTGTGCGTGTTTTTCAGCTCCGTGCACACTTTTATAGGTTCTGGCATCCAGAGAGCGATCAGAGATCACGTGGATGGCAGTCGATATTGAGTAGAAGTCCCGGGAAGTGTTACTGCAGGAGGGAACACGGTGAGGCAAAGCGTGCCATTCACTCACCGGTACCGATACCCTCGCGTTAAAATCACCAAGTGGGCCTTCCGTACTGCATCACTCTCCCATCGCATCTCCAAGCAAAATCACCGTGAGATATGGTACCGTGCATCACTTACCGGTATCCATCAACGCACTTTGGTGGGGTTTTAGTAGAATTCCAATTTCGGTGCAAGGGCACGCTCGTTCTTCGACCACCAATTTGAGTTCACAAAGGAAAAGGGTATAAAAGCCAGCCGAAGGGTGCAGAGAAGCTTTGATCCTAGTGGTTTTCGTTTTCAAGTAAAAGGGAGGTTTTTCCTCATAGTTTCAATAGTGGTCTATAGAGTGAGTAAAATAATAACTTTTCCGATTCCTCGATTTTAATTACGTGCACCTTTGTGTTGGGATCACACAACTCTAGCTTTTCTCTTATAGTATTTTTGTGCTTTTCTTTTGATTCTCCGAATTGAAGTGTGATTTTCTCAAGTTTCGTTTATGAGTAGTTTCTTATCAAATATGAATTGGTTTCTAGTTTCAATGAAGTTCTAAACTCCCATGATGGGGTTCTAACGGTTGAAACTCACCTCAATCAAGGTAATAACCCTCAATTCCTATTTTGTACCTCAACGGGATTGTAGGATGCTAAGCACTTGTAGAAAAATCTTATAAAACCTTAGTTAGGCATCTTCTTGACAACGTGTGAACGAGAGATCCTCGGTACACGTTGTGCTTGATCGCAAATACAAGCTAAGAGTCTGAGTAAATCGTTTGAACAAGTGTTGCTTATCATCGCCGATCAAGCTTTTTTCGCTCTAAAAAAGAGCTTTAATGTAAAATTCCTCCGTCAAGACCATTCATCAATGGCTCCTAGATGAGATTGTGAAGAAGAGGTGGGAATTACTTGATCGGTAGTGAGTGAAAACCTAAGAACCCTATCAATCACCTGCCTGTTTTAAAATAGTCAACTTAATCAGTTACTTAATCAACCAACCACAACCCCATAATTTACTTTTAAACATACATTCTTCGAGACAACTCTAAGGATCACTTAGAATACCACTCCCTGTGGAGATGACCTGTGGACTTCCACAATAGTATAATGCTTGACGACCTTAGTTCCTATGCTTGGGAATAATTTCGGCATACGAAATAGACGAAGCAACTAGTAGCCACTGATTAGTTCAACAAATGGATAGAGGCCGAGGCTTTCGCATCAATCAAAGACAAGGACGTCACTCAGTTTATCTGGAAGAATATCGTTTTTCAGTTCGATATTCCCCGGTCAATTGATTAGACAACATGACCCATTTTGATAGCTGGGTCTACAGGAACTTATGCCAAGAGTTGAAAATAAAGAATCTATACTCCACCCCTCGGTATCCGTAAAGCAACAGCTTAGCAGAGGCTTCTAACAGAACCCTATTGACTGCCTTAAAGAGTTAGATTCAGCTAAAGGCAAATGGGTAGACGAACTTCCTGGAGTACTTTGGGCTTACAAAACGACCGCCCGAAGACCAATCTGCATATCTCCCTTCGCACTTACCTATGGGGTGGAAGCTATAATCCCTACAGAAATTGGAATGCCTACGCTCCTAACTGATGTGCCCGAGAAGTTGAGTACATAATCTATAATTATGACCTATTAATACCAGATGAATCGCGCGAGATAGCAAATTCGTATGGATAGCATCTGCCACCGTTTGCTATAAACTCAGACACAATGTACGTGAAGCTCCGAAAAGTTCTGCAAAACGGGGACCTGGTCCTAAGGAAAGTCTTCGAGAACACAGCTAATCCAGTGGCCGAAAAGTTTCAGCCCAATTGGGAAGGACCATATATTGTAACACGAGCCGGCGGGTCCGGTTCATATGCACTAGATAAACTAGACAGAACACTTGTACCTAGACAGAACACCCGTACCTAGAATGTGGAATTCTATGCACCTCAAAAGGTACCTAGAATGCCGGTGTTTCCATCTCAAATTTTAATTATCAAAGTCCGGGAAAGGTTGATGTCCTATCTGGCCTAGTATGGTTGATGCCAAGCTGGTTCATTACAATGTTCGGGGAAGGTTGATGTCCTATTCTGCCTAGTATGGTTGATGCCCAACTGGTTTATTACAAAGTTCGGGGAAGGTTGATGTCCTATCCGGCGCAGTATAGTTAATGCTCGGCTAGTTCATTACAAAGTCCTAGGAAGGTTGATGTCTTAGTCAGCCTAGTATGGTTGATGCCTAAATGGGTCATCCATTTATGCCTACCCAACTAAACAAAGGAAATTATTTGACTCAACAAAAAGAAAGCAACAACAGTAAATTTTCAAGACAACATATGCTTTATTAAGAAACTTAGTTGCATGACAACAAAAGCCGAGGATATAACACTGAAGGTGACATTGGCTAAAATGACTAAGAACAAAATACACCTTGTTCCCGCTAGAGTATCAAAGGTCAAGCTCATTCTCCCCAGTTACTCTGATGGGAGAATCTGACTGAATGCCTAGCCTAACCTCGATGGCTAGAAGACTCTTGCCCTCCTCTCTAACATCTGCATTAGGATTGGTGGTAGGAACCCTCGGGGCAAAGACCGGGGGCACGGATCACGAAGAACTCAGATAAGAGCACTTTGACGTGTCCGACATCCCGTATAGGATCACGAGCTCACTTCCACAAATGTTGTGTGCGAAGGCACAACAACCATAATCGTAATTGAAGATCACGTCAAAGCCTATGTTAAAAGCCTCCTCTAGAGCCTTTTTCTCTTTAGAAGCCTCTTCCCGAACCTCTTTCAACTCGTCTTTGCTAGCCTCGATCTCTAGAAGTAAAGAAACTCATTCATCTACCAGACAGCTGACCTTGTCCTCTACTCCGCCGAGCCCTCATTCCAGCACCCACTACGTACCGACCCCTGCTTAACCTAAACCCCCCTCTCTATCTAGCATCCCAGCGCCTAAGGTGTGCTGGACCATGGCTAACTCAGATTCCACATGCTCTGCGCTCCCGCTTCTTCTAAGATCCACCCAAATGATCGAGGCTTCATGACGAGCGACATCTCTCTCAATTTCCTCACCCGAATCGTCTTTCAATCCGCTTCCTTGGCCTCCGACTCCCAGCATCGTGAACTCACCTCCACCTCCATCAAGGAAGTACTCAGGTCAGTCTAAATGGCCAATCGGGCTTCATACGTATCCTCTCTCGTGATCCCTTAGCCAGACTGAATTCCCAAGGCCGGTAGGCCATGTTTCGAATGGAAGTAATCGCCTGAGAATGGACATATCAAGGATACGACAATGACTAGGAAATAATGCTAGAACACTACATAGCAAAGCATAAGTGTACTGGGGCTCGTGACTGGCAAAGCTACTAAGCATCGATCAAGATCCTGGCTCAACCATTTGTAGGAGGTCCTCTTTACCAGTGGAAGCAAGGACTGAGACGGAATACTCTTCACTTCTCCTCTCGGCCCTCACAGCTACAGGCATCCATAATAGTGCCGAGTACAGCTCGTATAAATGGTCTACAGAGGATTCGCCCCTATTAAAAGGCCTCCAACTATTGATGATCTCCTGGGCGCCCTCTGGCCCGAGAGCCAAAACCTCCTCCATAGGTGGGAGGGAGGAAGATATGAATTGAGCAACTGATGGCGCGGTGGCCACGCTTATTCAACCGGGTATCTAAGCCCTTTTGGTAGGCAGTTTGCTTAGGAGGATTGGATCACTGGATCGTTATAAGGGTGAGAGGGCCTCCACGGCTCCACGAGGCGGCGTTTTCTAAAATCCGGTTGATCGTTCAAATCAATCTCGGGAAAACTTGAGATGGTATTCATGCACATCGAGCCCTACTCCCTCGGCCGCTTCGGGGATGGCATCAACCACCGCGACTAGCATATTTATTTTAAACTTTGACGATAAAAGTTATGTGATTATTTCGTCCTCTCCTCTTCTTTAATCAGGGATGTTGGATCTCCGTGAACCAGACCAGAAATCTTCACTGAAATGAGGGCTTTTGTACTCTGGCGTCCCATATTCTCTTCAAATGCTTGGGGCGGGGCCAGAATTTTTCACCACTAAAAGGAAGGCGCTTCAAACGGCTACCCCTTGCTTCTTCTTGATTAGTGTCTAATTTCGAGTAGGTGTTGAGATCAACCAGTTGTAACCACAGTTTCCTATTACTGGCGCTGGCAAACTCTTCAAGTCATAGTGCTCTGGGAGGTGGAGCATGGATACAGTTTATAATACCGTGAGAGGAGTTCTGATGCATTGAGGTAGTGTTTTCTCCTTGGATTAAAAGGATGTTATGGAAAGCAGTGTGTACGAATGGTTGCAAACCAAATAACTGATAAAAAAGTTCGAACAAATCCTTAAGTCTTGGGCCACTGGACGTGTTTAAGATTAACAACATCCTCACTCAAGGTCCTATCTCTCGCATTTGGGAGCATGACATATGATGTTTTCAGACAAAGATCTTCTTTAGCTTTAAAGCCCATAAACCACTGGCACCTTTTGAAAGATAACATTTCTGTGTATGATGTCACTAACAGTTCAAAACCACATCTGAAACCCAGCGACTACTTGGAGACAACCGCGACCTCAATGGTCTGATGAAAAGTCCGTTGAACCAGCTGCAAATACAGTAAAGTATGTGAGAATTTAACCTGGATGGCAGGAGCCGCAAAACCTAAAATACAAACTCATGCGAGAACATGAGAACATCTTTGGTTAAACCTAAAAGCGACTCCTAGTGGCCTTCCTTCAAGGATGGGGAGATGCCAGCGCTCCACCCGAATTTGCTTATGCATCATCAAGGGAATTGTTTATAACCAAGATGCAGAAACAAAGGGGAAAGGAGAGAAAATCACCCGGCAGGAAGGAGAATCTTCGTGTGATTGATTGATTGAATGATAAGATATATTTGATTACAAGCATGGATGAAACATATAGGCTCGGTAAAGAGAGTACAAAGAGTGTATTCAAGAAGAATCAAAATTACGCAAAAACTTGTATTAAACACTGGTCAGAATCAAGAGGCGGTGAGTCACGGGTGAGTTGCGAAAATTGGCAACTGCGAAATTTAGAGTTGAGAACTCTGACTGCGAAATTGCGAGGTGCCAAGATTTTAACCCCCAAAGTCTCCCACGTTTGCTCCTTCGTCTTCAATAAATTGGCTCAATTTTCATGCGTTTGATCATGGTCTTAAAATTTACTTCCAAGGAGTTCATTATTATAAAGTCAAATTGAGAATGTAAGACTTTTGACACATAAAACTATAAAATAACTTCTAAAATGTAGTCAGTAGCATGGGACTCGAATATGTCAATTGAGTTATTGAAGTCGATTCAGTATACAAAAGAGCATAAACATCATAAACTGAGAAATAATATTTGCCTTATTTGAGTGCTAATCACTCCCCAATAGAATAATGCTAATCCCTTAGTAGTAATATCATACAGTTATATATTTGCAAAATGGATTGTCTATTCAAAAAGTATGCGATTAATGTCTAACCTTTAGTATGTTAAATTGGAACTCTACATATCACAAAATTGGTTTGGAGAACAAATGCCATATATAGTAATAGTTCCGCCATGACATATATTCCAAGGAAATCACTGATTCACGGAGCTCTAAGTGTTTTGAGTGATCGGTTTAAGCTGATGACTTGACTTCACCTCCCCCAGGCCAAAACAGCACCCAGGCGCCAGGGCATGTGACCAACTAAAAATAGGGCACGTTCCTCACCACAGCAGTTCATACTTTAATGTATTATGAGATTTTAATCTTTGAAAACTGACTTTCACGAAATCCCGTCATGCTTGAGGGGATCCTGGGGCGCTCCGGCCTTTAAGGTTTAGGGTATAGTGAAAGATCTTTCAACCACAAACTCTACAAGTTTCACCCGGACTTGAATGATTTGAAATCCTTTTCAAGCTTCAGCCTAGCTCATAGTGTCGCCATACTGCCTTAACTAAAATGGTGTTCTATTTAAGTTGATTTGGGACACCATGAGCTTTAAAGGCTTAGCATATGCCCCTCGGACCAGTGCTCAGGGTTTCAAGCCGAAAGCGGCTTACTTATCTATTTTCTTTTTCTTTTTCTTTTGGAAGACACATTGGCCTTCATACATAAGGAACTCTAATCTATTAAGAGCCGTCAACGAAGCTAAGGCTGGTGTTGTAAAGTATGAGGAGAAGGCAGCCTCTTAACCCATTGAAGAAAACTAATGTGAATTGTGTGTATGGCTAGAGAGTGGTGGAAGACAGGGGGTAATTACCAGGGTCATCAACTGACCAAAAACTCATCATGCATGGAACCACTCTAGCATTTGGTATTATATAATGCTTCAATTCTTAATTCTGGTAAAATTAAAATCACACATATAAATTCGAATGAGATGTAAAAGTAGGAAAATAGATTTGTATTATATATATCAGGTAGATTTACAAAATTTTGGCTTTTTGCAAACATAAGTAAACAACAAGCCTCCATATAAACACAGAAAGGGTTGCTGGGCATGAAGTACAAGTAAAACTAACATCAAGAGTATGAACATCACTTCTGACACTAACTGTAAGACAGCGGAGCGAAAGTTAAGTGGAGAGTGTTTCTAAACCAGGTGCTGGAGGAAACCAATATATCTGAGCGGTGAGGAGAACATGGGTGAGTGGTTGATGCTGCTGCAGCTGCCAAAACATAGAAAAACAAGTCACCCAAATGACTACAACTAGACTATAAGCAAAATGGAACTTTAAACAAGACTAAGCAATTAGGTGTTGGTTTACGAGACACTATAGGAACCACTCTAAATCACATAACTGAGGGGCTCAAAGGAGGTCAGTAGAATTCCTCCCTATCGCACTCTATTTTACTACAACATAGAACTACACCCTCTATCCATATTGTAGATATTTTGCTATCATTCGGATTAGTAGGTATTAGGCCATTGAGGCTATGCTTGTTGAGCGATGAATGGTCAGTCATCTTGATTTGAGCTTCACTGGGAAAAATTGGAGTTGGAAATTCGCCATTAGGACTTGATCCCTTCTTGAAGTTCTTAGGGTTATGAGTTGATCATGCCACTTCTTCAATTGTCCTTTCACGATTTTTTGGGATTGATGGCGTATTCAAGTTCACCCAACTCATTGAGATCAAGGAGTCTCTTAAGGCCAGCTCTTCCCATGTCCATATTCAACTTTTTTATTGCCCACCATGCCTTGTATTCAATTTCACTGGCAGGTGGTAGGCCTTGCCATAAACTAGACAATAGGGGGACATTCCAAGAATGGTCTTGTACGTTGTGCAATATGCCACTTAGGAATCTAGAAGCTTAAGAGACCAATCCTTCTGTTTGAGTTCACCACTTTCATCAATATAGTCTGATTTCCTGTTGGCTAGCTCTGCCAGCCTTGATGCGAGGATCTGATAAAGAATTGCAGCCGCTGTGCGCCGAAACCCACCCATACTTGGATAGAGTGCTCAAGGTTTATTGAAATGTGAACCCGAATCGCGATTGTAACAGGACTCCAAATGCGGAGAGATGTTCTCTTTAATTTGTCTGGGTCTTGTGATCTGTTTGCTTTGCGATGCGCTTCCACCCACTTTGATACATAGTCGACTCCTACGAGGATGTAAATATGCGAAGGAAGTGGGAAAGCGC
This sequence comes from Tetrastigma voinierianum, assembly GCA_016808115.1. Taxonomy (NCBI): domain Eukaryota; kingdom Viridiplantae; phylum Streptophyta; class Magnoliopsida; order Vitales; family Vitaceae; genus Tetrastigma; species Tetrastigma voinierianum. The sequence goes on from JAEQBH010004111.1 coordinate 50,839, forward strand.
GGTCCGTAAGTCGATGCCCCAAACGTCAAATAACTTAATGACCAGAATAGGATTCAGTGGCATCATATGGCAATGAAGATTTTCCTAACCTTTGTGGCATTTATCACCTTTGTTTGCATATGCTTTTGGTATCCTTAAATAAAGATGACCAATGAAACCTACCTCTGCGACACCTTCATTGTCGTTAAGAGCCAAGTGGCCTCTCTTGGTATTTGTCATCAGTAAGTATTTAGAACATCACCCAATTAATTCTCCTTAGGCACACACCTTCGATTATCGAGTCAGCACAATATTTGAACAAATGAGACCTCAATAGAAGAATGGATTTTGCATGGAAGAATTTCTTGTCCTATGCTTTCCATTATGTTGGCAACTCCTATTCTTAAAGTTAATATGTGGCGAACAGGAGCCTTTGTCACGGCAGTAGAGGCTCCTGCGGGAATTCGTCAAAGGTGGGGGTTATGTGTGACATGCTGTTTATAGTTGATTGGATAGGTGATGTAGCAACATTTTCTGCCCCCTTTTTATCGAATTTACGAGGTTGAATTCTTGTAGTAAGGACCACGATAAGTCTAGCCTTGGCATTTTGCTTAGTGAGCAAATATTTAAGCCCCGAGATGTTAGTGAAGATGATTATTTACGCTAACAAATAACCCAGAAACTTATCAGGGGCATAAACTGCACTTGATAATTCTTTCTCGATGGTAGTGTAATTCTCTTGAGATTCATTCAGTGTTTTACTAGCATAGTAAACCCGCATCTGGTTTCTTTTGTTCTTTGTCAATTTTGCCTCAACGTGAGAGTCACTTACATCACACATAACCTCAAAAGGTAACTGCCAGTTAAGGGCCCTCACTATTAGTGCAGTGGTTAAATGAGTCTTGAGTTCTTCAAACCTTTGTTGACATTACGAGATCCCATTCCAAGCGTAGCATCTTTAAAGAAACATAGTGGCTTGGCAATTTTCGAAGTCTGTATGAACCTCTTGTAAGAAGCACACGCATGCCCAAAGCGCCTCCACAGTCTTAACATTTGTGGGTGGAGCAGTTTGGAAATCAGAATCAGCTTTGCTTTATCAACTTCAATCCTTTTCTGAAATGATATGCCCGATACAATGCCTTGGTGACCATAAAATGGCATTTCTCCGATTCAACACTAGGTTTCTCTACCATCTACTGTAATGGGGATGAGACTCCCGGGTTGAATAGGCACTTCTCAAAATTCTCTCCATAGGCGTGATACTCGTCCGCGTAAGCCTCCATGTCGTTCAGCTACAAATCGGCGAAAATGAGCATACATCGTTGGAATGTGGCAGGGGCATTACAAAGGCCAATGGGCATCCTCCTGTATGCATATGTGCCAAATGGACAGGTGAAAGTTGTCATCCTCTGCAGCGATCTCGATTTAAAAATATCCTGAATAGCCATCCAGGAAACAATAAAAGGGGTAGCCAGAAATCCTCTCAAGCAGTTGATCCATAAATGGAAGAGGAAAGTGATCTTTAAAGTGTTCTTTGCATTCTTTCTGATAATCTGTGCATACCCTCCACCACAATAGTAAAATGAGTGGGTATCTCCTCTCTTTCTCATTATGCACCGTGGTTATGCCTGATTTCTTAGGTACTACCTGCGTTGGACTCACCCAGGTGTTGTCTGATATTGGATATATGATGCCAGCTTACAACAGCTTTAAGACTTCTGCTCTAACCACTTCTTGCATATGTGGGTTCAGCCTTCTTTGGGGTTGCCTCACTAACTTTGCCTCCTCCTCTAAGTATATGTGGTGGGTGCAGATTGCTGGGCTAATGCCATTCAAATCGGATATTCTCAATCAGGAATACTTGTTCTGTTTGAGGACTTGCGTGAGAGCTATCTTCACGGCCGCGATGTTGGCGAGCTGAAATGACCCTTTGAGCATTCTGATCTTCCAAATACGGCATATACAGTTCCATAGGTAGAGGCTTGAGATCCTATTTTAAGGGCTCTTGATTTTCTCTCAGGTCACTAATGGCAAAATTTCATTTCTTCTTCTCAATATCCATTCCCAGTTTCATGTCGACTTCATCTGTTCATACCCTTTCGATTGACTCTTCATCATTATCAAATGCCACCATAATTGTTAATTGTTCCTCCGGGATGGTGTCAATGGCGCCTCTTCTTGCAGGACATCTTCTTACGTGCATGTCTTTTTATGGATGGAAGATGTTGAGCTCTAAGTCATGTTTTCGGTGGTTGCATGACACCATTCTGCTGGAGTTGATATTGCATTGGGTGGCCAAGAATGGTCTTCCCCAGATGATAGGTACATAATTATTTGTTGCTCTTGGATTGCGTGTACAGTACTACAAAATCTATTGGATAGTAAAGATTTGTCCACTTGAATCCAATACATCACTCCACTGTTCCCACTTGGTATTTTGATCGACCTGTCGGCCCGAGAGAAAGTGTGATGGAGGTGGGCTTTAGTTCCCTGACCGTTGCTGTACATCGAATAAGGAGGAGATTCACACTTGCTCCCCGAGATCAACGATTAACTCTCTACGCAATGCCCCTATATTAGTGTCGTTGAGCACTTTGGATCACCTTGTTTCACTAGAGTCTTGCATTGGATAATGGCACTAACTTGTTCAGTTAGGAAAGCTTTCTTGTCAATGTTCAGCCCCTTTTTGACTGTGCACAAATCCTTCAGAAATTTTGCATAGGTTGGAACTTGTTTGATCATATCAAGCAGTGGAATGTTAACCTTGACTTGCCTCAGCACTTCCAGGATGCCTTCTTGGCAGAAGCCTTCTTTTGCTTCTCGGTGCTGGGGAAAGGGGGGCATGCCTCCTTCTTGAATCTTCTTGGATGATCATGTGTTGGAGCTCCCCTTGGTCTGTTCTGCGGTTTTTCCACGGGCTTGGTCAGGCGCAATTTCCTTACCACTCCTTAAAGTGATAATGGCTTGGACTTCATCCATTTTTGGTGCAGGCTCGCCGAGAAAGCTCAGTTCATGTACTCCCCTTGGATTAAAACGATTATGGGAGAGACCTCACTTTCTCTGCCGCACTAACGATTGTTCGAACGTGATGGATATTTTTATGGTATCGATTTTACGATTTAGGCTTTGTGAAGCCTTCAATCCTTTGTCTATGGAGCTTTCTACCTTTTCTATTCTTTGGTTAATCTGAGCATTGATAGTTTTCTGCTCCTCCCCTACAAAAGTCCCCACCACCTTGCTCAAATTCATGATAGCTTGCTCCCCACTGGTAGTAGAAGTTGAGTGACTCTTCTTCTTGAGAAGTGGACCCATCTCTTGCTCTTGCTGATGTGCTCTGGGGAGCACTCTCTGGGGGTTTAGGCTTCAAGCCAAGTTGAATTAGTTCTTCTAGTTCGGATTATAAGTGTTACCATACTTAGCATCGATGGGGTAGTATTTTATAACCGCATTTTCAACCATTAAATCCGCTGCGAGGAAATTGGACAACTCCCCTTATTGGCCGGTGGGTGCCAATTGAAGCATGGTTGGCTGAGCATCGATGCCTCAATCTGCTACCGTACTACCTCTGGTTTCTGCTCGGTTCTTCCATCAGCCATTTAGGGTGGGCGACATGCTAATTCCACATCCTCCGTCAGCGCATAAATGCCTCCCCTCGGGTTTACTGTTGGTTTCATCCTCTCTACCTCCCTTGGATTCGGCTCATCCCATCCTTTGGAAGTTTCAACCACGTAGTTCAAAAAGTCCATGGCTTCATCAATATTTTTGCTATGGAAGTCCCCTCCACACATGGTCTCCAGGAGTTGTTTCATGGAAGGGGACATTCCATCATAGAAATGGTTCACCAGCATCCATGTATCAAAGCCATGATGAGGGCATGCATTGATGGTCTCAGATATCTTTTGACATTGATAAAATCTTTCCAACGTCATGAGCTGCAAAGGTGTAGATCTTCCTCTTGAGATTGTTGGTCTTATGAGCCTTGAAGAACTTCTTGAAATTCGCTGTGACTCGGCCAGTTCTGATGGTCCTTGGCGCCCAGTGAATTAAGCCAAATTTGGCTTTATCTTTGGTGTCGAGGAAAGCCCGACAGCAGTCCATATCGTACCCTCCTTGAAAGTAGTACAAACCTCCTCAAATCCGAATATGCGTGTATGGTTCGTTTCCCATACCATGAAAGGTCGGAAGCGGGCACCAAATAAGTCTCACTTTGCCCACATCTTACGGTGGTATTATGCATGAGGGTGCACTCACCCTTGGTGGGTGAATGTGATCCCTCATCGATCTATATGCATTGGGTTCCCGATGAACCCCCTATTGGCTCTGCTGTTCCTCCGGGGGAGTCTCCATCTGATTGGTGTGTAGGCTAACTTCACAACCTTCTTCAATCGAAGCACCTAGCCTCTGTCCACTGTAGTGTTTACGTCACAACATAAACTGCTATGATCACTACAAGCAGAAACCAGCAAAACTAGACCAACAAAAGGTTATTAGTTAGCTAAAATAAAAACAATATTAGCGAATGCGCGCAAGAGTCTTCAAAACTCCACTGCCCGGTGAAATCTTCAAATTCCCCCTGCAGTTAACTGCAAGTGGGGAAAAATGAATAAAATCAAAAAGAAATGAGATAGCACCAATACTTGTGATGTGAATCACAAGTTCACTGCTTTTCTTTCTCACTAAGGCACCATCCCCGGCAATGGCGCCAATTGATTCGTGTCTAATTTCAGGTAGGTGTTCGGAATCAACAAAATTTATAACCTAGGATTCCTATTGCGGCGTGGCAAGAAATACTGCGGTATAGTGGCTCTGGGGTCGAAACACGAGGATGGGTTTTCTTCATGAGAGGGTTACGATTACATTGAAAATGGTGTTTTCTCCTTAGATTAAAAGGATGTATGGAAAACAGTGTGTGTGAATGGTTGCAAACTGAAATAACTGAAGTAAAAAGTTAAAAGAGTAATCCTCGAAGTCTTGGGCCACTGGACTTAGTGTTCTAAGTTAACCAACATGGACTTGGGTCTATCTCCTCGCATTTAGGAGCATGACATATAGTCATTTCCACGAGGCAGGATCTTCTTTAGCTTTAAAACCTAAACCACAAAGCTTTCCTTTTGAAAGATAACATTTCATTAGGTAGTAATGTCCTAACGATTAAAACTACATCTCAAAAACCCTACCCCCGACAACAGCAGGAGACAACTAGTTGACCTCATGGATCTAGTAGAAAAGATCCATTAGACAAAAACTTGCGAATACACGTGAAGAGTATGCTGCAGAACAACCTGATTGAAAACGGAGAACGCGAAGCCTAAAATGCAAGCATGCGAGACATGAACATGCGGTTAAACCACAAAAAGCGACTCCCAATGGCCTTCCCCTTCAAGGATCAGGGAGATTAATAAGCATCCTGATTTGTCATCATCAAGGGTGTTTGGCTAACCAGAAAAAATACGAAAGTAAAGGAGGAAGGAGAAAATCACCTGTGAGAGGGAGGAAGCTTAAGTGTAGTTGATTGATTGAATGATAAGATATCTTTGAGATTACAACATGGATGAGCTTATATAGGCTTAAGTAAAGAAATTACAAAGTGTATTGAAGAATCAAAGTACATAGGGCAAACTTGTATTAAACCACCGGATCAAAACGGTCAAAGACGGGTGAGAGGTTGCGAAATTCGCAACTGCGAAATTCGCAACCTTTACGAGTTGCGAAATTTACTGAGTGCCATTACCAACCCCAAAATTCCACGGTTGCTCCTTCAATCTTCAATAAATTTGCTCCGATCTTCCACTGATTTGATCATGAGTGTTCGAATTCAGTTCAGGTTCATTGTGCTCGAGTCAAATTGAGGAATCATGAGGCTTTTGACCTACAAAACTACTAAAATAACTATAAAATGTGATCAGTAGCAAAACCGGGACTCGAATATGTCAATTGAGTTATTAAAATTACGATTAAGTACTACAAAAAGCGGTTAAAACTGCTATAAGTAATGATATTGCATTATTTGGGTATAATCACTGCTGGAATGCTTGTGGGTCGGGGCGAAATCCTTCTTGCGGAGGAAGGTTGCCCGGGTTGAGTGTGGATCACCAATTCTCGACTAGCCGCCTCGGTCTCAGGTTCCCTGGCTGGAGATGAGCTACCCAGGAGTAAGTTTAAAAGGTCATGATGCGTAATGCTCCACTTCCTGATTTTTGTGGGTAGGCGCGGAGATAGCCAGGAATCTTTGTAGGAACGGATTGTAGCTCAAAATCGCAGATTCTTCAAAGTAAGAAGGACTTTGTGATGTTGCTCCCGCTCGGAAATCTCCAACAACTTCCTAATTTTTTCAAAACTGGCCTTCTCCGCGATTAACCGGTTTACATAAACTTTCCTTCTAAGCGGCGCACGAGTAATAAGTGCATTGCACATAGAAAGCAGGCGTGTAAAAGCGCACACGCTACACACTTAGGAAAGACATTGATCAGTTTACAAAAGAAAAGCGGAAGGTGGAGGCACAAAATTCATCCGGGTCCCACGACTAGAGGATCCTCTTTCACCTATGACTTGGAAGCTGTCGGGAGTCAGTGTGAATTACAACCGAGGGCTCTAAGTAGGCATGGATGTGAGCCACGCAGTGCACTGACCTTAAGGTGTAAGCAAAGGCTTCTGATGAAAGGTCGGCTAATAAAGAGGTTTGAAATCACGCGGCGTCAATCAGTCGAATGACATTTAGGTGAATATAGGCAAGTGGCGCTACGGTGAAGTGTAGGGTAGCGGCCCGGACGACGGAAGCGAAACTGTTGTGGTTGCTCTGGGTGAAAAGCATTGCGTTATATTCTTCGCCCATATTACGATTGGCCCGGACCTCAAATGACTCGAAGTCGATATCATCGATTTGACAATGAACCCTCTACTCATCCATAGAGGAGGAGATGATGTTGCTGCGGCGTTTCGAGTTGGAGGCGTCTGCGTAGCACGTAGTAGAAGTCTCTTCTGACTCATATCTGTGACGGAGACAACAGCAGGAGTGAGCAAAGATGAAAATCAGCCCGAGTCACGATACGAATTGGTAAGACGAGAACCTATGTGAATCCATTGGACCTAGGGAAGATTCACCTAGGTCTAACATGCCCTAAGGACACCCCTCTACGACTTTGTCTAGGAAGCGTCTTGGATGCCTTGAAACTAAACATGCTGAAAGCGAAACTATGTTCACTAAGAAATAAGGAGGAAACAAGTGCCTAGTGAAAACGGTCCATGATGTGCGAGAATATCCTGCGAGAAGCTCTCAACCAAGGGAGAAGCAGGGTGATGAAACAAGAGGAACGGTAAAATCAATGATGACTCCACTATTATGAAGTTGATATGTGGGATGCGATTAAATGTATGCTAACTATAATCACCTCTCTTTGTTGAGTGGATCAGTGGCTTGGGCACCTGAGTACTCAAAGCGTAGACCCAGCTGTGGGCATGTGCGCTCTAATGTGGAGTTGGCCCAGGCGATTATGTTACATTCATGAGAAACGCTAAAGTAGATCCATTCCATGTTTATCAAATGTCCTGACTATCGACCTGAGAATGAGTCCCTATCTCTAGTGGAATCAGAAGCAAAGAATAAATTATGCAAAGGCGCAAAAATATCAAGAAATGTAATTTCATTAATTACGCCAAAAGGCGTCACAATATACGACAAACGCCATAACAAAGCTTAGGACACACTTTAGCAAGCATAACCCAATATAGGCCAAGAAAAAAGAAGAAGAAGAAACCTGTAGAAGAAGAAGAAGAAGAAGAAGAAGAAGAAGAAGAGGTCCTAAAAGAAAAGAAAAAACAAAGTAGAGAAAAAGCTCCGAGGGTTCATCAAAGGAGCCTACCACTTGAGCGTATAGTTTCCATTCAAGCTGAATCCACCTGGTGGGAGGTGGGGCACATAAGGCTTGAAAATACTCTCCAAAATGCACCAAGACGCCCAGCCTTAGTCCTCAGGGCCTTCAAATTTCTGATCCATAGTTGAAAATCATGTCTGGGGCCCCTTCCTTCCTTCCATGAAGCAATCGAAAAGTAATGGAGACCAACAATGCTCCTACGATGCCTAACCATATCTCCCCTACTAAACCAAGAATATCCAAAGGGTGCTAAAGGAACGCACCACTGCAGCCTTTTATAGAGACCTCAAGCTTTAAGGGAACCCCAAATAGCTGCATCAAATGTGACACCGAAAATAGAAAATTCCCAGGTAATGCGCACATAGGAACACACCAAAGATTAATACCCACCGTTCCTCACACTGCCAAATACAACGTTTCTTTCACCGGAAGACCAACCCTAAATAAAAGGTATCAGGTATCGTGCCAGAGCTAGCTCTACCATTCACTAAGCCCAAACACCTTTACCCGCAGGCCAGGCCCAAGTATCACCTTTCAGCCGGTCATGGGATGTAACACCTAGACTTATCCTTTCCTAGCCGAGAGCCATCTCTAAGAAGACTATTTCCATTAATGATTAATTGAATTAATCTCTCGCTTTAAAGACGCCCACACATAACCGCTTTGTAAGTGCTCAAACATTTAGTGGCACAAGTCGCAGCCAACTTTGGCCATCAAAAGGAAGAATGGTGTCTTTGACGCGCATAACGCCATCTTTCCCCCTTCTCGCTGGGAAGGAAATCACCTACTTTCCATGGAAATCAGATCATCTTCCTCCTCCATAAAGGAAGGAGGAGTCACAACAAGGAAGGTACGACATTCTTTACTGAAAAAGACTAACTCTTTCACTCTCCAGATTCCCTGATCTGACTTAGGCATCGGAGAGGCAGCGGGCGCACCAACACTGATTGCTTATTTTGTAGTGCTGTCAAGTGTGTTAATGTCTCACGATCCAAAGGACTCGTAAAATTCGTGAGACTATAGTCTGACCTTCTAGTAAGAACACACTATGTAAACCTGCAAAAAGGGAAATTCGACGACAGTGGGCTAACCGCCTCTTCGATGATTAAGTCAAGAAAATACTGGTATGAAGGCTACAGATTGCACAATGGGACCAGTATACCACTCCTCGGGATCTTCTTGATTTATAGATAATGGTTTGCTGAATCTCCTTCCTATCTCGGGAATGAATCTCCTATTTTTAGGGATAAATATGTTTTTCCTTATCAACGACTAATTCTTCCTTATCAAAGATTATCCTTCCCTTATCCAGGATTATCTCTCCGAGGAGTAAGGGATTCGGAAGCTAGAAAATTCCCAGATAATATCGTTTTTGCAGATTTTATGCTTCTAGGTGCTTATTCCTAACAAACTTCCCATTTGGGGGTAGAATTCCCAAATGGGCCTCGGGCCCATCGAGTAACGGATCTTAAAGATCATGGTACTCACAATGCCCCCATTTTTCTTCGACTGGAGTTTTTGTGTTGTTTTAGTCGAGGAAATATTATTGTTTCAAATGTTGGATGTTGAGAGTTGAAAGGTTTAGGAGAAACAATTAGTGCATTAAATACATTCGAAGGTGATGCTCACATGTGTTTAAAGCGCATAGGAGACGCACGCCTTCCAATATGCATCTTGCGTATCTCATTATGACGACACATTTAATGCTGACGATGCCCTACCCCTATAAATATGGGTAGTGGTTTCAAGAGTGGTTTCTTTTACGTCTTCTCAAGAATTTTTTACTTTATCACATTCCTTTGTGCTTACAAACTTCCTCAAAGGAGCCTACTCCGAGACTCGACTCTCGACGACTTTCGATTTTCCTCCGATGAGTGTTCACAACTCAAACCTTTTCGTATCGCTGGTTTTCGAAAGTGTCTTTGTTGTCGAGGTGTTCTACTAGCTTCCGTAAGGTTTTAGGTTTTGCCACGCTCTTTAGGTTTTGTCCTCAGGGTTGTAAAATCTCTAGGGGAGATTTCTTTTTCCTTTTGAGGGTTCTTTTCTCTTTTTTATTTTTTTATTTTTTTTTTATTTTTGCTTTATGGACCTCAAGTTGACCCCTCCTTCTCTCCCCATTTTGTTTATTTTCTTGTAGAATGGCGAGAATTCACGAAGAGGTTTCGATCAGTCAAGCTGGGCGTAGGAGGAGTACTCCTTGGGAAACACCTACTACAAGTAGTCTACGGTCGCATGTTCAGAGGAATCGAGGTGGTTATACAACCAAATTCGCCGAAATCAATCTGGTGAGACGCACCCACGCCTACCTCAACTATTGGGGAGGCAAGTAATGCCGTCTACTTTACACGAGAGAAATTTTATGCTGGGCTTTGCCTCCTCGTTTCCATCACGGCGGCAGCCTTTCCATTTTCTACCCGGCACCTCCTACACTTTTACATCCTAACGTCTAGATTTTGATGGGTTACGCAGGTCGAACTCTTCTCTACCAGCTGGATATCTCATTGGTAGAGATATGCTTCATTTACAATTTGAAGTTTAAGATTAGGGGCTACCTGTCCATGTCGACCCATAGTCCCTTTCGTTACCATGTTTGTCTTCGTTCCTGTTTTGGTATGTCTCATATTTGCCTAGGGCTTGCGGGGTGTACTGGCCATACCCCATCTTCTCGATGATTCAGAGATAGGCGCAGACGAGGCCGACTGGTCAACTGGGTGGAGAAGGCGAGGATAGACTGCATCAGTCGGTTGCTTGAGATCACAAAGAGGGAGTGCCACAACGAGCCTTCTCGTCCCAGAAGAATCTCGCACAGCCAGGCTCTTTCCCTAGCATAGTGCCTATTCTTCCCCATCCTTTGCCCAACGAGGTCGTTGTTGACTGATTTTTAACATAGACCAAAAATGACTGATTCTTGACACTGCCACCTGAGATTATTTAACCCTCAGTAGTTATGCCAAAAATTTGCTTGACTCAATATATAAAATCTGTTTTCTCCTGTGTGAGTAATAATTTACATTTAAAATTGGTTTTGGTCTAAATCATTGCAAGTGCACAGGTCATATAAGTAATAAAGTAGACAAAATAAGTCTGGATATCATTCCCACGAGGATTGATTTTGAAAATCTAAAGATTAACTACCCTCACTACTCAAGATCATCACTATTTGAACCTCTAATTTCCATAGAAAATTATCTTTCTAAAATAAATGGAATGAAAAGATAAAGAAATTCTAAAAATACATGAATAGAGAGTTTACTGGACTAAAATACATGAATAAAGAGTTTACTTTATATTTTATTTGCAAGTTTCCAAATAAAATATAAAGCACTGGACATGAACTTCAAGTTGTCCAAGAGCAAGGTAGCTGTGAGCATTGGATTTCTCTCCTCTCGTGACACCCCAAAACCCGAGGTCCGCTGACCGCCAGTCAACCCAGGCCGCATCTAAGGGTATCTGCAAATCGACACCACAACTTGGAGTCCCATTTACCGGGATCTAACCACAAGTATAAAGTGACCTCATCAGGCCCACTTATCACATTATATACATACATGCATGACTATATTAGTGATAGTTCCATAAGAATTTAATTACAATTCTTTTATACAAAAATACATTCTAGAACTAATTTGTTCCTAGCATCTTTACAAAAAGGGTTACAAAGCCAAACCCGGCTTTCTTCACAACTACAGCCTCGAATAAGCGTCGCCCACCAGTGTACTCCCTACACCTTAAATGTTTTTCCTATAAAGGGTGAGCCACGCCCAGTAGAGCAAACTCTTACAAAGGCTACTCCCTTCCTAAGTGCACATGCAATGGTCATGTTCACAATTCACATTCACATTCCAAGTAAAAGCATGCAATTTCTATTATGGAATCTTACATGCCATGAAATGAGATGAGACTCAATCATGTACCATGCACTCGAGTCCTTACTGACTCACCTTTTACTCGAGTCCTTACCAACTCCTACCACACAATGCGATGTCAAAGTGTGATAAAACCCATCAATTGTGGATTACATCTAATGATCATTTTATAACAAAATTCATTTGTTTTCAAATCAAAATATTTTTGGATGTTACACCTCAATGATCATTTATATTCAAAACCATGTGTCTTTTATGGGTAGCGAATTTCTGGGGTCTCACCGCAGGCTTCGCACGCCTTCCTACACTTTCACGGGCTTTCACCGTTGGACACATGTATAACCAAAAATATCGAGGCTTTAACCCGAGGGGGTGTCTATCCCTACTTGTTATTACTCGACAGATATTTTCATTTTCATGTATACAACCGTGCGACTCTGTTGGACGTCGTCCCAATGTATTGAGCCTACCATCAAACACCAAACACAGTGTTGATCATAACCACGCACTCACACACATTCAATGCAATGCGCCATTGCATGTTCTATCATGCCACATGTATGATGAATGCTATATGAACAATACAATCCACACCACTTACTGAGTGTCATGGACAATCACATCACCTGCATATGACTTCCATACATTATTTCCTTCATGTCAATATGCCATGCATGCATATATCAACTTCAACATACAACATGTCATTCTATGTTCAAGCAATGACATAACCACAATCAAGCCATGTAATGGCCATTTGCACATACCAATTCATCACATGTCAATACATTAGAACGCACATATTGACATCCAAACATGTTACTACTTAGTCAAGCAATGACACTCTCAAACAAGACATACAATGGCCCCCGAAGCAAGCCACAACAATCACAAACCAGGCCTCGATATCGACCCCAAACAGGACATAATAGGCCACAATGTCAGTCCTTGGGCTCACCTAGGAAAAACCCTCCTTCTCCTAAGCGAGCCGGGGCTCCTCGCCTCAGCGATTCGAAGACTCCTCAATTCCCCGTCCCTGGCTTGCTCTAGGCAACACCTTCACCTAGAAGAACCCTCGCCAGCGAAGCTCCCTTCATTTCAGTGGAACACCATCCTGTCGAGACATGTGTCTCGCCAGCGGTCACTTCACCTAAAGTAAATGACGCCGATCAAAGAACTTGAACACCTAACCATTGCCAACCCAAAAATGAAAAGTAAACCAAGGTAGAAAGAATCCCCACTTTCGAACGTAGTAAGAGGCAAAGAGGAGTCCCGAGGAACTTTTAAACCCAAAACCTTTGATTTCCGAACTCCTGCTTAGATCACAGCAACCTATGCTTCGTGCCCACACATAGACCTCGTCTATGCAATGAACTTTCGTTCTTAGCCCGACAAATTCCAACCGATTAATCCCATAGATCGTGGAAAGGAAGCTCTTGGCTCTCTTCTTCACTCGTGTAAAACCAAGAGGAAATGAAGTCTTTCCTCGCCTCTAAGTCCTTCTCGACTTACAACTTAAGTCACGTGCCCACGCCACGCCCAATTCGCTTGCACCTTCTCGAGTCTGATTTTGGTCCGAGGCAATTTATCTCGTCTCAATTTAAGTTCAATTTATTATCTATGAACTTAACTCAAGTCATTTTCCTAACTTCCAAGATTTTCATAAAAATCTCGTCTCTGGGAGTCATTGGACACTAGTCACCATGAAAAACGTGAAAATCCGATAGTCTTAGAATTCAACGAAATTCTTTTGGGTAACTAGATTTCACAAGACAAATCCAACGGTAAGGTATGTTCCATTATCCGAGATCTAGAAAATTTCTAGGTTTTCAACCTATACTATTTCGACAATTTACTATTTTTTCCTTTCTCAGAAAAATTCGATTTTTCTCAAGTTTTACATTCTCCTTCTCCCCTCCCACCCCCCAAAGAGAATTTCATCCCCGAAATTTACACACGCGTACACATCCAAACCACATACATACGCAACAATCATTTAATTTTCAAATGACTAAAGACGTACCTTCATCCTCAAATAGGAAATGATAGTTGGCACACACAGTGCCTTCGTGTTCCCATGTTGCCTCCTCTAATTCCTCGTGCTACTCACAACACCCCACTAGCCTCACAAATTTCTGGCTTTTATAAACCCGATCCCGCTATCCAAAATAATCACACGGTCCCTCCTCGAAGGTCCTATCTACACTCACCTCGCAAGCCCCTTAATCCACTACATGAACCTGATCCTGAGTGTACCAGCACAGAGACATGGAATACCGCATGAACACTCAATAGGCTTGGCGGTAATGCCAACCTATAAGCAACTATACCAACCCTCTCGATTACCTCGAATGCCCGATATACCTCAGAAATAGCTTTGCTCACTTGCCAAACCTGAACACTCCTATCTTAGGCATCACCTTTAAGAAGACATGATCACCCACCTGAAACTCTAAAGGTCGTCGATGTTTATTGACGTAGCTCTTCTGCAGGCTTTGAGCCATGAGAAGACGCTTTCGTATCATATCCACCTTCTCAGAGGTGTCCTTAACCAACTTCAGACCCGTGATGGTTCTCTCTCCCACCTCCGTCTAACAAACCGAAGATCGATATGGCCTCCCATCTAATGCCTCATAGGGTTCCATCTGTATACTCGCTTAATAACTATTGTTGTAGGAGAATTCCACTAAGGGTAAATGCTCTTCCCAACTACCCCTAAGATCCAGGACACATGCCATAGCATGTCCTTTAAAATCTGGATAGTCCTCTCTGATTGACCATCCATGTGGGGATGAAAATTTGTGCTCATCATCAACTGTGTCCTCATGGATCTTTGGAAACTCTTCCAAAAATGAGTCATAAACCTAGGATTCCGATTTGATACTATGGACAAAGACACTTCATGTAACCAAGTTGTCTCCCATATATACAACCTACAGAATTCCTCCAATGTGAAGTTCATCCGCACAACCAAAAAGTGTGTCGACTTAGTGAGTCGATTCACTATCACCCACACTACGTCATGTCCTCAAGATGTCCGTGGCAGGTGGGTCACAAAGTCCATAGTGACATGTTCCCACTTCGACTCAACTACCTCCAAAGGCTGGAGTAATCTTGCCGACCTTTGGTGCTTAACCTTTACTTGCTGACACGTGAGACATTGTCGAACTAAATCTCCAACGTGTTTCTTTATTCCACTCTAATAATACAGGCAACGAAGATCATGGTATATCTTCATGCCACCTGGATGCACGGAAAACGAGAGCAATGGAACTCCTTGAGGATATCCTCTCTCAGATCTACCAACTGGGGAACTAAAACTCTTCCCCTATAACGAAGACTACTATTCTCGGGAATAGCCCAGCCTTCGTCACTTGTACCATTATGTACCCGTTCCCTAATGGACAATATCTCGATGTCCTGTTCTTAGGACTCAATCACTCTACTCAGTAGGGAAGGCATAGCCACTAAACTCCCTAAGGTACCCTGAGCCTGACCATTGTATTGCAGTCCAAACTATCCCATAGTCTCGATAATCTACCACTCCTGGGAAGCTATACTAGCCAACACTCCTCATGACTTCTGTTTGAGTGCATCAACCACCATATTTTCCTTACCAGGGTGGTAATGCAAAGTGGAATCGTAATCCTATAGATACTCCATCCACCTGTATTGCCTCATGTTGAGGTCTCACTGCATGAAAAATGCAATTTCGACTCTCAGGGCTTGAAAGCACTTTGAACCTGTTTCACCATGAAATAAGACACAAGCCTTTGAGGAAAATATAATGGCTACCAACTCCATGTCATGTGTAAGGTAACTTTGCTCATGGTTCTTTAACTGTTGAGAACTGTAAGCCACTACCCTCATGGACCGCATCAAAACACATCCCAGTCCGTCCTTAGAGGCATCACAATACATTATGTACCTCCATCCCCATTCCGGACTATAAGGATAGGAGTGAAAGTAAGCCTCCTTTTCAATTCCTGGAATGGATTCTCACACGATGCATTCCACTCAAACTTGACCTCCTTCCAGGTCAACCTAGTCATAGGTGCAGCTAACCGAGAGAAGTCCTCAATGAACCTCTTGTAATACCCTACCAATCCCAAGAAACTACGTAACTCAAAGACTGACTTCAGTCTTTCCTAACTCATAACTACCTCAAGCTTCTCCTAATCCACGGATAAGCCCGAAGCCGATACCACGTGCCCTAAGAATCTCACCTCAATAAGCCAAAATTCACACTTGTTAAATTTGGCATACAACTGATGTTCCCTCAAGGTCTGGAGAACAATCCTTAAGTGACCCTCATGATCCTCCCTCGACTCAGAGCAGATCAAGATGTCAGTCCACAAAACCATGACGAATCGATTTCCAGTAGGTCAGGAACACCCTATGCATAAGATCCATGAATGATGCTAGATCATTGTCAACCCGAATGGCATCACTATGAACTCGAAATGCTCATAGCGTCATGAACACTATCTTAGGGATATCTGCCTCCCTAACCCTCAACTGATGGTAACCGGTACGGATATCTATCTGGAATAACCCCAGGCCCCTTTAGCTGACCGAAAAATCATCAACTTCAAGCAAAGGGTACCTATTCTGATAGTGTTCTATTTAACTCGTCGGGTAATCTATACATAGCCGAAGAGTCTTGTCCCTCTTCTTGGAAAACAGTACCAGAGCGCCCCAAGGTGAAGTTCTCGGTCTTATAAAACCTCTTTCCAAAGAATTCTCGCACTAAAGCTCGAGTTCCTACAACTTGTAAGGCGTCATTCTATACGAAGTCATAGAAATAGGCGATCTACTAGGATGTAACTCAATGGTGAAGTCTACATCCTTATACGGAAGTAATCCTGGTAGCTCATCGTGAAAATGTCCTCATACTCACAAACCACCCGAGGTGTAATCTATCCCGTCTCTCGCCGTCCCTTCTAAGGTAAGGCTTCATGAATAATCGACTGCAGCCGTGAGGGTATTTAGAATCAACAAAATTTATACCTAATACCTCCTACTGCCGTAGCATTGCTACTGCAGTATAGTGGCTCTAGGATCATCCACAGGGATGGTTTTTCTTTGCATAAATGACTTATAGCGAAGCTCAAATGGTGAATTCATTTTGGATGTTGGGATTTGGTAAAAACAGTGGGTTGTGATGGTTGAAAACTGAAAATAAAAAAAGTTAAAATGTAAAAGAGAATTCCTTGAAGTGTTAGGTCACTGAGCTTAGGTTCCTAGGGCAAATGAGGGCTTCTGCCTTTCTCAGACGGAGGATGACCTATAGTCATCTCTCGAACCGGATCTTCATTTAGCTATAAAAACTGACCCGTATTAAATCTTCTCCTCGAAAATGGCATTCACCGCCATTAAAGCTCTAAACTGGAAACACAAATCTCCTCGACTCTCCTTCCACGGTCATATGATAACTAATGAACATCACTGGATCTAGCAATAAGCATCCAATGAGCCCAAAATCTTACCAAGTAATGACCATTCAAGGTGACTCGAAGGGATCAAAACCTAAAGTAAAAGGAGAGAACAGTAATGGTAGTGAATACCTACGTGAAAAACATGGAAACCTCCAGTTGCCTTTGGATCCTTTACCCAACAACCTTCCACTTCAAGGAGGAAAGGGTTCTAGCCACTCATCCTCTGAGTTGTCATCCTCAGAGGGTGTTTGACTAGTGAGAAAGGGCAAGAAAATGAGGGAAAATTCTGAAAGCTTACCTCCAAAAATTTGTACAAAGTGAAAAGTCTCCTTACAATGTCTTATCTCGGGGCTTTTATAGCCAAACCCCATTACAAATTACCAAAATAACAAACCAAACACTATTACAAAATGGGACAAATTGGGAAGAAATTCAAAAGGTAACAAAAAAAAAAGTCAAAAGCAGTAGGAAAAGTCTATAGTGGCAGGAAACTTCCGTAGGCAATTTCGCAGCCCTACGAAATTTCGCAGGGGTTGCGAAATTGCTAAATTGCCAAGGGTTATTGCAACTCTCTTCTAGTTCTTCCTTTTTCTACTCTGATTTCAAATGATTTCTTCATGCTTGAGTTGAATCCCTATCTGTGGTATAAATAGCCTACAAAAACAACAAAACTTGCATAACATTTGATTAGTAGCATTGCAAGGTCCTTAACATGCCAACTGGGTTAATTAGGCTTATTACTACGCAAAAAGTGCTCAAAACCGATATTAATAAGGGTGTAAAATAGCACTATTTGGGTAGTAATCACTCCCCCCAACTGACACATTGTTAGTCCCTTAGCAATGGAAGAAGAAGAAAGCAAATAAAGGCAAGATGAGCTATAAATATATCTACACAAAAATGGTTTTTAAAATCAATGAAGTGATAAAACCCAACCTGCGGCGCGAGTTATCAAAGCCCTGTCCAATAACCATCTCAGGAAGAGTGTGTGCGATGCAAAATCAAGGATAAAAAATGTGTCAACTCTTAGAGAACCAACCTGACACCTTCCACAAAAACCTAAGTGTTAACTTGACTAGTTTTCAAAAATAAACTGTCAAACTGTTCTCTCCCCCCAACCTAGCTCTTGTTTAAACCTAGTAGGCTAACCAACCTCAATAGATCAAGACCCACTTTTATTCCAAAACTCCCTTTTTTGTTGTAGGGGTGTAGTGCTGAGGGTATCAAACTCACAAGTGTCCATGTAACGGGGGTCCATCAATGACTCCTAACCAATTAAGGTTTTGGGCATCAAGTCATAAGGATCTCTCAACCACTAACTCTTCAAGTTTCACTCTAGACTTTCAACGAGTTTAAAACTCCAGCACCTACAATTTTCTAAGCTCAACCCATCCACCCATGTAACGAGCACAAAGTCGGTGACTCCCACCCAGTTGGTTTAGGGCACCTAAGCAAAGACTTTGCCATTCCCCGAACCGCGTGCTCGTGCTCTGCAAAGCTGCTACAATTATTATTATTATTATTTTCTTTTCTTTTTTTTCTTTTTTTTTTTTTTTAAAGACTCATTAGTCTTTTTATTCAGGTCCGCACTACAAAGGTAATGCGCAATTGCCGCACTTTGCTAAGGAGGCAAGCTAAACTTATAAATGAAATCTAATGTGCGTAGTGTGTGGTTAGTTCAAAGTGGAAGAAAAAAGGTTGAATATAATAAGAATTTCAACGGGTTATCAACTCAACTAAGCATAACACCATTCTAACATCAACAAATTGTAACAAAATTTCAATTTCTTATACTGTAAGCTGTGCATTACAAAAAATAAATTTTCTGAAAATGAGAAAATGAAAGCATGAACTAGAAACTAAAAACATGAATTATATTGTAAAAAAATAAAATTCAACTAAATTAGCAAGTCATTCAACTAAACAAAACAAGATTTGCTCTCAAAATATAAATCAACATTCCTTCCTTAACTCTCCCCCCCAACCCGAATTCTACATTGTCCTCAATGTGGTTATGGAATGAAAATTTAATGGAGGAAGTGATACCTCCTCGACAAATGTAAAATTGACATGGAGAGGAGGAACCACCTGAAACAAGAAACAAAAGAGAGGAAAAGTGTTAAACCAAAATATTAATAGTGCAAAATGTGATCATGTTACAAGAATGAAATTTTTTTATTTTTTTAGATAAAGAATTTATATATATATATATATATATATATATATATATATATATATATATATATATATATATATATATATATATATATATATATATATCAATTTTTTTAATACACTTCTTCTACTACAATGTCGCTTAACTGGGTTTCTTCCTCACGAAAAATGGGTCGCTGCACTCTCGCAGTCGCATAAATGCTGCTGATCCTACGAAATTTACTGAGTATTGCTCTGGACCTCCCCTACTACAGAAACTAAGCACAAACCTGCAAAAATAAGCTATGAAAATTTTTTTAAAATGTAGGAAAATGAAAAATAAGCTAAAAACAAAGATTAAATTGAAATTAGAGAAAACCTAAAGAGAAAAATTAAATAAATCAAAATAAAACATAAAAAATCAAAACAAAAAGTGGGGGAGACCGAGTCCCCCCAAACCAGTTTCTCAAGCCTTTGGGGACTGCTAGAACTGGAGGAACTGGTGGAATTGTTGATGTCCAGGTGCTCCAAATCTTAACCAAGATGGTTTTGGTATATTTTGGATCCGTCAGGCTACGCAATACGAGTAAATCGCAATGTCTATGATGTAGTGGCTAAAGTTCGAACAAAGGCCATCGACTTCCTAAAGTTTTGTGTAGGCGCGGCGTATGGATGGCCTTAGCAAACAGTGTTTCGTGTGTCGTAATGTGCCGCAGGGTAGCAAGATGCACCGGGTCGAGAGGGTGTCGCAATGGGTTGTCAGGCCTGGGCAAGGCACTAGGATTCAATTTTATGGGAAATGGTTTAAGAATAAACTTTCGGGGCTCTTCCACTCCGTCTTTCCACTACCCTCAATCAACAATGGGAGATTGTTTATCCTTCATGGACAAAAAGTAAAGATAAATGTCCGAGGATTCAGATAACCCTTCTTCCTGTAAAATTCCCGCAAAGTCTCTACCTGGTCCTTCAGAGGGGCTACCATTTACAATGCTCCTCCATTGTGGTGTCAATTAGTCACTCTTCCTTTGGATTCTCTTCCTTTGAATGAACATGTTGCTGATTGGTGAGCCTTGAAATGGAGTACTGCATGATGTCAATTTTCTGATCAAGGTCACTTTGAAGCCCATCTAATTTTTGGTTCAAAGAGCTCTCCATAGTATCAATTCTTTGATTTGTTTGGACATTCACCGCCGGCTCCTCCCAGAAAAGTACTCCACCACTTGCCTAAGTTCGCATTGCTTGCTCAACTGAAGAAGTTAACCGTGGTGGTTGTGGTGGCTGAGGAGTCAAGCATAATTGAGGAGCAAAGGAGGCGATATCATAAGGTCTGTCTCTGCTTCTATGAGAAATTTGGGGTGGTTCCCCCAACTAGGTTGTGTTACAGGACCTCACCCCATCCACTCCGCCAGCGACACGCTTTTAAATGGAAGGAAACGTGAAAAGAAAATGTGGGGTTGATTTTCTGAGTTTTGATTTTCGAGGAGGAATCCGCTATTGTGAGTCGCCACTTACTTTTATTTTATTTTTATGGGAAACCAAGTAAGAACAAAAACCCCAATGACTCCAAAGATGGAAAAAGCTTATTCGCGAAAACTAGATTTTTGGGTCCGGGGATCGTGATTACCTATCAGGAATAAGAGACTTCATATGAGGTAGCACCTTCTAGGCCCTAACTCCTGGGCTCTACAATAATCGGTGACATGAGCATACAATGCACCGATACCATAAAGCAATATACAACTTAGGATCGCACCAACCTAATCAGTATCAAGCATGCTTTAAAACACTCAACCAAAGCGAAATGGTGCGACTCGTCCCCGGCCACGCGCTACATCAAAGGTTAGCCAACAAACATAGCAAGCATGCATGGCACTCAAACACAAAAGCATCCTGGCGTGAAATTCATTACCCAACACTAAAGCACATACCTGTGGTCCCTGGCCAAGCGCTGTATAAGAGGTCAGCCAACGTTTCATGCATACTGTTCTCAAAATTAAATATAAAAAGCAAAGCAAGCAAGGAGAAACCATACATTGCATCTCAGTCACTCATTGATGCTACAACACCTGTCCAGCTATACAAACACGTCTATTCATCTCAAAGAATCTGCTTCACAAAACACTAGATTATTGGTGCTTAACTAATCACCTCGACCCGCATAGACCCTGATTCTCAAGAATCCAAAATGGAACCACATTAACTCGGAAATAAACCCCATTTAAGACCCTAAATATAGCCCTACATTGATTTAGGGCGAATGGGCTGGACTCACAAAGGTCATGGGCTTCACTAAATCGAAATCGGCGACTTACGAAGTCCCAACAACCGATCGATTCAGTTCCCCAACCTGTCAGACGCTGAGAGGGCTCCAAAATTTTGTAAGAAACTTCCTCAAAGATTCATGAATCCAACAAGACAAAAAGGAGTTCAATTCGACCGAGTAACCAAGAACCAACACAACAAATCAAACCACCTTAAACCATTGCTCCAAAGAAACTCGAACCAAATGAACCGGCCATCGGTTTCCCCAACCGGTCCGTATGGTTGACAAATATTTCAAAATCTTCAGAACCTTTCTACAAAGTCAGAATCCAACAAGAAAACGGAGTTCAATTCCGACCGAATAACCAAGAACCAACACAAACAAATCAAACCACCCAAACTACCGCTCAAAGAATCGAACCAATGAACCTACTTGGTTCGTTTTACCAACCGGTCCGCATGGTTGAAAAACATTTGAAAATTGTCAGAATCTTCTTCAAGGAGCCAGGAATCTAAAAAGAACAGTGATTGATTCTCATCTCGATGAGTGAGAACCAACCAAAACAAATCAAATGTTTAAACCGGCCGTCTCCGCAGAAACTGCTGAACTCCGCCCTCACGATGAGCGTGAAAACCTGGTTCAAATGGTTGAGGAAAACCTAAAATTTGGTCAGAATATCTCGTATAGAATAGAGTGGAGCCAGGTTCCATTTCTACCTTTCACATAAAAACGCCGACAGTCCGTTACACATCCCGAAAAATCCGTAAAGAACAAGGTCTCGAGCCCTAGTGCCCCCTCCCAAGGTCCTCTCCAATATGATCTCTATGTCCTTTTATACTAATTCCCACCTCCAGCCATCAAAGCCTCTTCGTTTTTCTCTCCTTCAAGCTTTGGAAAGATCCCCAATCGGTCTCGGAAATAGCTTCCCATTCACTTTCCTCATTTCCATGCAAGTCGAATCACTGTTTTCAGCTGCTTCACCTCACCAAGTATCCACGGGTTCATGGTGGGCTGCATGTACCTAAGACAAGCCCAAAATAATCTGGGTCAATAATTCCCAAGGTCGAGTTGGAGCTTATGGGCCCGAACCATTAGGATTTGGGCTCCAAAATCACAAAAACAAGAGCTCCACACAAGTCGTCCTAACTAACCTGCTGAACTGATGCCAATCCAATGAGCCTCTGGGTTGAGGAAAATTATGAAATTTGGATAGAATGTTCCCTGAAGAATAAGGAGAACCAAAAATCCGGCACTATTCTAAGTTTGATGAGGGAGATATGATCAAACAAGGAGGAGTGCTGTCAAAATCACCCAAAAACAAATACAGATATTAATACATCGACGAACCGGGCCAAACCGATTGGATCAAACGGTTGACCAAAATTATGAATTTTTAACATAAACCCCTCGTGAATAAGGAATCGAACAAAACAAACAAAGGAACAATTCCGAAAGCCTGACAAAGGAGATACAATCGAAACAAGGCCTGCGCTCCAAATATGACATACCCATAAACCCGATCGAGCTAAACCCGGGGGCGCCACTGCTTCCTATGGCACGATGCCACAACTGACACTGAAGGACACCGGCGTGAAATACATACACTCAATGGACCACAAGCCCACCCGAGGCTCTGAGAAAGTCCGTGCCATAAAGGGCCTAAATGGTGTTATATGATGAACAATGCGCTTAGTATGACAATCTATAGGATAAATGTGCGCTAGTGGACAAAATTGAGTATCTACGCACTCGCCATATGGTGCATTAGTTGGAGGCACAGTGCAAGAGGGTGCACTCACCCATGGAGGGTGTATGTAATCCCTCATGGACCTATATGCATTAGGGTTTCTCTCCACTAGGTATTGACTATGTTGCTCTCCCTCTTGGTGTTCCATTGGGTTCAAACTAATATTCAATTCAGAATTGGGCTCTTACAGAATACTGGCTTTGATAAACCTGCCTTATGGATTTCTAATCCACTAGAACATGCACTCCCAAGCAGTTGAAGAACAAGGCAAACACCCTAATAACAACGAACAATCCTACCTAAAGGTTTTACCTTTTGTTCATTTTTTTAACAAGGAAATGAAACTATAAAAAAAAATCTGACCATAAAAATACAAAAGGAATGATAAAATAAAATTAGACTTAACTTGTGATGAGGATCACAAGTGTTAAATATGCTGTCATTTCAGACCTTAGGCACCATCCCCCTGAACGCCGCCATTTGATTCGCGTGTGTCGTAGGTATCTGTAATCAACAAAATTTATACCTAATAATTTCCTAACAAGTGTAGCATTGCTACTACGATAATGCTCTAGGATCGCCCACAGGATGGCTTTCTTCAGATAAATGACTTTGGCAATGAAGCTCAAATTGGTGAATTTATTTAGATGTTACGGTAAAACAAGGTTATGATGGTTGAAAAACTGAAAATAAAATAAGTTAAAAATGTAAAGAGAATTCCTCAAGTATTAGTCACTAAGCTTAGGTTCCTAGGGCAAATGAGGGTTTTCTGTCTTTTCGTGGTTTGGGGAGGATGACCTATAGTCATCTCCCGAACCGACCATTTAGCCTATAAAAAATCAATTCGCATTAAATCTCTCCCGAAAAATGGCATTCACTGGCCATTAAAGCTCTAAATCATTGAAACATAAATCTCCTTGACTCTCATTCCAATGGCTCATAAGTGATAACTAACGAACATCACTGGATCTAGCAATAAGCATCCAATAAGCCCAAAGCCATACAAGTAATGACCATTCAAGGTGACTCAAGGATCAAAACCTAAAGTAAAAGGAAAGAACAAAGAATGGCAAAGTGGAATACCGCGTGGAAAACATGGAAACCTCCAATCATTTTAGATCCTTTGCACTAAATGTACCTCTTCAACTTCAAGGAGGAAAGGGTTCTAGCCACTCATCCTCTAAGTTGTCATACTCAGAGGGTGTTTGGCTAGTGAGAAAGGGAGAGACAATGAGGGAAAATGAGAAAAGCAGGAAAATGCTGAAAGCTTCCCTCTAAAAATCTATATAAAGTGAAAAGTCTCCTTACAATGTCTTATCTTGGGGCTTTTTATAGCCAAACCCCATTACAAATTACCAAAATAACAAAGCAAACACTATTACAAAAAAAGGACAAATTGGGAAGAAATTCAAAAGGTAACAAAAAAACGAAAAGTCAAAAGCAAGCAGAAAAGCTCCACAAAGGGTAGGAAATCTCGCTTCGTTGTGCAATTCTCGCAGGCTGCGAAAATTCGCATCCCTACGAAATTTCGGAGGGGCTGGGAATTGCGAAATTTTGCAACACTTGTGAAATCGCTTTCAGTATTACTACAACTCTCTCTTCAGCTTCTTCCTTTTCTACTCGATTCTAAATGATTTCTTCATGCTTGAGTTGAATCCCTATCTATGGTATAACAGCCTCAAAAACAAAACTTGCCATAACATTTGATTAGCAGCATTGCAAGGTCCTTAACATGCCAACTAGGTTAATTAGGCTTATTACTACGCAAAAAGTGCTCAAAATCGGTATTAATAAGGGTGTAAAATAGCATTATTTGGGTAGTAATCACCAACCCATCAACTACCCGTGCCACCTAGAGTCGTACACGGCTCAAGATAAAGCATCATGTTAATCCCCCTGAAATATAACACAAATATCATCCAGTGTGTAAGCAAAGAATCATAATGATCACACAATCAATGACTTACTCGACTGTACACGCCCACCCATCCTAAGGTTGATATCAAACTTCGACATGTCCATGACCCGTGTCCACAATGAGTAGAACTGAGATCTTTAGCTCAATAACTCCGACATATTTGATCAACACTCACCCTAGCTCCCAGGGGAGAACTCACACACAACGGCTTTTCCAAGGTTTCAACCTCTAAGCCCAACTCTTTCACACATGATACAACAATGATTGAATGAGTTGCATCATAATCAAACAATACTCTTACTCATAAGCGAAAAAGTAGAAAAGTACCTTGTATAACCAATTGATCTGCAAGCTTAGTCTGAGGTGTAACGATATAGACACGCCCTTAGGTCCCTGAAGTCCCGGCCTATGGGCTTACCCTCAACCTCGACCTATGCCTCGGCCCATCTGGCCTGTCTACGAAGTATTAGGTGCTTGTACAGCTCCCTAGGACTGCTATTAGTTCCCCTGTCCTATGCTAGGGTAAGGAGGAACAAACTGAGTATTTGCACGTCCCATTGATGACTAGGATCATGGTGTCCCATAACTTAGGATTCTAATTTGTAAACCGCCTCATGTCCAAGTTAGTGACAATGGAAACATGTCCCTTGCCCTAACTAGCTAGTAGCCCTCATGTGTCTCCCATCTTAGAATGACTGATCCAGGCCTTAGCCCTAATAGCCACGACCCTGTTCCTGAAACCCTCATAAAGTAGAAGTCCTCTGCTTATTTTTCGAGCTAGAAGAAGAAGGTTTACTCCCTTTCCTCTTATCGTTAGCACCCTCATCCCAGATGCTTCGTGTGTCATCCACTTCCCCCTCTATTGCCATAACTGTCTTGACCATCGAGTCCAAATATTGTAGAAAAAGTCCCACAATTTTACCCCGAACGGACAATTTCAGACCATCCTCAAACTTTCTCACTTTGGCCATGTCGGTGGCCACGTAATCATCAACAAAATAGTTTAACTCAGTGAACTTAACCACGTATCTGTTAATCGCCATCGCTCGCTTCAATTTATAAACTCCTGCTTTTTCTCGGCTGAAAGCAAATGTCAGAAATATTTACCCATGAAGATCTCCCATAATCCTTCCCATGTCATTGCCTCTAAGTTCCTTGAGGTTTTGACCTAATCCCACATCACCCTCTAGGTGGAATACAACTAGCCTTATGATTCGTTTGTGCCAAGTAAGTGTTCAGAATCAACAAAATTTATAACCTAGGATTCCTACTACTGATGTAGCAAAGCTACTACGCATAAGGGCTCTGTGGTCGAACACGGATGGGTTTTCTTCGTGGAGAGAAGAGTTACAAAGGCATTGAAAATGGTGTTTTCAGCCGGATTTATGTGGTGTGTGGAAACAAGGTGTGAATGGTTGAAAACTGAAATAACTCGATGTAAAGTTAAGAGAGAACCTCAAGTCTCTACACCGGGCTTAGGTTCTAAGTTAACCAACATGTACTCTGTCTTTATCCTCAAGGTCAGGGGAGCATGACATATAAATATTTCCCCGAACCCATCTTCATTTAGCTTTAAAACTGTGACCCTAAGAGTTTTCCCTCAGGAAAGATGGCATTTGATTAGCATAAATGTCCCTAGTAGTGAAAACACATCTCAAAACACTACCCTACGATAACTAATGTGAGGCAATTGACCGGCCTCAGTATCTAGCGAAAAGTATCCACCGAACCCAAAAGTTTGCCAAATACATTAGGAGAGCATGCTTAAGAGATTTTAACCTAAGGTGAGAAGCAGGCACAAATACCCTTAAATACATACACACACATGAGAACATGCAAATTTAAGCCTAAAACAACACTCCTGCTGGCCTTCCTTCAAGGATCGTGTTTAATGAGCATCCCTTGATTTATCATCATCAAGGGATGTTTAGCTACCAAGAAAATGCAAGAAAGCGATGGAGAAGAAGAGAAAATCACCACTGCCAGAGGGAAAGGAAGTCAGGCCCAATTTTTGATTGATCGATGGAATGCCAAAAGTTGATTTGATTACAAGCGCATCGAGCTTATATGAAACGCGATAAGGAAATTACAAAAGCGTGTTAGAACCAAAATTACATAAGGGCAAACAGATAAAAACCACCAACAAGTGGATCAAAAAGCAAATAGTGAGCAAGACTCGCAAGTTGCGAATCAAGTAACTCATAAATTTCAGTTGCCAAATTTTGCAACCCCTAAAATTTCAATAGTTTGCTCCTCCCATCTTCAATAAATTTGCTCCGAATTTCCTTTAATTTGATCATGCATCTTCGAATACGGCTCAGGTTCATCGTGTTTGAGTCAAATTGAAGAAATAGAAGGTATTCGACCTACAAAACTACTAAAATAGCTACAAAATGTGATCGCAGTGCCTGACCAATGTAACACCGAAGAGGTCGATTAAGACACAAAAGCGCATAAAACTCGCTATAAACAAGGCTCAATAATACCATTCGGGGTACTAATCACACCTGATGCTGCTGACCCTTGTCACTGCGTACACCCTGAGTTGTGCAAGAGCAGCACACCCAGATCACCTCTCCCTCCATGCAAAGCAGTGGCAGAAACAACACTGAGAACCAATATCATATTGTAAGATCAAGAGAAACCACCTTCACCTATCCATTCGGGGACTTATACCTATGGGGAGAATGCCTGCCTCCGGCGAATGAACTTGCCACGCTCTAAAGATGTATGTTCGCATTTTCAATGATATGGTGGAGTCGTATTATGAAGTATATGGATGATATCACCATATATGGGGGTACTTTGAGGATTACTTACCATAACCTTGAAATCGTTTCGCATGCATTGAAAACACTTGGTGCTTAACTGAAAATGTCATTTACAGAATCGTGAACTGGCCCTAGGCATGTCATTCCATCAAGGAATTTGAGGTCAATAAGGCCACCCTGTTATTTCTAAGCTTCCACCTCCCAATAGCTGTCAAGGTGCTCCTAACATGTCGCTTCACGCAGGTTTATCAAGGACTTTCTCAAAATTGCAAAACCCCATGAGCTGTGAGTGGTGATGCAACACATCAACACAAAAAAAAAAAAAAAAAAAAAAAGGTAAAGCAAAAGATTCAATTAATAAGACAGTGTCGCTACTGGGTGGCTCAAATATATCCACCATTACGTCGATAAGAGTCAATCAACTGGCACCCTTAAGAACGCAGATGCCATGGATTTTATATCAAAAATGGGCAGATAAAGATGAAACAGCATTCTACAAACATGATCAACTATTCATGAACCACGTGAAAGAACTGTGGATACGGTCTATGCCTGATTGTAATTCCAGCCATCAGGAGGTCAATCATTATTATTTATGATACGATCTCCACTTGAACTTAATCGCTAAGATGCTTAAGGCAATACTTATCAAGGGTTCTCCTACTCCAGAATTCAATCTCCGTGATCAGCACAAGAAAGGGTAGAGAATGGGAAGGGCTGATCATCTCTCCGTATCACCATAGTTTCGACTCACGGGCCCTCCCATTAATGATGAATTCCCTAAAGAGTCTCTACTTCTTGTAGAGAATGCCCCCTGTTATGCATACATCGCTAATTATTTAGCAACAGGGGAAATCCCATATGAATGGAAAGCACAGGCCAACAAATACTTATTCGCCAAAATTCATTCTTATTATTGGGAGGTGTTCAAATACTGTGCAGACCAAATCATTAGGACGTGTGTGCCTGAAGGAGAACAATAAGGATTCTCAGTCACTGCCATGAAAATGCCTGTGGAGGTCATTTTGCTTCATAAAAGACTGCTATGAAGGTATTGCAATTCGGTTTTTATTGGCCTTCCCTTTCAAAGATGTTTATGTTATGTATCGAAGTTGCAATCGATGCCAAAGACTCGGGAAGCTTTCTAGTCGAAAAATAATGCCTTTAAACCGATTCTAAGAGTGTAATTTATTCAATGTTTGGGGGCATTGATTTACGGCCATTCCCTATGTCTTTCTAGTATTCGTACATCTTCAAAGCGGGGTTGATTATGTGTCCAAGTGGGTTGAGGCGATTCCTTGCAAAACCAATTATCACAGGGTGGTGCTTAAATTTCTAAAGGATAACGTCTTCTCCATATTTGGAGTGCCTAAAGCTGTAATCAGTGAGGGAGGTACCCACTTTTGAAACAAACCTTTTGAAACTCTCCTAGCTAAATATGGTGTGAAACACAAAGTGGCCACCCCTTACCATCCTCGGACCAGTGGGCAAGTTGAGTTAGCTAACAGGGAAATGAAGACAATCTTAATGAAAGTGGTTAATTCCAACAAAAAAGATTGGTCCCTCGATCTTCCGACTCAATTCGGCTTACAGTGACGCCTTCAAGACTATTATCGATGTCCCCATCTCAGGCTCGCAAAGATGCCACCTCCCGATAGAAATTGAATACAAGGCATGGCGGGTACCAAAAGCTAAACTCGACTGGGGAGACACTCAAGAGGTTTCGACCCTCAATGAGTTGGAAGAACTCTAGAACGATGCCTACCTCAATTCAAGAATTGCGTAAGAAAAGTCTACGAAAATGGCATGACCAAATGATAGCTCGAAAAATTTTCCAACAAGGAGATCAAGTTTTGCTTTATGATTCAAAGCTCCACATCTTTTCGAGAAAACTCAAGTCGAGGTGGACTGGACCCTTCACAATTCATCAAGTTTATTCCAATAGGGCAGTGGAAATCAAGAGTCTGAAGGACAATCGATGGCCATCACCTAAAGCCTTATGTAGTCCCCTTCACAACAGACAAGGAGGATCTCACCCTTTTTGAGCCTCTAAATTCCTAAAAGCTGGTTTGGGTGGACCCAATCCTTCTGAGATTGCAAAGGATGTGCTAAAATCCTAAAGCGATTTCTAAGCCGTAGAAATTTCTCCGCAAAATTTCGCGCGTCACCCATCGTCCGATATTCTACCGCCTCCATTCCCCAAGCCTGCGAATTCCAATACAGTGATCTTCCATCTCTCTAGTCCTTCGGATTCCTTGCCATTAAGTTTTTGATCCTCCATCTTCCTGACCTTTCACATCCCCATCCTCTATAAATAGACAAGCTCTCCTCAGAATACCCTCAAAATTTACCCTAGTCAAGCTTTACATGTTTAGTATTTTGTAAGCATACTTGATCAAGCTTATAAGTTAAATGCAAAACCGAAATGAGACCTTAAAGTTACAAAACTTGAGGACAATTTTTGTAATTTTGGTCCAAAAGGCTTAAAAGTCCTAATGTGAAAAGATTTGAGGCCAAAAGATAATAACAAAGAAATCAAATATAAATGGCCAAGAGTAGGAGGGCCAAAAGTAAATAAAGGAAATTAACCCAAAAATGGTTTTGTTGGAGGGCCAAACAAGGCCTAAAGGAGAATGGGATTTTAAAGACCAATTTGGTCTCAAATTGAGAAGAGAAGAGGAAGAGGAAGAAGAAGAAGGAGAGGAGATCAAGCCAAACAAAGCTCAATTAAGGTATGGATTCTATGATTTTTGGTATGGAAACTCCTTTGAAGTATGGATTTATGGAATTCTAAGGCTTGGTTTTGTTAATAGCTTGTCTCCAAAAGCTAGGGTTTTGTTAGATTCATTCTAACCTTGACTTTTTGAAATGTGGTCGATCAAATCCCATATGGTACAAGATAAAACAGCAATCCTCTCCTTTAGGAGCGGATTCATGGTTAACAGAGAGTTTTCGAAAGTTGGGTTTAGAATAAACTCTAACTAAACATCATAAGTTTGTGTATGGGTCTTAACCTATTAGAATTGTTTTGGAAGGAATCTTGATATGTTCTTGGAAGAAAGATATGTATTGAGAGAAGAATTAAGAAAAATTGAGTTTACAAGAGACATATGAAGTGATCTTGAAGTGATTATGAGGTATATAAGTGATTGGGGATCAAACATATGGAAAAATGGGAGAAAAACACCCATTCTGGGCATTCTCGGGTGTCTTCTACCGGTAGGACTTAAGTTCTACCGGTAGAACTTTGATTCTGGTCGATTTGTCAAGTCCTACCGGTAGGAGTTAAGTCCTACCGGTAGGACCGGTTCTGGTTTTCCAGTTTCAACCAGTTTTCGTATTTTGGCCATAACTTCCTCATTTCTATCCGATTTGGAGGATTCAAGTGGCGCAGAAATAGACTTCAAGGAGAACCAAACTTTAAGAGAAGGTATCTCCAAATTCTGACTCTAAGTGGTCGAAAAATCCACTAAAGTGAGGCTATGTGCCCACTCGCATCAGCTGATCAGCGAAACCGAGTTGTTTCGACGTATCTTGAGTTCCTAAGATTCAATTGGGTGATTCCAGTTGAATAGAACCCTTAATATCTTATCTTTTTAAATAAGTACAAGGACCTAGTGTCAAAATATGAAGTTAAGACCTCGAAAAATGAGTAATTCAATATGTCCTCGGTAAAATCCAGAATGACTAGTTGGCATGAAAATGCCATAACTTGAGTTTGGATGATCCGATTTGAGTGATTCCAATTTCTGAGTAAAGATGATTTATAGAGGAACAGGAATATATGAAAGACATATGATCATATGACTACCTAGGACCAAAGAATGAATGAGTGGACGCCCGATTAGTGTCCTAAGACTCGATTAGTAATTTCTACATCCCGATTAGTGCTCCAAGACTCCGATTAGTACTCTGGCACTCCCCGACAAGTGCTACTAAGACTCCCGTTCAAGACTTAAGATCTCCGTTGGTGCTATGGCACTTCAAAGATCGCATCGCACCTTCCTGATACTTATTGTACTACACGTCCTACTCATTTCTTATAATCGTCTAGTAATGTACGTACATATGATAAGACATCAACAAAGATCTCAACGTACCTCTCAGATTCTGCTCGTAGTACCTACTACCCCGCATCCGTGATAAGCTCTACAGTACCTACGTACCCTGCCTCTCGATATTCGTAGTACCTACGGGTACCTCGTGATTCAGAGTAAGTCCTCAGAGTACCTACGTACCCTCGAACGGAATAAGTTTTGTAGTACCCACGTACCCTTCAGATTCGACAGTTCTCAGAGTACCTACGTACTCCCGAACTGGACAAGTTCCCTCGCTTTTTATCCGACCGTCCTCAGTATCTACGCGCAATTCTCAGATTCGACAAGTCATCCGATCCGCTCAGAAGGTCTACCGTACTCCCCAGATCCGATAAGTCCCGCACCAATAAGTTCGCCCCGCATCTCGACTGCTCAAGTAGCACTCTACGTACTCCCAGATCCGGGTCAAGGTCCGTAGGTACCTACTTCGTACCCTCGTATTTGAATACCTCAGAAAATTTACCGTACTCCTCGTATCCGGGAATGTTCGGGCACTCCACTTCGGCACTCCGTATTTAATTAAGTTCTGCTCGCTCTTCTAATTTAGTTCCCCGTAGTACCCATGGTACTCCCTCGCTCGAATAAGTCCTCGACCGTTAAGTTCAGAGTACCTAAGGGTACCCCAGATTGACAGTCCCAGAGGGTACCTACGTACTCATGTATCCTCGAATAAATTCCCCGCTCGTGATTGACTGCTATGCAAGACTCCACGGCACTCTCGTATCCGATAAGTTCTCTTCTCAGATCCGGGATGAAGTTCCAGAATACCTATGGGTACCCGTCTCGATTAACTCCCGTCTCAGATAAGTTATGCAGTACCTACTCGGCACTCCAAAGATTCGAATAAGTTCCGCTTCGATTAACCTCAGATCCGAATATGTCCCGTCTTTGATTTAGTCTGCAGAGGGTACCTACTTACTCCCGTATCCGGTGCAAGTTCCGTCCCGAACTGAGATTAAGCCCTCGCAGTACCTACTTACCCCCGTATCCGAAAATGTTCCGTAGTACCTACGTACTCCCGTATTTAATTAAGTTCGTTCGTCCTCCGGTTAAGTTCTGGTTTGTCTCGGGTTAAGTTCGTAGGTACCTACTTCAAAATTTCGCATCATAAGTCCCAGAGGTACCTACTCTGCACTCTGGCTTCGATTAAGTCCCGCCGCCTTGATCCCGGGTTTCCTGCAAGACCTACTCTGCACCAGATCCGGGACCAGCCCCGCAGCGACCCACGGCAATCCCAGCATCCGATAAGTTCCGCTCTCAGATCCTGGATTCGCCCGCCGCAGCACCTACGGTACTCCCCAGATCCGATAAGGCCTCGCTCAGATCCGGATATGTTCCAGCACTCCACGGTACCCGTATCCGATAAGCCCCGTCAGATCCGATATGTTCCCGCAGCACCTACGTACCCCAGATCCGATAGTTCCGCTCAGATCCGACTCGCCTCGCAGCACTACGCACCTCTCGTGATCCGATAAGTTCCGGCCAGTCAGATCCGACCGCTCGCAAAGACTCACTTCGCAATTCCCGCAGATCCGATAAGTCTCGCTCAGATCCGATCCGGTTTCCGCAGCGACTCCACGCGTACCAGATCCGAGCGTTCCGCTCAGACCGGATCCGCTCGCAAGACCTACGCGTACTCAGATCCGATAAGTCCCGCATCCGAATAAGTTCGCCCCGTTCTCGACTGCTCTAGCAACCCATGGGTACTCCTCGCCGTTTAAGTTCCACCAGATTCTGATTCGTTCAGTACCTACTTACTTCAGATTCGATGTCTTCAGATTCAATAAGTCCCGTGAGTGCGACTCACGCGTACTCCCAGATTCGCTAAGTCCCGTATCCGAATAAGTTCTCGGCCCCGCTCGACCGCTCAGAGTACCACGTACTCCCGCTTTGTTTAAGCTCCGTCCTCGATCTCGACCGTTTCAGAAGACCTACGGGTACCTCAGACCACAAGTCCTCGTGATTCGAATAAGTCCCGCAGCACTCTACGTACCCCGTGACTGCTAAGTCCCGATCTCGGTCAAGTTCGTCCCGTCGACCGCTTCGTAGGTACCGACGTACCCGCTTTGCTTGCCCCCCCCATTCAGATCCGACCGTTTCAGAATTTACGGTACTCCCGTATCTCGACAAGTCCAAGATTCAATAAGTCCCGTAGTACCTACGTACTCCCGCATTCGCAAAATAAGTATAAGTCCAAAGAGGTACCTAAGGGGGTACCTCGTATCCGAAAGACCAAGATGCTTTTGTAGTACTTACAAGTACTGTGATAAGAATGAGTTCTCAGAATTCCTACTGAGTCCCGAATAAATATAAGTTCGTTATGAGCAGCTGCTTATATAAGTCCATGATATGAATGCATGAAATTTCGATATCCGTTATGGTTATACACTTATTATAATCAGGTATACGCACAGAGCTCAGATAAGAAATGTTTCCCCACTAAGCAGAAAGCTTAGCACGGGTTTTTAATCCGTGTAGGTATTGTGGAGAAGACATCAAGAACATCCGCATACAACCAAGCCAACACACTTGTAAGGGTTCACTACACGAGGTTCCGTGCTCCTGCTCAGACAGTAAGCAAAGTTTTGTATTTGTAAATGGACCCGCTATATGCATATAATATTTCGACTTATAAGATGTGGGCTATACCCACTGTGTGCCACTGCTTTTAAAAAAAAAAAAAGTCCTACCCTAAGTCTCGCTGGCCCAGAAACTCCAGGTGTGACACGAACCCACACCCATCATTCCCTACGAAAACCCTCACTCTCTCCTGATTCCTCAAAGTCCTCATCCATTCCAGTAATTGAAAAGACCCGTGGAGGCCACAACTCCTGGTTTAGAACCCGTATGGGGCCCTTATCTCCTAGCTAGGGCCCACGGCTGCCATCGATGCCACCATCCCCTGCTACCACTACAGATGTTGTTGCAATCTCCCAAGATGCTGCCCTGACGTCTCCCACGGTACGCAGGTATGAGACAAGGACTGGGCCCTTGCCCACAGATCCTTCTCACATACGACCAATGCTCAAGCCGCCTCCACCCAAACCAGGCCAGACCTTCGCCCTCGAGAGATTCTTCCTACTTCCCACCAAGAAGTGCCTTCATAGTCTCCTCCACCTCAAGAAGCCTCGCCAAGACGATCAGTTACTCCTATCATTCTGTCTGGGCCAGGATTTAGGCCCATCTTCCTCAGGATCCAATAGAAGGAAACACTGACTGCATGAACAAGGACTTCCACAACGAGCACTTTTATGATATTCCAGCTTTTGCTGGTCTATTGGAGCTCCGGGATTCGATGGGACTCATTTAGCAATACTCTCTAGAGCCATTTATGACTCCACGCCGATTCTTTTATCCGAGAGTAGTGATTGATTTCTACCAGACCATGATGTCCCGAGGGGAGCGCAATCCCACTGCTATCCGCTTCACCATTGAAGGCTGCCAGGGCACCCTTCGAGCAACCGACATAGCCGCCACGTTTCACCTTCTAGTGGCCCTGGCCAATTCCACGGACTATAGAAAGTGGCCACATCCTTCACCCAGGGAGATGGTTCGGATCCTCTCCTGGGACACATCATCTAGCCCTATTTTGTTTCGAAGACAGCTTCCACCGGGGATGCTTTTTGTTGACCATGTGTTGTGGTCCAATCTGTTTCCCCTTTAACATCTTGTTCAGAGGCGGGGTGCCATCCTAGAGGCCTTATATCGCATTTTGGAGGGCTTTAAGTTTAGCCCCCCAAAGCTTATTATGACATCCCTCTTCCACTTCGAAGAGAAGATACACCGGAAGCACCTTAGCAGAGCTGAGAACATTCCACTATTGTTTCTGCGGTTGCACTGTCGTGTTTTGGAGCACCTGGGCTTTCCGGCTAAGCCCCATTGAGAGCACCGTCGAGTTTGTGAGGCCATATTTACAGTCAAGAAGTGATGGTTTGTGCCTGAGGTCCCTTCATCTTCCCACAGACCCTCCTGCTGAGGCAAATCCCTAGAGAGATCCACCACAGGTCCAGCAGCCCCTGCTCAGGAGCCCTACATACCACTGTCCCCAGCTACTGCCTCTTACCTAGTGCCTACTCCACTAGTACTTGCAGCGCAATCCTCCTTATCTCCACCTCCAACTCCGTCCACCGCCTCAGCCTCCTTCACCACCACGGCATCTACGAGTATCACCGTCAGATTTTCTTGCCATCATGGTCGCCGCCCCACTCGCTACATCCCGCCCTTCGCACGTACAGCCAGCTATGGTCGGCTGATGGCTCGTGACCGACCTCCTATCAGACTAAACATCTCGTCAGTTCAACAACACTGGCTTCGCCCCCCACAGCCCCACCAATATCTTAACGCTGCCAGATCCTACTCTCCGCCAGAATTATCCCGCCTCTTACACTACTCTCTCCACCACAAGCCATCCTTCCGTCTGTCACATCGAGAGGAGGATGAGGTTCCACCCTCCTGCATTACTGAGGAGGTGCCACTTCCTTCTTGCTTCGCCCGCCCACATCGAGGACAATGTCATATCTCATTGGGAGAGTTAATGATGAAGTGCCAATCGTGTTTTGTTTATGTTTATAAAGTCCGCTGCTTAGTTGAATGACTTTGCTAGTAGTTTGTTTTCTTATATGAGACAAGTATATAAATTTTAGCTTTCAACAAATGTTTTAGTTAATGTTATAGTTTCTCATTTCTTATTTACATAAATATTTTTTTTTGTAATGCTCAACTTATTATTTGAGAAACTGAAGTCTTGTCCCAATGTTGTTGATGTTAGGATGATGTTATGCTTATCTGAGTCGAGTAACTATTGAAATTTCTTTTGTCTCCAACCTTATTTCTTCCACTTTGAAATATCCACACACTGTGCACATTAAGTTTCAATCATAAGCTGAAAAACTGCCTTACCCTCCTAAGCCCTGCAAAAATCTGACCTAGTATTTTTTACCACCTTTGATAGGTTAGGACCCCTGAATAGAAGACCAATGAGTCTTTCAAAAATTTATTTGAGAAATTGAAGTCTTGTCCCAATGTTGTTGATGTTAGGATGATGTTATGCTTATATGAGTTGAGTAACTATTGAAATTTCTCTTATCTCCAACCTTATTTCTTCCACTTTGAACTATCCACACACTGCAAACATGGGTTTCAATCATGTTTAAAACCGCTCTTACTCCCCTAAGCCCCCGCAAAAATCCGAAATTCTGGGTATTTTTTACAACCTTTGATAGTAAGGGACTTCGAATAAAAGACTGACGAGTCTTTCAAAAAAAAAAGAAAGAAAGAAAGAAAGAAAAAGGAAAAGAAAAAATTTCCAGGACACTTCGCTTTGAAATTCGGAAACAATCCGAGGCATATGACAAAAGTCTTTAAAGCCTAAAGAACAAACCACCGTCAGAGCCACCGACTTTGTTGCTCATTACATGGGTGGATAGGTGGAGTTTAGCAAATTGTAGGTGCTGGAGTTTCGAGCTTATTAAAAGTCTGAGGTGAAACCTAAAGAGTTTGTGGTTGAGAGATCCTTATGACTTGATGCCCTAAACCCACCGTCGGGAGTCACCTGGTGGACCTCATTACTTGACATTTATGAGTTCGATTCCTCGCATTGCACCCTGCCAAAGAAAAAGAGTTGTAACAAAGCCAAATTAGTCCCGATCTATCGAGGTTAGTTAATTCTGCTGGTGTATAGAAAAGAACTAGTCAGGGGAGAGAACAATTTAGCAGTCTATTCTTGAAAACTAATCAAGTCAACACTTGGGTTTTTGTGGAAGGTTTCAAGTTGGTCCTCTAGGAGTGCACACTATTTTGATACTTGAATATGCATAGCACACAATCCTTCTTAGATAGTT
Source organism: Tetrastigma voinierianum (assembly GCA_016808115.1). NCBI lineage: Eukaryota > Viridiplantae > Streptophyta > Magnoliopsida > Vitales > Vitaceae > Tetrastigma > Tetrastigma voinierianum. Next base: position 88,783 of record JAEQBH010004111.1, read on the forward strand.
TTTGGGAAGGATGTTTGTGACTCTTGTTGAAAGTTGAGTATTATCCCCTGGCTCTCGCAAACCATTTTCGTGACATATATAGTTCATCTTGCTTTTGATTGCTTTCTTTCTTCTCACGCTTAAGTATCAGCAATGTGTCTGCTGGGGGGAGCAATTACTACTCAAATAGTGTTGTTTCATACTTTAACACCCCGGCTTCGAGCACTTTTGCAGAGTAATCAACCCTCAAGTCGACTCCACTGCACGTTAAGGACCTAGCAATGTGTTTGATCCAATTTTATAGAAGTTTTTGTAGGTTTCACAGGTTTTATGTTTTGAAGGTAGGGATCCAGCTCAAGCATGAAGAAATCAATTGGAACGTAGCTGAAGAACTAAAAGGCAAAAGGCAGAAGGAGAAGCAAACAAAGAAAGAAGCAAACCTATGCCAATTTTTCAATTTCTCAAGAATCCCTTTAGCTTAGGCTGCAAATTCGCAGATCGCGAATTTTTCTACAACCATCTTGACTTTTAGTTGTTTTGCTTTCTCGCCTTAAACTATCCCCATGTAATAGTGTCTAATTCATAAATCTTTGTAATTTGTATTGTTTGGGTAGTATATAATGCCCAAAAGAACACCTTGTAAGGAGCTTTTTTTTTTATTTTTTGAAGTTTGGGAAGCTTGTCGAAGAAGCTCCCATTTATCTCTCAGTTTCTCTCATTTTCTCACTAGCCAAACACTCTCTGAGGATGACAACTCAAAGAATGAGCGGCTAAACCCCCTCCTTCCTTGAAGTAGAGGGCACTGGGCAAGGGAACCTATTGTAAAATAAATCTCTCATGTTTTCAAACTGCATATATTCTCTTTCATCATTGTTCTTTCTTCAACTTTAGGTTTCAACCTCGATTCCAATCTTGAATGGTTAGTACATGTGTTTTTAGGACTCATCGATGCTTATTGCTAGATCCAAAGGATGTTCATTAGTTATCATTTATGAGCCAATGGAAGGTGACTCAAGGAGCATTTCAGGTTTTTAATCACCCAGAACATTAATGGACATCAATGCCACTAAAGGGTGTCATTCGAGGGTCAAGTTTTATAGTTAAACCAAGATCTGATTCGGGAAGTAACTATATGTTACTATCCCCAATGAGAGGAAAGACCCCGAGAGCCCCCTCATTTGCAATAGGGACCCAAGCCCAGGGGCCTAACACTTCAAGGGGTTCTTTCTTTATTTTTACTTCATTTTGGTTATGATTTCGAGTACCAAAACCCACTCTTTTTATCCAATCCCAATATCTAAATCATAATCACTAGTACACCTCAAAAGATTAGTCATCTACAAAAGAAAACCCATCCCTCGTGGGATCTATCCTAATGTCGCTTATACTATAGTAGCTATGCTACAAAGAGGTAATGAGGTATTAGGTTATAAATTTGTTGATTTAAGATAGTCTCTACTGGGTCACATCTGGTCTTTTTGAAAAGGCCAACAAAGCGAGTCACAACTGTCTTTGAAAGTGCCAAGAGCTAGAGACACAATCCTATCTTTTAAAAGTGCAAGCAGACTTAGAGCCACATTTGGTCTTGTGAAAGTGCTAGTAGGCTCATAGCCACATCTGGTCTTTTGAAAGTGCCAACAGGCTATAGCCACAGTTTGGTCTTTTGAAGGTGCCAACAAGCTATAGCCATAATCTGGTCTTATGAAAATACCAGCAGGCTAGAGCCACAGTCTGGTCTTTTGAAAATGCCAACAAGCTAGAACCACAATCTGGTCTTTTAAAAGTGCCGACAAGCTAGAGCCGCATTTAGAATTTTGAAAGTATTAGTAGGCTAGAGCCACGGGCCCGTCTTGAAGGTGCTAGCAAAGCAAAGCCACAATCTAGTCTTTGAAAGTATTGAGCTTGGGAGCTACATCCGGGTCTCGTGAAAGCAACAAGCTAGAGCAACATCTGTCTTTCAAAGTGCCGCAACTCCAGAGACACAAGATGGTCTTTGAAGGTGCCAAAAGAGCCACAACTGGCCTTGAAAGTGCCGCAGCTAAAAGCCATCTTTTCTTTCAAATGTGGGCATCCCACTTTCGGGATTATAGCCTTCATCCAATAAGTGAAGGCTAACTAGATATTCCCACCAAGCTACCGGGTCGCTCAGAGGCCCATAAATCCCGCAGCTTATCTACCCATTTTCTTTTCGTTGAATGCAAACGCCAAAGTCAGTACTGTGAGTCTTGTCGATGATTCTCGCCCGCCGCTTTGGCTGGGTACCATAGTGGTCACAAGTTCTCGACTTCTCGCAGAAGTTGCAAAAATTCCTATATACCCTGCTATCAAACTGTGGCCCATTGTCAGTCACTATCGACTGTGGTATTCCGAACCAGCAGACGATGTTCTACCATATAAATTGGACGACATCTTTGTCTTTGATGGAGGCGAAGGCTTCAACTTCTACCCATTTGCTAAAATAGTCTATTGCTGCCAATAATAGCTTCTTTTGTGCCGGGGCGATAAGTAGTGGTCCAATTATATCAATTCCCCACTAGGCGAAGGGCCAGGGGCTCTTTATGGTTATCAGTTCGAGCCGCACCTTGAATGGGGGCTTATACTTGAAGCGATCACATCTTCAATGGTACGACCGTGATCCACCCTTATGGTCAGCCGCAGTACTCGTACGGGCCTTACGCAATTGCCAAGTTCTTCCGCATATTTCTTCATGGAGTTCCGCCAATGCATACTGTCCTTGCTTGGTGGTGAGGCATTTAAAATAAGGGTCATCTAGAAATCATTTATACAATTGCTTGTTCATTAAGGGAAAACAAAGCACCTGAACCTGGAATTTTACGGGAGCTGACTTATTATCCGGGTAGAGCTCTGAGGTCATAACTAATTATCAGGGGTCATCCAAGAGGGACATGCTTCTTTTATGTCATTTACCTAATTGGCAGCAATTGATGACTCTGGCTGGTAATAGACAGGGAGGAGCACTATTTCTTTGGTTGGTAGGGATGTGGCCACTGCTGCTAAGGCATCCGCCTTTTCGTTTGAACCCCTTAGAATATGCCCAAGCTTCCAAGCCATAGAAACTTCTGTCGATTCTAACTAAGCTGTATATATTTATCATGTAACGTATTCCTCATTTAATTGGCCCTACCACTAGCCGGGAGTCACTTCAGATGATGATCTTTATAAGGATACGGAGATCATGACTATAACCCGGCCAGATCGCCTACATTCACCGGTATCAATGCTGTGGTATCAAGACACAAATGACATCCACTGCATTATCGTGTTAACGCTGTCAAATTCGAATTCCTGATTTTGGGGGCATCACAAATTTAGTATTAGAGCTTAGGTATATTTAACACTAAGGCTTCAAGGCATGGCCCATATCATCGCATTTATGGTGCATTTCATGTTTTGTGCTCAATATGCTACATGATTGTGTGTTATGTGAACATATACATGGTAAAATGTATATAGGAAAATATGAACACTGGTGGTTATGTAACATGACCTAGGGGTTCGTAAAATGACTAAACTAATAGTTCCGTATCGATCATGTGCACTACTAGTTAGACTAGAAAGAAAATCTCGATTCGCTTATTTTACACATATACGGCAAGTCAAGGAAGAGGTAGTCGAGGAAGGGGAGGCCGAGGCGGTGGGCAGAGCAACAACCCACTACCACCGACCTTTGACCAATATGCCTTCATGGAGGCTATTGGTGCCGAGAATCGCTACTATTGCATAACGAGTGAAAACAAGGACCGCTACTCATCGTGATGTGCCAGTGCAATAAGGCCAAGGGGGTTAAGTAACCTCCAAAGGTTCAAGGCACGTCATCCTCCGACCTTCAGGGGATGAGGGGATCCGATGATAACTAATCATTGGTTCCGATAAGTGGAAAATATATTGGTCCTTAAGGGACATAGAAGCAATGACATGGGAAGAGTTCCGAAAGCTCTTCATAAGTAAGTTTTTCCCAGCATCTGCTCAACATGCAAAAGCTCAGGAGTTCCTAGAATTGAGACAAGGAACAATGACAACGCCTGAATACATGGCTAAGTTTATAGAATTAACCCATTTCACTGATGATTATCTAGCCACGAACATGGCGAATGTGAGAAATTTTGAGGATGGACTGAAACTATCCATCATCCGGTGTAATTGCGTGACTTCTCCAAGAAGATACGACTTTATGGTCGATGTGCCTATGGTCAGCTGAGAGGGAATTGGATAACGCACGAAACATCCGAGATGTGGGTGTTAAGGATAAAAGGAATGAGAGCCAACCTTCTTCTTTTAAACTGTGTGGAAGAAGCTGAGGACTCCATCCGTAGCGATTTTCAGTGGACAAGGCCCTAGCTATCAAGGCCAAGGCTAAGTTTGATAATCTAGAGCGTGAAGACACCTCGGGCTCTAGGGCCGACAAGGCACATCGTACCGAGCCACTGGTGCGTAGTTGTCCTCAGAGATAGGAACCTGCACTATGGACACCCCGGCCCCGGGCCATCTGTGGACATACACAAATGCGCTGGTTCCTCCCAACCCACCATGGGCCAAGAGAGACAATATCAGTCGCAGGGCACTACATAGGGCCCTACTACTTCGTAGTCAGGGTAGATGGGCCAAGGCAGGGGTCGAGATCGAGGCTAGGGCTCACAAGCCGAGACTCTAGGGACCCAAGGGTGTGTCTACGCCATTACACCTCAGGTTGAGCTTGTAGATCAGTCAATTATTCAGGGTGTGTTTCTACTCTTTCTCCTAAGGGCAAGAGTGTTATTTGATTCTGGTGCATCTCATTCCTTTGTTGCCAGATTCAGGTGAAAGATTTAAAGTAGAGGTTGAAACCTTGAAAATCCATTGTATGTGAATTCCCTCCCTAGAACCAGGCGAGTATCGACTAATAGTCGATCAGGAGTTGTGAGATCTCAGAGATTCTCGTTTCATCAGACCTTCGTCATGGACATGCTCCGAGTTTGGATGTTATCCTTAGATGGATCGTCGATTCACCACTAAGTCATCAATGATTGTGATCGTAGGAGGGTTACTACCTACACACCAAATGATGTTTATGTTATGTTTCAAGGGGATAAGCACAATGCTATACCCCAAGCCGTGTACGATTCTAGGTGGCACGGACATTTGTAGGGTTAGTTGGAAAACCTTATCCTAAAGGACGAGGAGACAGAGTCGGGCTCCACTAGGGTAGATAAGGTTGTTTTTTCTGGTGAATTACGGATTACCTTCGTGACAAGGATGTAATCAGACGAAAGCTACACCCTGATACATCGCCTATTTCTATGACGCCACATAGAATGGTGCCTGCTGAATTGCAAGAACTCAAAGTCCAATTGGAAGAATTATCGACGTTGGTTTTATTCGGGATCGAGCACCCTCCTCGGGCGCTTCTAGCATCAAGCCACAAAAAAAGGACAAGACCCTTCTTGGCCAGGCATCGACCATCGACAATTGAACAGGGTTACGATCAAGAATCGATATCCTTTACCAAGGATTGATGATTTGTGTGATCGACTGAGAGGGGCGCATGTTTACTCTAAGATAGATCTCCACACCTAAGCATCATCAATCGGGAGGGTTGGGGTGGAGTGCGACATCCCTAAGACTAGCATTTAACGTGATACTGCACTTCGAATTCACAATAATGTCATTCTAAGCCATTAATGCTCCAATCCAAGATTCATGTATCTCATGCATAGGGCCTTTAGCCCTATCTAGATCAATTTGTTGGGCTGGCTCAGGACTCACATGCTGATCTACTCCAAGATGATGAGGGGCAAGGAGGACTATTTCGAGGATCGTTTCTCCATGTTGATTGTATGCCAAATTCAGCAAATATGAATTTTGGCTTACTGAGGTAAGATTCTTGGGTCATGTGGAATTGGCTTTGAGTGTCTCAATGGACCTGGAGAAGGTTGAGATAGTTATGAGTTGGGAGAGACCCAAGTTAGTCTTCAAGATACACAGTTTCTTAGGATTGGCAAGGTATTATAGGAGGTTCATTAAGGACTTCTCCCGATTAGCTGCGCCTATGATGAAATTAATCCGAAAGGAGGTTAAGTTTGAGTGGAATGACTTATGTGAGAGGGCATTCCAAGAATTGAAAATGAGGCTTACCTCAGCTCCTATTTTGATAGTCCTAGAGGTGGACAAATAAGATTACCTGCATTACATGCCTCATGATCTAACTGACGTGTTTTGATGTAGTCCAAGAGGGTCAGAGCTTATGGTTCTCAGAAGAAGAATCATGAGCGACTACATTACGATACGAATTGGCGCCCATTTCCTTTGCCTTTAAGATTCAAAGCTCACTACTTATATATATGGTGAGCAATACGAGGTGTTTTTGGACCACAAAAGTCTTAAATACTTCTTTACCCAACAGGACCTCAATATGAGGCAACACAGGTGGATGGAGTATTTGGAGGATTATGAGTTCACTTTGCATTACCATCCCGATAAGGAAAATGTGGTGGCTAATACGCCTCAACCGAAGTCACACAGTGAGTAATGGCTACAGATAGCTTCCCAGAGCGCAAATGCTTGTCAGGGGACGCTAAGTGACCGCACAAATGTAGATCGACTCAGGTATTTTAGAGCGAGTGGCTATGCCTTTCCCTACTAAGCGTAGTGATCGAGTCTTAGGATGTGATACAAAGATAATACCCATCAAATCGGGCATGCTTAAGCACTGACAAAGGTCAGCCATTCACACTGATGGTAATCTTCGTATAAGGGCAGTGGATCAGGGTTCCCTACAAGTGATTTGAGAAAGGAGATCCTCAAGGAGTTCCATTGTTTCATTTTCGTATTACATCTAGGTGACACAAAGATGTACCAGATCTTCATCATCGTACACGGAGGGAATAGCAAAGAAAGCTGGGGATTTTGTTCACAATGTCTCAAGTGTCAACAAGTAAAGCTTCGAACACTAGAGGCTCAAGCAGGTTACTCCGACTAATGGAGGTAGTGTGAGTGGAAATGGGAGCATGTCACGATGGATTTTAGACTCCACTTTCCGCAGACATCACGAGGGCATGAGGTGCTAAGTGATCGTGGATCGGTTTCACAAAGTCAAAGATGACTTTCAATGTACTGGGATGACCTTCACTCAGAAATTCTCAGATTATACATATGAGAGATTATCCTGGTCAGTGATGGATGTCAGCCTCATAATATCTTAATTCAGATCCCGTGTTTACGACTCATTTTGGGAGAGTTTCCAAAGATCCATTGGACACAATTGATGATGAGAACCACTCTTCGAGTCCTGCATCTTACCTGGGCCATTCAGAGAGGACCATCCAGACATTAGAGGACATGCTACGGGCATACATCTTGTATCTTAAAGGTAGTTGGGAAGAGCATTTACCCTTAGTGGAATTCACCTACAATAACAGTTATCAGGCGAGTAACAGATGACACCCTATGAGGCACTATATGGGAGGCTGCCGATCTCCCAGATATCGACAGAGAGGAAACAAGATCCACAAGAGAGGTCGTGATTTGCAAAGAACACCGAAAAAAAGTGGACTTGATACGAAAGTGTCTTCTCATAGCCTCGTAGTCATAGTAAGAGTTATGCCGATAGATACGCAACCCTAGAGCCTGGTGTCAGTGATCATAGCAATTTTTTCAAGGTGATTCCTAAGAGAGGAACGATCAGATTTGGTAAGCGGGGAAAGCTATCACCGAGGTATATTAGACACTTCGAGGTACTTGAGATGGTTGATACAGCTGCTGCACGGCTGACACATTGGCCACCGTGCCGCATTTGTGTGTTTATACTCAGATTTCATGCATCCATGTCTAAAGTACACTTCAGGATCCGACTCCAATGTGAGTGGATCGAGGTGAGCTCATTGTTACCGCAAGATGGACCTCGAGAGGTCTGCTCAGTATTATGGATAGTCGAGATTAGGTTTTGCAATGCAAGACTGTGAGTCTAATAAAGGTGTCAGGGCAACACCGAGGAGTGGAGGAGGCAACATGGGAACACGAGGACACGATGTGTGCCACTTATCCTTCATTATTTGAGGATAAAGGTACATTGTTTAGTCATTTGAAAAAGAAAAATTACTGTAGCATATGCATGTGATTGCATGTATATGTGCATGTGAATTTCGGGACGAAATTTTTTTAAGGGGAGAAACATGTAAAACCTTAGTAAATTTGAACTTTTCCAAAACAAATGGGCAAACACAGTGAACTTATCGCTACAATACAGGTTGAAAACCTATAATTTTTCTAGATCTCGGATGACGAAACAGGCCTCACCATTGAATTTGGCTTGCAAATTAGTTGCATCGATCACTTAATTGAATTCCAGATAAGAAGAATTTCCAATGGGAGGCAACGGGTGTCAAGGATTACGCTGTGCCTACGCTGGTCACAAGCGCACGCAGAGCGAGGTCGCATATTGCGGAAATATGGCGCAAGCCATGTGTCCACATGCATGTCAATGGAGAAGTTCATAAAGGAGGGAAATTAGTCTTGGGAGGAGGAGAGCAACAAAAAGGAAAGGAAGGAAAAAAAAAGCGAAAGGGAAAGAGAAAGCAGGGAAATGAAGGCGTTCCAACGATCAGAACTCATCGGACCAAGAAGTAAAGCCCGTATATTCGATGAGGGCTACTCTCCAAGACATAAGGATTCTTCCTATTTTGGTTTATGTTCCATAATAAGGGTTGTGGGGTTGTGTCTTTTCCCTAAGGGGTTGTTTGGCCGAATTTTGAAATATTGGAATGCTGCCATATTTTGATCCTACACACTAACGGGATAGACTGATTTTTAGGTGGGAAACCGAGGGACTTCGAACTATCGGTCCTTCATGTAAATTGTAGCTGCATCGCTGAACTTGATGTAGGCTTTGAATCACCAAAACGGACTTACAACCTGCTATGGTCAATTTCCGAGACTACCATAATCGGGGTCGCTTATTTATTATGTCCGGATTTTCAACCGATTCGTAGATTTGCATCGATTTCGTGAACGCTTTTGGTGGTTTGTTAACTAATCTGGTGGCCCGAACCGAGACCGTCTACAACCGCTTTGGGACTTATTGTTCTCGCTTTGGTGGTCTATTATAGTCGCATCAGAGGTTTGAAATCGGATTGTTTTAAAGGGTTATCGCTTGATTTTCAGGATAACATGTTTGATCGTTTCCGCTTGATATATGTTTTAACATGTTAGCAATCGATGAAATGTTCGGGACATTATATGCTTTGACATAATTATCCATGATGTATGATAAATTGTATGTTGGAATCGGGTCTATATGGCATTCATTACATGAGACATGGAATCGATATGAAATGGCATAATGCATTGCATATGCAATCGAGACACGCATTTCATGGGTGTAAGTGTGATGGTGCCATCACACCATCCGCTGATGAGTGGTTCGACACGCTGAACAAAGTTCAAACGAAGTCTCACATCGCCTCAGGCATGAAAATATGTGCTCTGCAATAGCAAACAAGGATAGGTTATACATATGTGTCCAACGGTGAAAGCCCGTGAAAGTGTAGGAAGGTGTGCGAAACCTATAGTGAGACCCCGAAAATTCGCTACCCATAAAAGACACATGATTTTGTAAAAGAAAGTAGTCATTAGAATATGACATCCAAAAGGTTTTGGTTTATAAACAAAATGAAATTTTGTTTGAAATGATCATTGGATGTGATTAATCAACATTATTTTATCACGCATGCGGGCATCAAGGTGTGTGATAGAGCTCAATGATCACTAGACTTATTACTGGGCATTACATCGAGTACGGAGTCGCACGACTCTGGCATGGTACATGATTGAATCTCATCTCATATCATGGCATGACATATAGAATTCCATGATCGAATTGCATAATCTATGAATGCAGTTGATGAATGCAAGTGCTAAGTATCAGATTTACACTTAAAGCGGAGTACTCGTAGAAGCTTCACTGGTGTTGTCAACCCTATATGGGATAACATTTCAGGTGCAGAGTAGACATCGATGGACAGCTCTCATTAGGTGTCAAAATTGTGAAGAAAGTCGGATTGTGGCTTTGTAACCTTTTTGTAAAAGTATTGGACATACAAGTTTGTAATATACGTTTGTATGAGGTTGTAATTGAACTCATAGTAATATGTTTGAAAATAACATAAAATGTTCATTGAATGTAAATAAACGGATCCCGATAGATGGGATTGAATAGTGTGGTATCAAGAAATATGATATCCACGGGTATTTCCGCGTGTTGACAGTTGGTTAACAGACTGCTAGATTTTGGGGCTTCATAGAGAGATTCAAGGATGGGGAGCTACTTGAGGACAACTCATCGTCTGTTGGGGTATCAATGTCGTCAAGAACAACGGGCCCCTTTCCCTTATCATGGGCGATCAGTTGCACATTATGGTAGTTATCTTGTGTGTCTTTGCTACTTTTCTCAATATTGGCTCGCAGTTGGTCATTCTCGCGCCTTATGCGCTCGACCTGACCTTGCAACCCTTTCATCTGTCCTACTTGTTCCTCTTGTTTTCTCTCCATGTCCTAACGCCAATGGAGGAATTGATCTTCTAGCAATTAGTTCATTGGAATGTTCATCATTGCACCTACCTCGATAGAATGGGGATCAATGAGCTTCGGGCTGATGAAGGGCTGCGAAGCTAATTTGTTGAAGCTGACTCTTTCGGCTGTGTAGACTTTCTATGTTTCTCATGTGGCACCAATTATTTGTTACCTTGATGGAATCTGACCTCCAGGGCATCGGTGATGCAATGTAAACTTCTGAGAGCGATTACGACAACGGTGGGCCAGCTACCTCTCAGATGATTAAGTCAACAAAAATATGAAGAGGAAGAAGAAGAGAGTTCGCATTGTTGGAATTGCAAACCACCCCCTCATGGGGAATCTTCCTGATTTATAGACAATGGTTTGAGATCTCTCTATCTTGGGAAGGGTCTCTCTATTTTTAGGGATAAATATGTTTTGTATCAGCGAAACTAGTCTTAGCCTCGAGGATTATTCTTCCCATATCCGGGATTATCTCTCAGGAGTAAGGGATTTGGAAGGCTGAAGAATTCATTGATGTCATAATGGCTTTACGGACTTCAGCTAAGTGTATTCATAACAAACTTCCCATATGGGTAGAGATAGTAGGCTAGCGAGCAATCCCGAACCATGAGACCGCCTTAAGTGGCGCCGAAAGGGTTTGACCTTGCTTTCCCAGGCGCTCTTTAGATTCTCAGGTCTGGGAGGTGTCGCATAGTTTTGGTGGGAGCGAGTAGAATGAGACCAGTTTCATAACACGGGCGAAACGAGCTCGGCCGTCAGTGGCGGATCTTAAAGATCGTGGTACCTGCAAGGAGGGATGAGAGAAGGACAGTCAAAAGAAAGACAAAGGGGCGACTGAAGGGTTTTCGGGAGATTTTTGGCCCGGATGTTCAGCACCTTGGGAGGCCAAGAAGGACAGGGGACAGTGAGACTTTGAGTAGGTACACATCTCCCCATCTCTTTCATTTATTATGATCACTCGTCTTGATATTTTTTCTTCAACTTTCTGGGTTGTCTTTATACATGTGCTTAGTACTGTTGTTGGATGTGTGTGTGCTTGAGTTTTCATGTTCCAGTTTGTTTTTTGATATCTAATGCATCTTTGTCTTGAGAGTTTTATCCTTGCGTTTTTCTTTTTTTCTTCATTGCAAATAGGGTTGATTGTTTTCTGCCTTATGGTTCTGGTTTGTTTAATTGAGTTTGAGTTTACTATCTTTTTGGTGTTGATTCTCAGGTGTAATGAAGTTCTGGTGTTAGGTTTGGTAGTTGCGGCTCGGTAGATCTTTAGTAGAGATGTTTTGTATGAGCTCTGATCCTGATGGAAGTCGAAACGTTTAGTGGATATTGCATGATGTTCTCTGTATGATTCCGATTTGGTGGTGGATGGATTTTTTTATGGGGCTTACATGTTGTTTGAATCTGGTGGTGTATTATCCTTTAGCATTTAAAATTCATGTGTTTATCATTTAATGTTTCCTCACTATTTGATATTCCCTATAATTTAGTAGTGTGTTGCCTTATACTTAACATTCAGTCATTAGTTTAGACTACCTTATTAAAAATGTGTTTTAATTTTGTTATATTTAATATCAAGTCTTAGATGGTATTTAATTTTCAAAATTAATTATGGTTTCGATGGTATTTAATTGCTACCATTATTTTGCTTATTTTAATCTTTTCGTTTTCCTTACAATTTTAGCATTTTTCAAGTTCAATATTTCAATTTCCATCCACTTAAGTAACTGCTCTAATTTGACTTAACTAATGTTCAGCCCCACGGGTTTCCGAACTCTCTACCATCTAAGTTCGGGAAGAGATTAAAAAAACTGCCTAACTAAGCTCTCTTTTATGTGTGTTTTTATTCATTAGTTTTTTTTTTAAATCAGGGAGTCCTAATTCTTCAAAATTTCTTATAAAAAAATTTTCTTAATTTTCTAAAAAAACATTCTTTCTTTATCAAAATTCTCTTTTCTTAAAATTTAAAAATTAAATCAAATTCACTCTTGTCACTCAAAATTATACCTAGAATTTCACATTATTATATAAAAAAATCATTTTCTAAATTTTAGAAAAAACCATAAAGGTCACTCTTTAAATCTACAAAAATTCAAAAAATCATTTCCTTAATTTCTAAAAACTAAATATATATATATATATATATATATATTATTTTTCTTCATTTTATAAAATCAAAAAATCATTTTCTTTAATTTCTAAAAAAATTATTTTATTTAACTTCAAAATTTTCAAAAAATCATTTTTCTTAAATCAAAATTTAAATCATTTCTTTAATTTAAAAATACTTAAAATTTATTTTCTTTATAAATATAGGTTTTAAATTCCAAAATTAAGAATCACTATCTTTAAATTTCCCGATCAAATTTTTTTCAATATCCATTTGATATTTCCTTTTCCAAAAATAACATTCATGTGTATTAATACTATTTTTGCGTTTTTAAAAATTCTAAGCCCGATCTACTATATAATTCAATAAAATGGGACTACATAGGGTTGACTTATGCTAAAAATAGGCTTTGGTGGGGCCTAACATAACTCTCATATGCTTTCAATGAATAATTTAGCACTTGATTTACCCAGTTTCTTTGATTATGAATGTTTTATATTTATTCTGTGACTAACGTTGTCTTTTGGTATTAAGCGCTCTCAATTCGTTGCGAAATTTTCTTCTTGCGCTAGACTTTATTATTTATTATATGTTTAATATGCTCTTGTAATATCATTGTTGTTTCTTCGTGATATCCATTGTATGATTAATAGATTTCCATATTCGCCTTAACTTGAATATTAGAAACCCAAACTTTAGTAGCTTAGAAATGTGCTACAACTTGTCCTTTGTGCCTTCGATTAATGTCATTTGGATCTGGCTCGGTTTCGCCGAGCCCCGTTTTTCATATTATGGTAGCATTTAGGGTTTAACTTTTTATTTTCTTTCATTAAAAAAATAAAATAAGTGACGTTCATGGTGCAAATGGTTTTTAAAATAAAAAGCAGTCGCCTTTTTAGTAGGAAGCATTATAATAACAAAAATCGGTATCCATAAATACTAAACTAATTTAAAAAAAAAAACATTATCTATTTGGATGCTCAAACATTCTTTCTCTACCATATCACGACCTAATTTATCACTCTTGCAATCATCAGAAATTCAGGATTATTCAAGGTAAATCTAATTCTAGGTTTACTTTTTTGCTCTGTTGGTCTATAAAAAATGTGAGTCAACATCATATGAAATTTTTTGGTTTGCTTGTAATATTGAACCTCCAATTCATTGTTATAGTTCCATTGAATTATTTGGATTTTCTTTTATAGGCGTGATCCTTCCACGGATATGATCATTGTCCATTGCGAAGTGTTGGGGACTCGTTTTTATACTTCAAAAAGACGACAGAAGGTATTCGTATTCACTCTTTCCTTTCTGGTTTTTCTTCCATAAAATTTTGTTCTTTCAATTCTCTCTCCTATGTTTATAATTATCTCAAGCTTCTGGTCGTTATAAACGTTTAGCTTGTAGAGTCATTCAATAATCATTGATTTTTATATTGTGCTAAATACAGTAGAAAGAAACCATGATAGTATCTGTTGACAATATCTCATTATTGGATGTATTGCTTTGTTCTGGTTTTGGGTGATATCTATATTTTTAATGAAAATTTATTAACTTTTGATTTCGGCACATATTAGCATAAATATCATAAAACTGGAAAAATTGAAAGAATTTATTCATGCCTAATCAATATTTTGCGGGAAATATTTGATTCATGCCTAATCAATATTTTGCAGGGTCTTAGTTGATTCATGCCTAAAAATTTTAAAGAAACCATACAAATGTATTGCTTCAAATATCAGATATTAATATTACGAGTTTTGGGTGTTCCCAAAGGCAAACAAAAAAATTTTGTGGGTGTGGATGTTTAATTGGCACATACTACTTGCTTTATTTTGTTACCTAATTTGTATGATTAGATTATTTAAAATATTTTTCCTTTAATGGAATTTGAATGTACGTGATCATTATTTTTCCACCTTCTGGCACATCAGAAACAAATAAGGAAGGTCAACGAACATTCTATGACACTGTATCAACTCTTGCTTATTTTATTATCATCATTATTTATGTCAAATTTTTATTATCTTTATTTGATATTCATTTTTTTTTATTTAATTGTTACGAGTCATTTTCAAAATAATTTAGTCTTTATTTGATATTCATTATTATTTTTTGATTTAATGGTTATGAGTCACTTTCAAAACAATATCCATTCCCTGGGTTTTGAAGGAGAACTTAGAGGCACAATTAAAAACTATAGTGGATTTTTTTAAAAACATTATTTTCTAGGCTAACATATATGGTAATTGTTTTATAAAAAAAAATTCATCATTCTGGGCATATCTTGCCTGTTCTGTGACTTTAAAGGAGATGAAAGACTAAATGCAGGCTTTTGGACTGTACAAAATGTGATACTGTAAAAGTGGTACCAGTGCCTCATTCTATTCAAATTGAGGATATAATAGTTGGGACATTAAAGACAAGGCTGCTACCACGTCTTTATTGCCACTCCTCCTCTTTTTTCATTCTATCGTTGCCACTATATCGTTCTTAGGAGTGATAAATTATTGAACCACGTCGACCAGTTGTTGGGTAGGGAATTAGATTTCTAAATAAGATACCCTCAATTTTTTTCCAAATTTGACCCTTGGTTAATGGCTATAAGTTAAGGATAGTGGAAATATAGCTTCTTCAATTTCGGTAGGGTTGCACCAGATAAACACCATCACTTCCCTATCGTCTCTCATTTCTTGGCAGTCGCTTATATAGCTTGAACTCCTATTTTTTCTCTTTATCTCACTTCTGTATTCTCTTGCCTCAACCCCAAAAATGGGTGCTTAAAGTATTTATATTCGAAGGATAAATTTGAGATTGTTTATATACGAAGTTTGAGATTGCTACAAAAATTATTAAAATATTGTTACCCCCGTCGGAAACATATATCAAACATTACTAAGAGGAAAACAGTTTGTGAACTAACATAACAGACACCTTCTGAAACAGAACAGAAAGAAAAATGTTTTATTGGAACCTATTTGCATAAATCAGAATTTAGAAATAGGAAACGATCAAGTTTTGTGTTGGACACAATTTCATAAAACTATTTTATTGCCCTTGTAGTGGTGCTTAGGTCATGGCAATTTGTCTCCCAGGATAAAATGATCTCCAATCGCAAAAGAAAGCACTTCTCAAGGTTGGATGTCGAACCAAAACTTGTGCAGAACTCGATCTCTCAAAACGAACGAAGATGATGTATGAAACAGGAAAAAACAATCTGTGTTTAATGAATGAATGAATGGCCTATTTATAGACTCACTCATATTAGATACGATCAATGAAGCTTCCAAAAATTTAAATTGGAGTGTGCGTACGGACATAGTGATGCAGCGGAGAAGGCGTCCATTCAGTCAAACAACACTTCCAAAACGACGGCGTTTAGACTCTCAATGGTAACCTAAGCAAAGCGACAGCGTTTTGATGTTTTAGATTTAAAAAATAATTGGATATATATACATCCCGATCTCGGCCCAGTAGTTGTGCACGTGCGCGTGTGGTGAACCAAGCATGAACTAGGTCCTCCCCCTTCCACAAAACTGGGGTGCCCCTTGGGGCCCAAACCCAACTACAAGGTAGGTGTATATATACCCTTTAAAAGTCTTGTTCCCATCCCGATGTGGGACTGAGCCTTTTCACAACTTAAACACTTTGTTACCATTTCAAGTGGTGATGTTTGGAGAAATTTCTAGTCACTCCTTAATGGTTTTGAAACAACTTAATAGGTAATCTTTATCTCCTCATGGAGGAGAACACATTAATATTGGTTGGATGTTACAAAGTTTGTAGGACCCATTTAGTACAGCTCAAAGATACCTAATTCCCTAATACTCAAACCCGTTTTTCCAACAATCCCCCACATGAATGAAATTGACTTAAAGTAATGCAAATGACGTCTCTCGACACTAGAAATTCGGTTGGAAATTTACGTATAGAAACAGCTTGTGGCCTTAAACCTTCCCTTGTGAAATGCTATCAAGGTTACTGATTAATCAGTGAACATGATGTCTTGAACTGTTCAATCATTTGTGTAAACCAAGACAATAGCATTCACGCATAATCTTTCCTGACAAAATTGGTTCTCACGATTGTGTTCATTTTGGCCTTGAACAATTTCTGGTTTCATGAGTGCTCCTAGAGAATTTAGCCTTTGTCATTCTCATAGGCAGAAGCTAGAGATTCATAATTCCCACATGAGTGACTTCTTATGGAAGGTATTCTGCTATACCCCACTTGTCTTTAACAAGATATAAGAATCATTAAAAGTGTGGCTTACCTTGTTCAACACTACAGACATCACTATTTTGATTATAGGAATGAGTAGGAGATTTGTTCTTCGTAGTGATCTTCAATGAGTCATCTGAAGTCGGTTGTCTGAACCTAGATCTTGGGATCCGATTAGCTAGGTTGGGTTTCATTACGGCGACTCTTTTGTGTATAGGCTTTAAACCCATTCCCCTCGCGTGAGCTTGCGCTCTGGTCAAACCTTTGGATTATCGATCCATGATAGTCTCTTTTGACCTTATGTATTCAATGGTCTCATACCATTAGAGTTCTGCACGGTATTATGTCTTCGACAAATATGTTGAGACTTACCGTTATATATATGACTCCGTGCTCTTCCAATTGCTGATTAACTTCTCCTTGATGAATGCAAATAACGAGCCTGAGTTGTGGCCACATTGGAATATCTTTAGAAATGTGAAGCCACTACGCTTCTTCATAACTTTATCTAGTGAAATAAACTTCGAATTCCATCATGGATCTAGCAATGCACATTGTAGAAGATTTCCAAGACACCACTCCACCACCAAGTGTAAATATATAGCCACTTGTGGACTTCGAGTATTTGGTGTCGGATATCCAATTCACGTCACAGTATCCTTCAAGTACTATTGGATATTTTGAGTGGTGCAATCCATAGTTTTGGGTGTATTTAAAATACCTCAAAACTCTAACTATTGCCTTCCAATGGTCTAGACCTGGATTACTTGTGTATCTACTCAATTTGCTAACAGCGTAAGCTATGTCTGGACGGGTACAGTTCATGACACACATCAAGCTGCCAATTGCTCGTGCATATTCTTGTTGTAAAAGGCTTTTGCCATTATTTTTGGATAAATGTAGATTTACATTTACAGGTGTTCTCATTGGACTGTTATCATCTTGTTTAAATCTCTTAAGAATTTTCTCAATGTAATGTGATTGAGATAATATTAGTCCATCCCCAATGTTTATAGATATTTATCTAAGTATATTTATAAACACACCTAAGTCTTTCATGTCAAACTTATTGTTGAACATTTCATGATAGGTTTTAATGACTTCATTAAATGCACCCATGATGATATAGCATCAACATAGAGACAAAATGACAAACCCCATGTTCAGTTATTACGACATATACACATTTGTCACACTCATTGATTTGAATCCATTTGTCGTATTTACATTGTCAGAGCTTTTTCCATGCCACTACATTGGTGCTTGCTTTAATCCATAAAGGATTTAACAAGCGATAAACTTTCTTTGTGACCTAGAACAATATTCACTTCGATTGTTCCATGTAGATATCTTCATCCAGTCACCATTTAGAGAAAATTTGTCTTTACATCCATTTGATGTATCTCAAGGTGTGTATAGCTGTAACTAGCTATTAACATTTGAATGGATGATATTCTTATTATTGGTGAATAGGTATCAAAACAGTCAAGCCTTCTTTTTCTTGTAACCTTTGATAACCGGTCTTGCCTTATATCGATAGATCCGTCTGCTTTCATTTTCTTCTAGAATGTCCATTTTATGTCTCACAGGTTTGAACCTGGTAGGAAGATCCACTAGTTCCCGCGTGTGATTTTGCAAATTTGGATTCTACTTCATCGTTTTATAGCCCCTTCTTTCAATAAAAGCTTCAGGGCTCGACATTTGCTTCCTTAAAGCTGAGCTGTCTTCTAACAAATACATTAGAAAATGAGCAGATTTTGGCGTTCCTGAAAGTCATTTTTACTGCGTCTAGGTTCACCATCATCTTGTTGGCCTTGACTGCGCGCGGTATCATGAGTTCTTTTACTTGAGTTCGACTCCTGTGTGCATTTGTAAGGAAATAAATTTTCAAAGAAAGATGCATTCCTTGATTCGATAATAGTATTGGCATGCATATAAAAAATTTCTAATTTGTGAATCAGAAAACGATAAGCACTATAATCCATGTTATATCTAATGAAAAACACAATCGCTGTTTTTGCGGTCTATTTTAACCTTTTAAGGTATAGGTACCGCCAAGCCTCCACACTTTTAAGTATTTGTGAAGGTCTTCGACCTTTCCACAACTCATAGAGTTATTGGTTTCTGCGGTATTATGTTGAGAGCTCTGTTTGCAAAGAATTTACAAATTTTGAGTAGTCGAACTTAATAGTAATGCATTCATCATTTTTTAAGTTACATTCTTAGATAAGCAACTATTTTGTTGAGAGATGAATATAGGGTGCGATAGTTTGGTGTATTATACCATTTAGTGAATAAAATCACCACAAGGGTGCTTCATATTCCACCACCTCTATACTTATTATCACCTTGATCTTTCTATCAAGTTGGTTCTTCACCTCATTCTTGAAATGTTGAAACATTTCAATGCCTCATCTTTACTTCCCAATAGTAAACATAACGATATGTTCCAATCATCAATTAGTGTAGGAAAAATATTTTCTTCTACCTCTTATTTGAATAAAATTTGGGAGTCCATGAATATCTGAATGTATTAACTCTAGAGGTTCACTAACCTTTCAATTGATTGGAAAGAAGTTCTTGTAAGTTAGATTCTACAAATCTCACATTTATGATTTGGATCTAGTTTAATTGGAGTAAACATTCCATATTAGTAATATGCGCAATGTATCATAATTAACATGTCTATTCCCACCATGCCACACATTTGAAGATTCGAAAAGCATATAATGAAGGCGTGATTGCAGTGTTAATAATTTTTAATCAGAGTGCAATAATCATTACATTCATTTTGAAGAGCCCATTGCTCATGTACCCCTTCCCCACATGCATCCCATTTTTGGTGAGGATGAAGTTGTTTGAGACAAACACAAACTTGAAGCCCTTCTTACTCAACAATGAGAGATTTAGACACTATATTCTTCAGTTTTATTTTATACAATACATCATTGAGTAAGTTCATTGCGTGTCATCTTCAATACTACCTTCCTTGGCCTTTAACGGAAGAAGAGGAACACCCATAGAAGTTGTTCTCAGTATCTATGCTCTGACCTTGATGAACCATTTTCTTGTCTGACAGCTTATAATGATGCCCGCGTCACCACCATTCATGGTATTGTTACCAATGAAGTTCTACTCGAACTACGAGAAGTTCATGTCACGAGACATCGATCTGCCCCACCACAGTCACATTGGCTTGAGGCGCTTCTTTGGATTCCCTTGCTCATGTGAACCATGACGATTATAACACGATTGCCTGCCCATTTTACATAACGCTTGTGCCTTAAAACTTTATAGGACCTTGCTTGGGACCATTGCCATTGTGCTTCATCTTCTTGATATTATGGAAGGTATGCCGCGTTCTAACTATGGCCTTGGATTAATGATGCGCCGCCACTTTGCCTTCTTCTCGGATACCGCCGGTTATCTTCCTCTACATTCTCGATCGCACTATCAAGTCTTCCAGAATCTCCATTTCTGTAAACATGCTTTAGGTAATTGCGAATTCTTTCATAGGGGTGGCAATTTTAATAAATCTGACCGCTTGGAAGTTCATTGAGAACATCCCATCTTGCATGTATGTTATACAAAATCACTTGTAGATCTTGAACATGGCTGATCACGATCTTGGAATCAAGCATCTTCTTGTAGTCTAGGAAATTTTCCCGCTACAAACTTCTTGATGCGTATCAGATCAACATATTTTTTGTCAAGGATTCCCACAATTCTCTTGCGATATTGGGCGCAGCTTACACCAGCCTCTGATGTGTTTGTTAATTCATTCAAGAGGTAGTTGCGACACAAGAAATCCAGCATGCACCATCGCTACCTACTTTTGTGACCACTTGCCTGTCAGTTTCATTTTCCTTCCGTCAGACATCCTCTTGAAGAAGCTTGAGGCCAGTTAAAGATGATCGGTAGAACAGCATCTTTTGGTACCTTTTTTGACTCTGTCCCATTAAATTTTTTCGGCTTTTCTCCATGATTCACAGTCATTGGCGCCATAACAAGCGTTGGAGGAGGCACCACGGTAGGAGTAGAATCGGTAGCCATTCTTGTTTGAAGGAGAAAGCAGAATATATCAAATAATTAATATATATATATATATATATATATATATATATATATATACTGCTGCTCTCTTATATATATATATATATATATAACCGCCGAAATTCTGAGCAAAAATAAAACCAGTATTAAATCAAAGTGGCTTTCTGAGTTTTCGCAGACTTTAATATATAAATTTTAATAAATAACTGAACTAAGTTCTGAGTAATAAAAAAAAATTAAAACAAACATATTATGTTTTGCAGAATTGAGCAATAAAACAATATTAAAACAAACTGATCACTGTTTTGCAGAATTGTGCAATAAACAATATTAAAACAAACAGAGTACTAGTTCAATATTTCAATTTCCATCCACTTAAGTTACTGCTCTAATTTGACTTGAACATTGAAGAATAATAAAAATAAATAAAAAACCCCACCAGGGTTTTCGAACTCTATACCATCCAGGATTCGGGGAAAGTTAAACTTCCACCTGAAAGCTAGCTCTCTTTTATCGTTTATATGTGTGTTTTTTATTTATTAGTTTTTTTTTTTTTTAAAATCAGAAGTCTAATTTTTCAAAATTTCTTATAAAATTTTCTTAATTTTCTAAAAAAACATTCTTTCTTTTTCAAATTTCTCTTTCCTTAAATTTTAAAAATAATCAAATTCACACCGTCTTCTCAAACTTTCATATACCTAAATTTCACATTATTTATATAAAAAAAAAAATCATTTTCTTTAGTTTCAAAAAGTCATCATTTTTCTAAAATTTAAGAAAAAACCATAAAAGTTCACTTTCTTTAAATCTACTAAAATTCAAAAATCATTTCCTTAATTTCTAAAGCTATATATATATATATATATATATATATATATATATATATATATAAATTTTCTTCATTTATAAAATCAAAAAATCATTTTCTTTAATTTCTAAAAAAAAAAAAATTATTCTATTCAACTTCAAAATTTTCAAAAATATTTTTTTCTTAAATCTAAAAATTCAAAAATCATTTTTCTTTAATTTAGCAAACTTTTAGAGCTATTTCTTTATAAATATGAGTTTTAAATTAAAAAATTCAAAGGAACTCACTATCTTTAAATTTCTCAAATCAAATTTTTCAAATCCTTTCTTTTCAAAATGACATTCTTATTATTATTATTAATACTATTTTCTTAACCCGATTTTTAAAATTCTAAAAGCACAATCTACTCTATAATTCCAATAAAATTGGACTACTGATGAGCTTAAAAGTCGTCTATTTTTAATCCATTTTTCTGTTTGATTTTCATCCGAAAAGGAATAATTAATATGCAGAATTATGAAGAAACTCACCAATTTGTTATTAGCAGGGAGTGTGAAAGAAAGAAGAAAAGCGTAGAAAAATGCAGCTGTCGATTGGAGTAAATACGCGAGAAAATGGCGAGGCGTAAAAGCGGTGAGTAACTTAATGTTGCGGAGTTTTGGGGCACATTATCCAGTTATAGGTGCGACATCTGAGAAAAATTCGAAGGAAACTTGATGCGGGTCGCAGCGGGCACATTACAATGAAACAGCGAAGATAACGAGAGACTTAAGAAGTGATGTCATGACAAGAGATTGATGTCGCGACACAAGAAGATCTGATTCATTAATTACGGTTCCTACAAAGTTTGATGTGCTGACAAGAGATTGATGTGGCGACATCGGGGAACCATCGATTAAAAACTTCAAAAAACATTAAGGCGTTGTCCACGACAAAGGGATTGAGATGCGACATCAGGAACACCAGTTGAAGCCTCAGAGACTAAAGTTGATGTCGCGACAAGAGATCGATGTCGCGACATAAGAAGGCTACAAGTTCAAGGTGCCGAGACTCAGCGATGCTTCGCGACAAGGGATCGATAATGAAACACTAGGGCGCAATTTAAAGGCTGTGAAGCCATAAAGTGATGTCAGCGACAAAGAATTGATATCGCGACATCGAGAAATCATCGATTGAAGGGCTGCGAAGACGGCGATGTACGACAAGAAGATGCGATGTCGCGACATCGAGGAGCGGTAACATTTAAAACACGTGGAGCCATAGGTGATAATACAGCGTTTGTAAACCATCATTTAAAGGTTTGCGGTAAAGAATTGATGTCGACATTGATTCCTTGTCGCGACATAAGGTGCTTTGCAAGCAAAGAATGTCACGCATGACCTTCGCCGATAAATCTTATGAGTGCCAAACTAGCGATATCGCGACAAGGGCTTTAGTCGCGACACGAGCGATAACATGGGCGATCCATTGGGAAATCCACAAAAGAAGCACACGTGGAATTAGGGCTAACTTGAGAACCTATAATCTGAAAATTTCTATGAAACGACTCTTGGCGATGAAAGAGAGATGCACGGGTTCTTGAGAGCTCCTGTATTTTATTTTTCTTTTCTTTCTTTCTTTTCTTTCTTTTGTTTTGTTTTCTTTCATTTATTTTAGATTAGATTAGTGTGTGTTCGTTCTAATTTGGATTTGAACGTTAGTTGTAAGGATTGGCGAAAGAGTTAAGAAGAGATCGGCAATGGGAAGAATAGCGAAAGAAGAGAAGAACAAATGAAAGAGGTTCTTCGGCGACAAGAGGACTTCAAAGAAGAAATGAAGGAAAGAGATCGCGCGATCTTCACGAAACTCAAGGCGAGTCATGAATCTTTTTATAACAATCAGTTTGAGGCGTGATTCTCGGCTCTAACCATCATGAAGAAAAGAAACAGGAAGCAAATTAGGAGGAACAAATAAAAGGGATTCAAATTTTTATACAAGTCTCTACAAAAGATTTTGAGAATAAGGCTGGATGATAGAGACAGAAGCAAAAGGATCTTGAATCCTACGAGGCGAAGAATGAAAATTTGGATTTGATTAACAACAATCTTTCCAAATTTTGATAATGACTGAAATGGAAAACACGATAGATGGCAGGGAAGAGACAAGATGAGCTAAACAAGAAGGTTGATCTCTCAATGAGATCTTCATTGAAGATCAAGTTGAGAAAGAAACTAAGAAGAGAAAAGAAAGAAGAGAAATGAAATTCCCTCCATTCCCGGCTCATTTGAATACCTCAGACACGGATCCCCTAATATCTTTCTTGCCTCTTCTGAAGAAGAGATAGACTTCTTCAAGCCGAGCCTCCTTTACCTTCCAAAGCCCCATCTTGTGTATCAACATTTGCAATTGAATCGAAATAAAATGATAAATTTGGAAATGAATTGTTGTGTTATTTTGGTTTCACAGTTAAATTTTTGTGTTGCTTTGTGGTTGCATAGTTGGGAAAATAAAAGTAGGAATTAGTTCGAGAATAAAAGCTAACGAGATGTAATGAGATGAATTGAATGAAGCGGTTAGATTGAATAAACGAAATGTAGAATAAGGGCCAATGAATACAGTTTAGTTAGGCTTACGAAGTGCAAAAGTGACTTAAGTCTAAGCCCGATAAGTCCATAATAGAGGAAGGTAATAATGAAGGAACAAGACATATTTTTGAGTTTGTAGATACAGACGGCAATTCAAGGAACACATTGAATATCAAGTAATTTAACTACTCATCAACAAAAATGAAGTCGAAATACCAATCCTTATGGTTAGTCTGTTTGTTCAATCCAAATTCTAGAATTTGTTAGATTATTGATTGAGGCGAAATTCCTAGGTGATACAGCGACAAAGAGATGATGCGAGGCCATTCTTGAATGGATTTGAGCCATTCTAGCCATCCTATTCATATCTTGATGCATACACCTTAGTTCAGAGAATTGAGCCAACAAGCTTATTTTTTTCAAAAAAAAATAAACCAATAGAAACCCAGCCCATCTAAGAAATCAATCCTTGATAAAGAACTTTATGATTACCGGGAGTTCAAAAGGAGGAGGAAGAAAGAAATGAAGTTTGGGGAGTATAGGTTTTTAGGAACTCAAGGAGGAAAAAAAATAATAAGGGAAATGAAAAGAAAAAGCGAAAGAAGCGAAGAATGCAATAGAAAAGAAAGCTTATAAAGGGATAAGTTTTTATCTTGTGGCCTAACTCTCTTGAACAATTAAGTTCTTAGGGGTGTTTTCAACACCCCAGTACCTAATGCCACTGGTATGGGGCTACTAACCCAAAGTTAAGCTAAGAGTGTTAGAAAGCCTAAAAAGTTAAAACACTATCACGAATTGTGACAAACAAAGAAATTTTCCCGATTGAATTACAAGTGAGAAATAGGGGCACTCTGATTTTGAATTGAAGAAATCAAAGAAATGTCCCAAACATGAAGTTTAAGGGAGTTTATTAGAGAAACTACAAGAAAGAAAGGGCGAAAGAGAGGAGAGAAAAGGTTCAGGTTAGATGTGGAAACAATGCATTCACTTGTATTTCAACCAAAAATTGAGCGCTACTACAAGGCAGGGCAGAAAAATGTCACCTTTGTTGAGGACAAACAATTCTTTCTTTCCTTTGCTTGAGGACAAGCAAAACTTTAAGTTTGGGGGAGTTTGAACCTTGGGAAAGATCTGACTCCTGCAATATGGATCAAAACACCTATTCAAATTTGAGACTTATTACCCAAGGACTATTGTCTAATCCTCGATAATCAAAGCATTAAACTTAGGGATGTGAGTTTCTTTAAGTATCACTTGATTTAAAAAGATATTTTTGTAGAGTAAACCATTTTCGGTATTGGTTTTGATCGGGTATCTTTACAAGTGCGGTTTAAGTCGGTCTCGATCACGAGAGATCTCGAAATTTTTCAATCAACTACCACTGACTACTTGGCTCCATATATTTACAGACGTAATAAATAATGAGATTTTGCTTTGAAAGCTTGAAATGAATGATGTAAAGAAAAATGAATAAACAATAAATGAATTGAATATTGAAATATCAAAATAACTACAATTTTAGATTTATGATTATCTCTAAAGAAAACATTGAATAATCGACTATTGTGAAGAATCAATTCCCTCACGATGCATCTTTGCATCTTTAGTTTACGAACTACAGTCTTTAAACTAGTCAGGATTAATAAGGGAGTGTGACTGGATCTCTTCAAACCACACAGTTCATCATCTCACTGCTTGTTTCTCTGAACCTGGGGGGTGAAATAATACTTTAAAACTTGTTGCCTTGTTACGGGTATTTTCTTTCTCAATACTTCATACCCACAACATGAATGCCAGAACTGAAACTCCTTCAAGTGAGTCATTCTTTGAGGGTTTGCACTATCTTTGGTTCCATAGCCTCAAAATTAGAATAACACTCTTTCCTTGATTAGATCGCTGTAACGGGGATCGAATTCACTATTCAAATTGAGAGTGGACCCCTCTGCATCTACTTAAATTTATAACTCACTCGACTCATTACCGGTTACAAGCGAGAGAGGATATTGATTTAAATATCACGAGCTCATTAGATCAGCAATATCGGGTTGAATACCTTCCGAAATTGTTTCTTACTCTCGAAATGCCTTCTACGTGTCGCAGGAGGGCCTCACGAAATCGGAAATTTGAAAGCGACCTCGTTATGGGTACCCGAGGCGAAAGTGGGATCAATTCCAAGAACACGCAAAACGACCAGTGAATTCTTTATAGAGTTATTTATTATGAATGAAATACTGCAGGAAAGATTATTTATGACAATAACGTCAATTCAATGGAAGTTGGGTTTCTAAATTACTGATTATACCATACAATGGCTTCTTCGATCATGCTATCTGTCGAAGCTGGGTGGTCGAGAAATCCCAAGAATTTATGCGGAATTCAGACAACCAGGACCAATTTTAGAAATAAAAATGCGCATTGACTCGATCCTTTACGATTGCGTTCAAGTAAGTAGAGCGAGAAATACCTTCATATAATCTAAAAATAAATTGGAAAGAACGAAAACAAAAGAAAGAAAAGAAAGAAAAGAAAGAAAAATAAAAAAATACGAGGAGCCTTGACAGCCGGATCTCTCTTTGAGTCGCGAGAGTTGCTTCTGTTGATATGACCATTATTTATAGGGTTGGTTGGGCCTAATTTGTCGTGCTGTGGTTTCACGGGTGGCCCATGTTCTTTGTTCGGTCGCGACCTCAAGCCCTTAATCGCGACATGGTCGATTGGCACTTGTTGCGGCATTTATGAGCCAAGTCGCAATGTTCCTTTGTTTTCTTTTTGGCACCTTATGCGACGAGATCGTATCAGCGACATCAATCTTATTCTACGCAACCTTTAAATGATGGTTTTGCGATGTGGCGACATCAATCTTTTGTCAGCGACGTCCTCTATGGCTCCGCGGGTTTTAAGCGTTACGTTCGATGTCGCGACATCGATCTCTTGTCGTGACATCGGCTCATGTCTTGCGGTCCTTCAACTGATGATTTACGTGTCAGCGACATCGTGTCTCTTTGTCGCGACATCACTTTATGGCTCTGCGGCTTTGGTGGTCGTTCTAGTGTGTGACCTTCGATCTCTTGTTGCGACATCGTGATCTCTATGACCTTGAACGTGATATTCTTATGTCGCGACATCAACTTTAGTCTCTGGAGGTTTCAACTGGTGTTCCTGATGTCGCGACCTCATTCTCTTGTCGCAACAGCAGCTAATGTTTTTGAAGTTTTCCACTGATGGTTCCTGATGTCGCGACATCAATCTCTTGTCGCGACATCAACTTTAGGAGCGTAATTGTGGCTTGCGAGGCCCATCTTCACCTGTGCGACATGTCGATCTCTTGTCGCGACATCACTTCTTAAGTCTCTGGTTAGTCTTAGTTTTCTACATTATTAATGCACAATCGCGACGCATCAAGTTTCCTTGAATTTTCTGATATCGCGACACATAAGCGGACAATGCAAGCCGCTTCGCAACATTAGTTACCAGTATTTCATTTACGCCCTGCCATTTTACGGCTTATTTTTACTCCGGAACTACGCATTTCTCTTGCTTTTTCTTTACTTTCTTTCACACTCCTGCTAATAACAAATTGGTGAGTTTCTTCATAATTACGCATATTAATTATTCATTTAGGATGAAAATCAAGCAGAAAAATGGATTAAAAATAGATGACTTTTAAGCTCATCAACTACATGACAGTTGACATGTAAACTAATAGGCTTTGGTAGAATTTCTTTTAATATCTCACGTATACTTTCGTAATATTTAGCACTTGATTTTAATTTCCCTAATTTTATTACGAATGTTTCTATATTTGTTCACACTAACTTTTATTGTCTTTTTAGTGATAGCTCTCCAGTCGCTACCCAAGTACATGTTCTTACCTTAGACTTTGTCTTTTATTATATATTATATGCTTTGTAGTATCATTATTGTTTTCTTCATGATATCCATTGTATGATTAATCGTTCCATATTTACCTTAAACTTGAATATGAGAATTTAAACTTTAGGAACTAGAAGATTACGACTTGTGTTGTACCTTCTCGATTAGTAACCACGACCACGGATCTAGACTTGAGTTTCCGAAGACATCAAACCCGTTTTTTCATATTATGAGTCGCATTTAGAGTTTTCTTTCTTATTTTGCTTTCCTTTAAAAAAATAAAATAAGTGGCAACTCCAAATCGTTTTCCAAATGATTTTTCAAAAATACAAAAATGAGTGTCGCCTTTTTAGTGGGAAACGTATCATAACCAAAATGCGGTATCCATAAATACTAAACCTTTATTTTTATTTTTTTTAAAGAAACATTATCTATTTGGATCACTCAAACATTCTTTCTCTACAACTCTCCCAAACCCTAATTCTTGTCACTCTTGCAATCATCATTCAAGTTATTCAAGGTGAAATCTAAGTCTGAGTTTACTTTTTATCTATTTGGTCTCTCCAAATGTACGAGTCAACATCATATAGAAAATTTTTTGGTTTACTTTGTAATATTGAACCTCCTGTCATTGTTAAAGTTCCATTGAATTGTTTGGATTTTCTTTTATGGGCGTGAGTCGCTTCCCACGGATATGATCATTGTCCATTGTGAGGAGTGCTAGGGACGCTGTTTATACTTCAAAAAGATGACAGAATTCACGTATTCACTCTTTCCTTTCTGGTTTTTCTTCCATAAAATTTTGTTCTTTCAATTCTCTCTCCTATGTGTATAATTATCTCAAGCTTCTGGTTGTTATAAACTTTTAGCTTGTAGATTCATTCAATATTCATTGATTTTTATATTGTGCTAAATACAGTCAAAGAAACCATATATGGTATCGTTGACAATATCTCATTGTGGATGTGTGCTTTTGTTCTGGTTTTGGGTGATATCTATATTTTTAATGAAAATTTATTAACTTTTGATTTCTGCATATATTAGCATAAATATCATGAAACTGGAAAAATTTTGGGCAAACAAAAATAATTTGTGGGTGTGGATGTTTAATTGGCACATACTACTTGCTTTATGTTGTTACCTAATTTGTATTATTAGATTATTTAATGGACTTATTTGGCCTCTTGTGTAGCCCACATAGGTAGTGGGATTCTGAGGTATTTTCCTTTGTGGAATTTGAATGTATGATCATTACCACCTTCTGGCACATCAAACAAATAAGGAAGGTCAACGAACTTTCTATGACACTGTATCAACTCTTGCTTGTTTTTATTATCATCATTATTTATGTCAAATTTTTATTATCTTTATTTGATTTTCATTATTATTTTTTATTTAATTGTTACGAGTCATTTTCAAAATAAGTTAGTCTTTATTTGATATTCATTATTATTTTTTGATTTAATGGTTATGAGTCACTTTCAAAACAATATCCATTCTTGGGAAATTAAAAGACAAGGCTGCTACCACGTCTTTATTGCCACTCCGCCTCTTTTTTCATTCTATCGTTGCCACTAAATCGTTCTTTGGAGTGACAAATTATTGAACCACGTCAACCAGTTGTTGGGTAGGGAATTAGATTTCTAAATAAGATACCCTCAAAATTTTTCCAAATTTGACCCTTGGTTAATGGTTATAAGTTAAGGATAGTGGAAATATAGCTTCTTCAATTTCGGTAGGGTTGCACCAGATAAACACCGCCACTTCCCTATGCGTCTACAATTTCTTGGCGGTCCTTATATAAGCAGACTCTATTTTCTCTATATCTCACTTCTCTATTCTCTTGCCTCAAAATGGGTTCTTAAGTTTTTATATTCGAAGGATAAGTTTGAGAGTGTTTATATACGAAGTTTGAGATTGCTACAAAAATTATTAAATTATTGTTACCCCCGTCGAAAACATATATCAAAATTATATGGAGCGGTTGTGAACTAACGAAACGAGCTTGGTGCAAAAATAAGGAAGGAAAAATGTTTTATTGGAACTTTGTTTATAAATCATGAAGCGAATAAGAGCAGGTCAAGTCTTGTGTTGGACACAACACAATTTCTTTAAGACTATTTCTTGCCCTCGCAGTGGTCCTTCGAATCCTTGGCAATTTGTCACCCTTGATAAAATGATCTCCAACGCGCGTACGGGAACTTGAGATGCTCTCAAAATGAGCGAAGATGATGTAAACGAGGAAAAAACAATGCGTGTTTAATGAATGAATGAATGGTCTATTTATAGACTGCTCATATTATTAGTGATCCATGAAGCTTAAGGCTAAGTCGTGTTTGTCTGATTTCAGTAGCGTGCGTGGGAGAAGAGGCGTCCCATTCAGTCAAACAACACTTCCAAAACGACGGCGTTTGGACTCCCAATGGTAACCTACGCAAAGCGACAACATTTTGATGTTTCAAGTTTAAAAAATAATTGGATGTATATACATCCCAATCCCAAACCCAAACCCGGCCCAACCCAGTGCGGCGGCGGCGCGTGCGCGTGTGTGGTGAACCAAGCATGAGCTAGGTCCTCCCCCTTCCACAAAACTAGGGTGCCCCTTAGGGCCCAAACCCAACTACAAGGTAAGTGTATATATACCCTTTAAAGTGTACATTCCTATCAATGTAGGACACAAGCCTTTCCACAGCTTAACATTTTATTTACCATTTTCAAGTGGTGATGTTTTGGGAGGCAATTTCTAATTCGCTCTTAATGGTTTTGAGCAACTTAATAGGTAATCTTCATCTCCTCATGGAGAAACACATTCCCATGTGGACCCACTACAAAGAAGTTTATTAGGACTCCATTTTTATTTTAGCTCAAAAGTACTAATTCCTAATGTCCAAACCCATTTTCCAACAATCCCCCACATGAATGAAATTATTTGAAAATGCAAATGACGATGTTTGACACTGAAGGATTGATTAAAAATTTTACGTATAGAGGAGAGGTGGTTGTAGCCTTGAACCTTCCCCTTGTGAAATGTTATTATCACACCGATTGATCAATGAACATGATGTCTTGAACTGTTCAATCATTTGTGTAAACCAAGACAATAGCATTCATGCAAAATCTTTCCTGACACAGTTGGTTCTCACAATTATGTTCATTTTGGCCCTAAACAACTCCTAGTTTCATGAGTACTCCTAGAGAATTTAGCCTTTATCATTCCTATAGAATCAATTCGGCTTTTCACTACATAGGTGACTTCCTTATGGAAGGTATTCTTATATACTCTACTTGTTTTGCACAAGATATAAGAATCATTAAAAGTGAGTTTACTCTGCTCAACGCCGCAGTATCACTATTCTGATTATAGGAATGAGTAGGACATTTTTTCTCCGTAGTGATCTCCAATGAGTTATACAAAATTCAGTTGTCCCTTTGAACCTATATCTTGGGATCTCCAGTCAACTAGGTTAGGTTGCCATTTTTGTGACTCTTTAGTGTATAGGCTTAAAACCCATTCCCTGACATGATTTACTTACTTCGCTTCCTCTCGGTCAAACCATTTGTTAACGGATCCGCAATGTTCTCTTTTGACCTTATGTATTCAATGGTCATAATACCATTAGAGAAAAGTTGTCTTACAGTGTCATGTCTTCGATGAATATTGTAACATCTCGAAATATACCATAGTCATTTTCGACATGTTTAGGGTATGTTAAAAAGCTAAATAGGAATTTTCGAGAAATAAAACGAGAGACCTGAAAGGAATATTAGAGACAAGGGTAAAGTGGTCATTTACCATTGAGGATACAAAAGGTATAAAACAATAAGGTTATATGCACTATGAATTTAAGAAAAGATGGGATGCCAAAGTATAATATATAAGTTAGATTGAGAATAATAGCAGAGAGGACCTAAATGCAAAATGAGAAAAGAATTAAAAAGGCCAAACATGGCCTTAACTCAAAATTGATAATATCAATTGGTCTCTCATTTTAGAGACCAAAAGTCAGAGAGAGAGAGAGAGGAAGGAGAAGAAGAAGGAAGAGGAAGAGGAAGAGGAAGAGTTGAAGAAGAAAAAGAGAAGAGGAAGAGAAGGTGCTAAGAGAAAGAGAAGAGGGAAGCTAAGAGCAAAAAAAGGTATGGAACTATGAATTTTTGTATGAATTCTAAAGTTTTGTATGAATTTGCAATTGTATGGTTAGTAGTTTGCCCCAAAACTAGGGTTTGTTAGGATTTCATCCTAACCAAAGATTTCTTGAAAGTAGGGTTGATAAAACCCTAAATGGTACAAGATGAGTATGAAATCCTCCCCGAGGTCGGGATTCATGGTTAATTACAGAATTGAGTTAGGTTTAGAACAACCCCAACTAATCTTTATATTTGGTTTATGGTTATGACTCATTTTAGAGTGGTTTTGGGAGCAATTCATGAAAAGGTTTTTAAAGAAAGATAAGTATTGAAAGATGATTTGAGTAAAATAGAGATTACAAAATGAAATCGAGGGTTTTGATGTGTATATAGATTATTGAGTTGATTTGGGTAGGTAAAATATAAGAAAAAATGAGAAAAACCACCTTTCCGGACAATCTTTTTTCTTTCAAGGGTGGTACTACTAAAATGCAGTGGTACCGTACCATTGTTCTCATTAACTGTAATGCATTTCGCATTTACTCCATTGCTCTATTTTGACCAACATTTGTATTTTGGCCATAACTTGGCCATTTCTTATCCGATTTGGGTGATTCAAGTTGCTGGTTAAACTAGACTTCAAGGAGAATAAAACACCCTGAAATAGATACCTTCGAATTCTGACTCTATGTGTCCCAAAAATTCACTCAAAGAGGGGCTATGTTCACAATTTCGTCTCCTCCGCTTTGATCATAGAGTAGTCCGAGTTGTTTAGGACATAAATTGAGTTTCGGTGCTCCGATTTGGGTGATTCCAATTGGAGAAGAACCCTTAGCACCTTAGCTTCAAATGAGTACCAAGACCTAGTGTCAAATATGAAGTTAAGACCCCCGAAAATGGTAAAAGACAGTGGTTAGCTGGCGCAGCGCCAAGTTGTTGATTTTCTTCACATTTGGTAAACTTGCATAACTCCTTCGCTAGACTCCATTACGGGTATTCTCGACTATATGGAAAGCTCATCGGAGTCTAGATCTAACCATATGCCATTTAATGCACGGTGCCCATCTTGTCCTCAAAATTGAATTGCTGTACCAAGTGTACACCGTTAAAGCTGGGACAAATACATGGTAAGAAAGGATGTAGATATGAACAAGAAATCGCAATGTATGTAGATTTGATATGTAAAGGAGCATAGTGATTCGTGCCACAGTAGGCTGAGCTAAAATCAACAAAATTTATATAATTTGTACCTTACACGTCAGAGTCAAGCTAACAAGCAGATAGTGGTCTAGGTCGAATACTGGGATGGGTTTTCATCCTGTAAATGATCTTGGGTGATGGGCGCACTACGAAGGCTTCTATTCGACTTTTGGATTGTGTTTCAAACAAATGTTATTTGAAAACTGATAATTGTAAAACCGAAAGTTAAAGGTGAAAAAGTTAACTTTGAAGAATTAGGTCACTAACTTCCAAGTGTTAGGGGCAACAAGTGTCCTCGTTTTATCCTCGCTATGACATGCAACTCCATAGTCCACGGCATAATCGGATCTATGTTTAACTAGCAAACTTCACCTCAAACAACTCCTATTTGAGTCAAATACAGTAACATGCAATATGGCCCCTTTATCGTTTAAACCCTAACATTTAATATCATCTCGCAGGCTCAGAAAGACCATCTAGATCGAACCACAAAGGCATCTAGCACAAGATGAGACCGTATCCTCAAGCATGAGAGATCGCCAAATCAATATTAAATTCTATGCAACCCTAATTTGAGAAACCTAACATATAAATATCATTTTAGAGGCTCAGAAGACTATCTAAAGAATCATGACTTCTCTCACCGACATGCACTAGATCCTAAAGCATGGAGAGACACAAATTAATGACATTCAATGTTATGCAACCATATTTTGAGAAGATATGGGCCATAAATACAATACCTGTAGCTTTTAATACAAGAGGACAACATGCATATGCCCCACCACTAAGCTAGCTTCCTTCCTCTTCAAAGAAAGGAGGCTTAGCAAGATCTCGAATGTATCCTCAAGAGGTGTTTGGCAAATGTAGAAAGTGGAGAGAAAAAGAGGAGATAGAAGAGAAAAAAGCAAACCTAATTAGAAATATAAGACTTTATTTTACAAAAATGAAAACTTACAAAAAATCTTCTCCCCAAATTGTTGCTTAGGTTACAAACAAGAGGGGTTTATATAGGCCACCACACATGAAAATACCAAAAACCTATCAACTTGGCTAAGAAGACACAGAGAATACACCAAGTCTGAGCCTGGCCTGCATTAATTACAAACATGACGAGGCACAATTCTCGCTAGGTCAAGAATCCTCATTAACTAGCCAAATCACTGCATATGAATAGGAAATTTCTCATAAAGCTGCACTGGCGAAGAAGTAATTTCGCTAGCTTAGCGAAATTGGTAGAAAGCAGAAGTAACCACGATTTTCGCTTAAAACAAAGGCTCTAGCGAACCGTGTCATCTAGCGAATTTGTCATTTTCGCTGAACTTATAAATATTCATAAACCCGCTAAATTTCAAGAGTTTAGCCGAAATTTCGCAGTGTTTGATGGGGAAAATTCGGTTCCCGCCTCGCTCCCGCCTTCCACTCGCACGAATTTTCTTCACTTACTTTGTTTTCTCATTGATTCTCAGTCAAGTTGATGACTGAACATTGGGATCATACTTCATGATTCATCATTTGACTCGAGATTGACTCTAAAAGTGCGCAAAACACCAAACAACCAAAAATACCTCTAAATGGCATAAGTGGTAACAGAAGACTTTAACACTCTAATCAGAGAATGATATGATTAATGCGAAAAGACTCAAAACCTAGGTCTAATATGTGGTTCAAATTGTACTTTTGGGCACTAATCACATAGATAAGAAAAGTACCCACGGGTATCAAAGGAAGAGTCTCCATTCAGACTCATAATGAGATAAGATAGTCCGAGCAAAGTACAAGAAAACGTGATATAGAAATGAAGTAGATATGCTAATGAAACATGAATATGATAAGGAAATATGAACACCAATACGCAATTACGAAATATGAAAAGTAATATGTCGCGAAATACGTAACGTGATAAAGATAGGTTATGAGTTCTGAAAGACATATGATAGTATGACTACCAGGACCAAGAATGAATGAGTGGATCGCTTCCGACGGTTTCCTTGCAGATCTCACCGGTGCTACAACACTTTGGTCAAGGGCGGGCAAGCATCGCTGATCGGTGCTTCGCACCCGCTAGTGCTAACACACTCAGTTGTTCAAACAATATCCCATCGCAAAACCATCCCGCGACAGCATCGGCGGCACGACGTGGGCCAAGATCAGACAGACCTTCTGCACTTATCAGGCAAGGCCTATCTTAGCTTCTGGCGATCGGTCCGGTAGTCAAACAAAGTATGTTGATAAGACTTCAATAAAGAATAAGGAGAAGAATGAATATGGTAAAGATTCAATGTACCTACGGGTACTCAGATTCGCTCAGAGTACCTACGTACTTTGCATAAGTAAATCAAGAAGATTTGGCCGTACTTCCAGATCTGCAATATAAGCATAAGTGGCCGAATATAAGTATAAGTCCAGTAGTACCTATGGGTATCTCTGTAGTCAAACAGTTATATGATAAGACTCTGAAAGAAATGAATATGGTAAAGATCTGAATGTACCTATGGGTACCTCTGAATATGTTCTATAGTACCTACGGGTACTTTTGTACAAATAAAATCTCTGTAGTACCTACGGGTACTTCCGTATCCGAAACACAAGAATAAGATCGAATTACAAGTATAACATCCAGAATACAAGTATCCGACTACAAGAATAAGAGATCCAAATACAAGCATGACTCAGAATACAAGTATAAGATTCATGCAAGAGTAAGCTCAGAATACTGCGACAGATCTCAGAATACAAGTATATGCGATATGCACACAAGATAAGATCCGTAATACAAGTATAAGATCCAAATACAAGAATAAGCCCTGTAATAAGTATAAGCAGATCCAACATGAATAAGTCGTATAATAAGGCAGGATCCAAGATGCGTATATGCTCAGAATACAAGATAAGTTCTAAGACAAGTATGTCTATAATACAAGTATAAGATCCGAAATATAAGAATAAGCCCTGTAATACAAGTATAAGATCCATAAAACAAGGATATGCTCCAGAGTATAAGTATATGATACGCTAAGAGGAGTTTTGCAAGACGACAGTAATTTTGCAAGTGAAGGTCTAAGCTCAGAATCTCTAATGAGATCCGGATAAGTATCACCGGCAGGTTCAAGTATGGGCGTCCTCGGGAGATCTGAATAATTTTATAAGTCCGAGGCAAGTATTATGGTAAGTCCGATATATATGTCCTTTGGGAGATCTGGCTGGGCATACGCTTAAGATGCCACAAGTATGTGTCCCATGAGACAAGTATAAGATATGTATAAGCTTGGCACCGATACGTATGAACTGAATAAGTATGTGTCCTACTGCGATAAGTATAAATATGTGTCCTAATGGAGACTGAATAAGAGAGTCCATTTATATGGGTAAGATCCTATAAGTATAAGTTTCATATAAGTATAAGTTCAGAACGATACGAGAGATCCTAATAAGCATAAGCTCTGTTACGAGATAATTGCATGCAGCAGGTTATATGAATTCATGAAGATTTTGATATTTGTTTCTGTTATATGTTTATTATGATTCAGTATAAATGCATGTATTTCTGTATAAGTCATATGTTTCCCACTAAGCGTAAAGCTTAGCACGGGTTTTTAATCCGTGTAGGTGATTAGTGCCCAAAAAGTGCTATTTTGAACCCTATTTTTAATAGGTTTTGAGCGCTTTTCGTGTACTAATTATTATAATTAACTCAATTGACATGTTCGTCCCTACGTACCCAATTGCATTCTGTGGTCGTTAGTTTTTGCAGAATCGAGGCCAAATTATCGTGTCAATCCAATCATAACTAAAGTCGTTGATTTAACACCTCATGGTCTCATATCACCTCCCAACAAGCGAGGAATGAAAAATTTCAAAGTTGTGAAGAAAATCAAGAAAATAGCAAGCAAATAAAAGTTGCGTGATGCAAGGGAGCAAAGAACGCAGGATGCAGAATTATGAATTTCGCTTATGCACAGCTTTTCTATCATATTAAAAGTTACCGCATAGCGTAATTTGAAATTCCTGCTTATGCACAAATTTCATGGCCAGCGGAAATTTCACAGCTAGTTAAAATACTGCTCCTAGCTAAATTTTTTTGGTTTTCGCTATTTCTTGCATTTTTCATTATATAGTTAAATTTTCTATATAGCTAAAAATCACTACATAGAGAAATTCCTCATCTGTGTTTTGATGTTTGTGATTCAAAACGACCTCGTTTTGTTAATTTACCATTTCGTCTCTTAATAATTACATATTTAGGCATTTTTGGTATTTCACACATCTTGTATACAGCAGAAGCTAATTTTATAGATTTTTGTAACCTAACTTTAATCTTCAAAAGACATGTTTTTCATTTTGCCTCTTTCTCTCTCCTCTTTCTTATTTTTCGCTATCAAACACTTTCCGAGATGACAACTCAGAGGATGTTTCATTAGGACCCTCTTCCTCCTGAAGAGGAGGGCACCGTGAATGTTTACAAAACACTGCCCCTATATTTTCTACGCAAGCATTTGTTCTCTTTAATGCTCAGATTCACTTTCTTTTTAGGTTTGGAATTTAATGTGATGTACTCGAAAGTGCTTATCGCAGTTGTTCAAAGTGGATGCTTAGCTATTGGGATCCATCATGCCCATTTAGTTGTCATTTATGAGCCCCGCAAATAGATCCGTTGATGGTTTTAAATCGCTTTGAAACATTAAGGTAACAAATGTTATATATTAGAAGAAATGATTTTAGGGTTTAGGTTTTAATGTCATATGAAGATCCGGTCGAAATGACTATATGTCATGTTCTAACGCGAGGAAAGACCCGGTGACATGTTAGTTGCTCTAAAACCTAAACCAAAGGCCCGAGACTTCAAGGGTTCTATTTTACATTTTATTTTATCTACTACTTGCAAACTAACCACACTCACTGCTTACAAAACTCCAAAATCCAAATTTAATTCACCATTTCGACTCACTTAAATCATTCGACGAAGAAAACCCATCCCCTGTGGTTCTAATTCTAGACTACTATATTGCAAGAGCTTGACTACGGCAAGAGGGAGGAATCTTAGGTATAAATTTTGTTGATTCCGATCGTTTTACCGTGGCACGACCAATGGCGCCGCTGCCGACGGCGGCTCAGCCGCAAGTGACAGTCAGGAACATTTGTGATCCCTATCACAAGTCTTGGTGAATTTTTATCATTTTACAATCATATTTCTTAGTTTTATTTCACCGTTAAAAAAAAAAAAAAAGTTTGCAAGCAGGATCGCTTTCTTCGGGTTTCCCCGCTACGCAGGAATCCATTTTCAAAGGATCAAAATTCTAAGGCAAGGTACTGGGGTTCTATGGGAAAGATGGCGAGAGAAAATGGAACCCCCACGTGAAGAAGGAAACTTGTCTGATCGGAGAGTAACCACTAGAGGCATATGACAATGGGGACTATAGGAACCTCGCATGGCAAAATCGACAACCCAGTAACCACAGGAAGAAAGTGACCACCTAGATCCATGAGGGACCATGAGACCATTGGATGAGTGCACCCTCTACATAGGTGCCTCCGCATTCACCTCAACTCCTCGACCACCCTGACCACCAACCCCATCCCCTGTTGAACAAGCCATCCTGAACTTGAGCAAACAGAGTGGATAATTTCATAGATGAGCAAGGGAGTAATTTGTCCGTAACAATAAGGAGATTGACACGTTGGGGAGGCTCCTGAGCAAAGAAGATTGATGGACTTGTGAGGTGAAATGGAGCTAAATTGGACAACTTGCGGTGTTCGGTTTTTTGAAACACCAATCAGCTTGTTCCTTCAGAGGAGGAGAGACCTAGAGAGTGGCTGCCCGACAGGAAGTGATGCGAGCCCGATGGGAAGCTCTTGAGGTGCCCAGCCCGGGGGGAGCCGGGTGGAGGTAGAGAAAGAGAGAAAGCGGGGAAGAGGCCATGAACCTATCGCTAACAAATCCTTAATTTGAATCCATTTATACCTTGACAGCCAAAAACCCCTTGATTGCATATTGCCTATGCATGACCAATCCCTAAAGCACCGCTTTGAAAAGTCGACCCATGCTTGCCTATCTTTGAAAAACTTCAAGAGATTAGTGGCCATTTATGCAGGTACCACCACTACCTCGAAAGATCGTAATTCTTTCATATCGCTGCCAGTGGTTAGTTGGGTGCCGGATTAGTTAGACATAGAACCTCAGCATTTCTAAACTCCCCCTTTATTTTTAATTTGTCTTGTTTGTTTTATTTTATCATTATTTTATTTTGATTTCTTTAATTTTTCTTTAGATTTTCTCTAATTTTAGTTAATTATGTTTTTAGATTAATTTTCTCTTGCAATTTTTTTCTTAGAATTTTCTTGCATTAATTTTCTGATTTTTGTGCGATTTTAAAATGCGGATTAAAAAATCAAACCATGAGAAAGCGTGGAGAAAATTTGTAACTATATTGAAAATTTCGCAATTCTAGCGAAATGCGAAATTTTCGCTATAGCGAAAATTTGATCAAAATTTTCACTAGCTAGCGAAATTTCGCTAGTTAGCGAAATGGATGGGTTAGGAATAGTGACTTCCACTACCAGACAAAATAGCGCACAGTATTTCCATTTTATTTTATTTTATTTTATATTTTATTTTATTTTATATTTTATATATTAAAAAAAAACGTTTGTTTTTCTTTATATATTATTTTTATTTCTTAAAAAAAAAATTTATTTTTATTTTAATTTTTTATTATATATATATATATATATATATATATATATATATATATATATATATATATATATATATATATATGTAATTTTTGTCTCTTTTTTAAAAAAAAATTGTTTTTGTTTTTATTTTATTTTATTTTTATTTGGCCAAATTACTTTATTTGATTTAAAAAAAATCAAAAAATCAAAAAATTTAGCTAACTACAGTGATTTTTATTGAAAGCTAGCGAAATTTAAGCTAGCTTAAGCGAAAATTTATTAATTGTGAAAATTTATTAATTGTGAAATTTCATATATTTATTTTATGAATTTTGTTATGTGTACCATTGAAATAGTTTAGGCGTTAACGAGAATGCAGATTGAGCTTAGAGTGTAAAGGTCCAAATATTGCCCAGAAAGAACATTTTTGAGATTATTATGAAAGTGTATTTTAAAAAATGTCAACTGGTCACTTTTTCTCTCTTTTCTTCTATCTTGTTTATTGTTGACGGAGTGAATAAAGGTGTCGATGGAAAGGCATGAGTCTCTATCAGAAATGATCACATCTAAATCAAGAGTAACACTTCCTTCTCCTAATTTTCAATCAGACCTGTTTGACCTTTGAGATGTTTGGAGTTAGGGTGTGTGAGTTAACGAAAAGGAGAGGAAGTGGCTTTTGTATTTATGTTTTGTTATTATTTTGAAAGCCCATTTTGTGATGTTCGGTGTGCTTTGGGTCCCCTTTTCTATAAAGTATTATCTTGCTCTGACTTACTTTTCAAAAATTTGGACAGTTTTGCAGCAAAAATTTTGTGTTTTACACAGCTCATAGTTTGAGAAAAATTGAAATTGTCCCAATTATTAATGTTAGATTAGTTCATGTAGTTGAAGTGAATGATTAGTTGGTCTTCTTTGTAGCTTTCGATCTTTTTCTTCCGCCCCAGCTAACCACACACGGTGCACATTGGGATTTTGATGATAGGTGGCTTGCCTGACCTCCTTTACTTGCATAACCTACCACTAGGTTTCATTGACCACCTTTGTGGAGTTGGGACCCCTGTGGAAAAAGAAAAAGAAGAGCTTGAGAAAAAAGAAAGAAAAGAAAAAGAAAGAAAAGAATAAGTTCTGTAGTTTGCCTTAGAGCAGGAACACGGTCAGAAATTGTATGGCGAAAGCCTTTAAGGCCGGTGCCTGAAGCCTTCATTGGTTGGGAGTCACCGACTTTGTGCTTGTTGCATGGGTGGATGGGTGGAGTTTAGCGAGAGTTGTAGGTCTTTGGGTTTAGTCATTCGAAGTCGAGGTGTGAGCCTAAAGAGTTTGTGGTCGAAAGATCCTTGTGACACGGTGTACTGGCCTTGGTGGTTGGGGTCATCGGTAGATCCAGATTATGGACTTTGGTGAGGTCGATTCCTCGACATTGCACCTTCTGACGCAAAGAATTGTGGAATAGAGGTGGTCTGATCTATTTAGGTTAGTTGGCATACTTCAGGTAAGTGGTATTAGCTCAGGTTGAGGGAGAGTGCAATTTGTGATTTATTGTTGGTGATCAAATAAACATAGATTTTGTGAATTTCTGGTTGATTCAGAAAGGAAGCTATTTTGATATTCAATTTTGTATGTCATTCATTTCTCGTGATAGTTTTTGGACAAAGTTGATCACATTCTTACTTGGGATAGGCGTTACTTATTAACAACCTCTTTTAAATACCATTTTTGTGCTACATTATTTTGTTATCATTTGTATGTTTCTCTTTTTCTTTCTTTCTTTCATTGCTAAGAGACTAGCAATGTGTAGGTTAGAGGTGTGATTAGTGCCCGAAGTGCTACACAGACCCTAATTTTAATAGGTTTGAATGCTTTGTATGTAATTATTATAATTGTAACAATTGACATCAATTCTAGGGTCCTGTGCATTTCTAATTGCATTAGAGGCTGTTTTGTAGTTTTCTGCGAGGTGGAGCCAAAATTATCGTGTCAATCCCAGTCATAACCAAAATTGGGTTGATTCCATCAATTTCATATGGTCGTATCAATTTCAACAACGAGGAATACTAAATTTCCATGGGAAGAAAATTGAAGAAAAATATGTAGCGGCGGGTTGCGGGATGCGAGTGGGCGGCGGTAGCGGATCGGGAACAATGAATTTCGCTATGCACGGGTTATTGTCATAAGCGAGGATTCTGTCTGTGAAAACCCCAGAAATTATATTTGTGCAATTTTTAAACTAATTGTGAAAATTCACATTCTAATGAAATTTTTGGTTTCGCTATTTCTTGCGTTACCGCTATATAGCGAAATTTTCGTATATAAATCATATCATAGAAATTCACCTTTGGGTTTTTTTGATGTTTGTGATTCAAAGCGACCTCGTTTTGTTTATTTTCATTTGTCCCTATTGTAATTACATATTTGAAGCATTTTAATTGTTCACACATCTTGTATGGCTATATAAGCGAAACTTATAGATTTTTATGGCTCTGACTTTTAATCTTTACAGTTACATATGGCACTTGGCTTTCATTTTGCTCTCTTCTCTCTCCCCTCTTTCTCTTATTTTCTCGGCTGCAGACGCCATAGGGATGACGACTCGGAGGATGTTTGAAACTGAACCTCTTCCTCCCTTGAAGAGGAGGGATGCTTTGAGTGAATGTTTGAAGGTAAAAACAACTGTCCTCTGTATTTTCACGCAAGCATTTGTTCTCTTTCTTGTCTCTTGTATCTCACTTTTAGAGTTTGAATCCTTTGTGATGTACTGAGTGGCAGTGCTTGGCAAACTTTCAAGGTTCGATGGATCTTACCTATTAGATCACGTGCCCATTTGAATTTGTCGTTTATGAGCTCCTGCCGGAGTTAGATCCAATGATGGTTTTCTTATTTTGAAACATTAAGGTAACAAATGTATATATTAGAAGAAATGATTTTGGGTTTAGGTTTTAATGTCATGAAGATCAGGTTAGGAA
The DNA here is from genome assembly GCA_016808115.1 of Tetrastigma voinierianum. NCBI lineage: Eukaryota > Viridiplantae > Streptophyta > Magnoliopsida > Vitales > Vitaceae > Tetrastigma > Tetrastigma voinierianum. The sequence continues at coordinate 131,914 of JAEQBH010004111.1, forward strand.
ACCTGACTATGTCATATTTCCGTGACGAAAAAAAAGGCAAAGACATGTTAGTTGCCTTAAAACCTAAACCGGTGGCGAACTTTAAGGGGTTACATTTTACATTTTATTTTATCTGCTTTCAGTTTTGCAAACCAACCTGTGTGTTTTTCACAAAACGCTAAAATCAATTTAATTCACGTTTTGACTTCACTTAAATCATTTGTCTGAAAACCCATCCCACAGTGTTCAACCTGAACCAGCATGCCAGGTAGCGACTACGTGGGAAGACAGGTATAAATTTTTGTTGATTAGGATCCGCCTCTTGTGGCACGAATCGTGGTCTGAAGGCGTTTGAAAACATTCGCATCTGGTGGGCGACCTGTAGTAAGGGTTCATTATAGTAGGTTCTGCCTTTCTGGATATGTAGTGAAATGTAAGTTGTTGTGTATATGTATGAAGTAAATCGGACTCGAGGATTGTATGTATTGAGTAAACAAACACCCACTACGTTGAGTGGTTTTATTTTAATATATAAATATTTTGATTATGTTATAAGTTCAGCTGCGAGAGGAAAAAAAAGCGGTAAGGGTCGATTATATAGTCTCGGGCCCCGAACTTCAGTTGAATCCCCCCATTAGGTCGGACAGGAATCGAGGTGTGAACAAATATGAAGACTTACCATTATATATATGACTCTTACATGCTCTTCCAATTTGCTGATTGACTATCCTGATGGATAAATAGCGAGCCTGGTTGTGTACATTGGAATATCTTCTGAAATGCGAGCCCTCTACTTCTTCACCAGCTTTATCTAGTGCAATAAACTCCAGATTCCGCCGATGGATCTGCAATGTTTGCTTAGAAAGATTTCGAAGACACGCTCCACCGCTGAGTGTGAAATGGTGTACTTGTGGACTTTGAGTCTTTAGTGTAGGATATCAGTCAAATCCTGATATCCTTGAAGTACTATTGGATATTTTGATTATTGCAATCCATAGTTTGATTATTTCGATACCTCCGAAACTCCTGGCTAATGCCTTCAATGGTCTAGACTTGGATTAATTGTGTATCTACTCAATTTGCTGACAGCGTAAGCTAAGTGCAGGCAGTCAGATTCATGACATACATCCAATTTGCCAATTGCTTATGCATATTCTCTTGTTGTTGAGGCTTTGCCATTTATTTTTGGATAAATGTAGATTTACATCTCTGAGTGTTCTCATTAATTTGCTATCTGTCTTGATTGAAATCTCTTAAGAATTTTCTCAATGTAATGTGATTGAGATAATATTAGTCCATCTGATGTTTTAGAGATCTTTATCTCAAGTATAACATCGACAACACCTAAGTCTTTCATGTTAAACTTATTGTTGAACATTTCCTTGGTAGTTTTAATGACTTCACTATTGCTACCCATGATGAGTATATCATCAACATAGAGACAAATAATGACAAACCCATGTTCGGTGTTCTTAACATACCTGCACATTTGTCACGCTCACGTTGATTTTGAATCCATTTATCATCATTACACTGTCATTCTCATGCCCTTTACGTGGTGCACTTTAATCCATAAAGTTTAACAAGCCCGAGCAAACTTTCTTTTCTTGACGCGAACGACCTGACCCTTGGGTTGTTCCATGTAGATATCTTTATCCAAGTCGCAATTAAGAAAGATGTCTTTGCATCTATTTGATGTCTCGAGATTGTGTATAAATTATGATAACTATTAATTGAATCGATGATATTCTTATTCTTGGTGAATGGGTATCAAAATAGTCAGAAGCCTTAACAGCATGACAGCTGATAGCAGGTCTTGCCTTATATTTATCAATAATAGATCCATCGCTTTCATTTTCTTCTCGAATATCCATTTTTATATCTAGAGTTTTGAACACGGTGGAAGAATCACTTGGATTCCCACGTATGATTTTCTGAGATGGATTCTACTTATCGTTGATTAGTGCTCAGTGCTATTTTGAACCTGTTTATTACAGTTTTGAAACACTATTTGTGTACTATCAAGCGTAATTAACCCGATTTGCACATTAAGGTCTGCTATTCTCACGTCGTATTTTGTGGCAAATTTCACGGTTTTGCGAAACTCTTGGGCCCAATTATCGAGTAATTCAAATACGAAGAACAAGGTTGAACTCATAATTCTTGAATCGAATCCCGAAGGAAAGAAAGAGCAAAAGTAAGAAGAAAAATGGAGTAACTATGGGAATACTTCCTCCCAGCGCCTTTGTTCATCAATACGAGCCTTTGTTCATCTCCAGCGACCAACATTCACACAATTTTTAGCCTTTCATCATTTTTATTTACAATTTTTTTGGTTCTTTACATTTTATCCTTCTATTGCCAGATCTTGGTTTTTTGTAATTTTCCATGCTCAAAGATATATATAAGCCTGGTCTGTCTGAAGCTTTCAATCACTTGACTGATAAATTTTTGGAAGCTTTGACTCCCTTTTTCTTCTCTGTGCTCCACTTTTCTCTCATTTTTCTTGGCACTTTACGGGCGGCCAAGCACCCTCAGGGATGACAACTCGGAGGATGAGCAGGCTCAAAACCCCTTCCTCCTTGACGGAAGGGTATTGGGTCTGAGGAATCTAAGAGTAGTGTTAGTTCTCATTTTTAACATAGGTTTTATTGGCATTTATGTTCCCTATTTCTCAACTCTAGGTTAGAACTCCTTTGACATGACTTCATTTAGTTAGTATTTGGCAATCTTTAGGGTTCGGTGGATGCTGTGCTAGATCATTGAGATTCATTAGTTGCTTTCTATTTGTCCTTTGTGGTGGATCGGGAGGCACGTTTCCTTGTCTAGAACATTAATGCTATAAATGCTGTTGTTTTTCAAAGGAAAATCATAGGGTTTAGTTTTAAAGCTAAATGAGATCCGGTTCGAGGGGAAATGACTATGGTCATCCTCCTGACGAAAAATGGACAGAACCCTCGATGAATTTTAGAATTGAATCCGGTAGCGACACCTCGAGGAGACTTCTTTTACATTTTATTTTATTTAAATTTCCAGTTTGCCAACCATTACACCTGTTTTTACAAATCCCAAAATCCAAATTGTGTCATTTTGGCCTTCCTTGTAATCGTTTGTATGAAGAAAACTCATCCCTATGTTGGAGCCACAGAGCCAGCACATACTCTAATTTAGCTTTGCTACGGCAGTAGGATTTAGGATATAAATTTTGTTGATTTCAGATCACCCTACTGTGGCACGAATCAATCGTTTATAGCCTCTTTCCAATATGGAGATTCAAGGCTCGACATTGCTTCCTTAAAGCTTTGAGGCTCATCTTCTAACAAATACGTTGAAAATGGACCAAAAGTTGCCGATCATTTCTGTTCCTTTTGTTGCACTGGGTTTATCATCATCTTGTTGGCCTTGACTATGCCATTGCAGTTTCATAGGTTCTTTGTAGAATTTGACTCTTGTGTAGATTTGTGGAAATACATTTTCAGATCATTCCTTTGATTGAAATAATAGTATTGGCATGCATGTCGAAAATTCCCCGATTTGTGGTCGAGAAAGCGATAATACTACTATTATGTGCATAACCAATGAAAACACAATCAACTGTTTTTGGTCCTATTTTAACTTTTGGTATAAAATTACCGCCCGGCCCAGCGAAACACCCCACACTTAGTATTTGTAGAAAGGTCTTCGACCTTTCCACAACTCATAGGGGATTGTGGTTTCTTTTGGTATTATGTTGACAATATAATGAATTTGCGGAAAGAATTGCTTCCCCCACAAATTTGAGGTAGTCCTAGAACTTAAAAGTAATGCATTCATCATTCTTTTGAGTTTGTTCTTAGTTCAACAACCCCATTTTGTTGAGGTGAATAGGGTGTAGTGGTTTGGTGTATTATACCATTTTGTGAACAAAAATCACCAAAAGGTGCTTCATATGCACCACCTCTATCACTTCTTATCACCTTGATCTTTCTATCAAGTTGGTTCTCCACCTCATTCTTGAAATGTTGATCATTTCCAATGCCTCATCTTTACTTCCCAATAAGTAAACATAACAATATCTTGTGCAATCATCAATTAATGTAAGAAAATATTTCTTACCACCTCTCGTTTGAATAAATTTTAGATCACAGATATCTGAATGTATTAACTATAGAGGTTCACTATTTCTTTCAATTGATTGGAAAAAAGTTTTTTTAAGTTTAGATTCTACACAAATCTCACATCTATGATTTGGATCTAGTTTAAATTTGGGCAAACATTCCATATTAATTAATTTGTGCAATGTATCATAATTAACATGTCCTAGTCTACCATGCCACACATTTGAAGGTTCAAGCATATAAGCAGAAGACGTGTTCTTATTATTAATACTGTTGACGGAACTTTGATGAACATTATATTCGTTTTGAAAGAACCCATTGCTCATGTACCCCTTCCCCACATACATCCCATTTTGGTGAGGATGAGTTATGCGAGACAAACATAGCGAAGCCTTCTTGCTGGTAGTCAGCATATAGATTCTTTGATTTAGAGAGGGAAACAACATGCGAGGAAGTAGTTTCGCAGCTGGCGTCATCTTTAATACTACCTTCCCTTGGCTCAACCTTGGAAGGAGTTTGCTTATAAAGTTGTTCTCCATTGTATCTATGCTCACATTCATGATGAGAACATGCTGCTTGTCTGACGAAACATATTGAGTAGCCTGTGTCCACCCACTATTTCTTGGTATTTGTAAAACCCGAGAAAATTCTAATTTTCTGAAAAATGGTAAAATGGTAATTTTGATCAAAATCCAATTTTTTTTTAGATCTCGGATGACGAAACGGACTTCACCGTTGGGATCGTCTCGCGAGGGGAAATCTAACTACCGTCGAATTAGAGACGGGTGAATTTCCGTTTTTCGAGGCGCAAGTGTCGGGTGCCGTATGATGGCTGTGAGACATGTGATGTGACAAAGTCACCTACTACATGTGCCTATGTGACACATGTTGCATGATTAGTATTGAGAGGATGAGATGAATGGCTTAGATTAAACCATGTGTCAAGAAAATTTGGGTGAATTAAGGAGACGAGGATGGAATTAATTAAAAAGACCCAAAATAAAGAGACAAAAGACCACATTCTCCTCCCATTTTTAAAAATTGGGCATTAGTGAGGAAGGCGGTTTAGAGAAAGTGTGAGCTTTCTAGATTTCCCGGCTTTTGGGCCGTCGGTTCTCTTCGAGCCAAGAAGCAAAGTTGATCTAGCTACAAGACTCACAGCGTGGACACGATTTTGTGGAGTTTTGACAACTCAAGAAGGTATGGTCTTTCCTACTTGGTTTATTCATTGGCTAAGAGTCATTTTTAATGGATGGGGATTTGTTTAGGCTTTGGATATAGTTTGTGTTTTACGTCTCAAAATATTTGAGCAAGTGAAGAAAATCCTACATAGTGTAGTAGTGAAGCAGTCTTTGAGCCCTAAGGTTCTCTGCATTCATGATTTGTGTCAATGATTTTACGTGTTGTTAAGTGATTCAAAATGAATCGCTTGAATTGTTATTAGCCTATGTGAGCTAATTTTGATGTTATTGCCATGGATTGAATAACATGATTTATATGATTAATTTGTTAATATATGCATGTAAATATATTAGCATGGTGTTGATAGCATAATGCGACCATATGCACCGGGGCACCCTAGAACGATAGGTGTGAGTGCATGACATGAAAGAAAATGGAAAAGGAAAATGGTTGTGAAAGAAATTTCAATGGAAGATTTTCCGGAGAATTGTGTTGGGAGATTGTCCAACAATTCACCTCGAAGACTACGACTGAGAGGTTCATGTCTGAGACATCGTCTACTTCAGTCACATTGGCTTGAGGGCGCTTCTTCTTTAGATTCCCTTGTTCCTTGCGACTATGACAGTCCTTAGCACGGTGCCCTTTCTTGTTGCACACATAGCACTTGCCTTGGAACTTTTTTGTAGGACCTTGCTTGGGACCATTGCCATTGTGCTGCATTATTGGGGAGGTTTGCCTTATTCCTGACATTAGCCTTGGATTCCTTGATGCCCTTGCCTGCCTTCTTCTCAGATGCACAGTTGTCTTCCTCTATTCTCAATCGCACTATCAAGTCTTCAAGTCTCATTTCCTTCCGCTTATGCTTTAGGTAACTCTTGAATTCTTTCCATAAGAGTGGCAATTTTTCAATAATTGCAGCCACTTGGAAGGATTCACTGAGAGACATCCCTTCTGTATGTATGTCATGCAAAATCACTTGTAGATCTTAAACTTGGCTGATCACCGTCTAGGAATCAAGCATCTTGTAGTCTAGGAATTTTCCCACTACAAACTTCTTGAGCCCTACATCCTTAGTCTTATATTATCTGTCCAAGGATTCCCACAGTTCTCTTGCAGTATTGGAGGCGCAATACACATTATATAGTGTGTTGTCCAAGCCATTTAGGAGGTAGTTGCGACACAAGAAATCAGCATGCTTCCATGCTTCCACAGCGGCAACCACTTGCCTATCAGTTTCATTTTCCTTCAATGCGGGAGCATCCTCTTGAAGGAAACGGGCCAAATTTAAGGTGGTCAAGTAGAACAACATCTTTTGTTACCACATTTTGAACTCTGTCCCATTCAATTTTTCCGACTTCTCTCCATGACTCACAATCATTAGCGCCATAACAGGCATTGGAGGAGGCACCACAGTAGGAGTAGAATCGGTAGTCATTACTGTTTGCAGAATTAGTATATTAAAATTAATATATATATATATATATATATATATATATATGACTAAGCCAAATTCTAAGCAAAAATAAAACCAGTATTAAATCAAAGTGGCTACTATTCATATATACAGTATATAAATTTTAAGAAATAATTGAACTAAGTTCTGAGTAATAAAAAAAAAAATAAAACAAACAGATTACTGTTTTGCAGAATTGAGCAATAAAACAATATTAAAACAAAGCAGTTAATGTTTTGCGGGAATTGAGAGCGATAAACAATATTAAAACAGCCAGTACTAGAAGTTTTTGTAGTTCTTGCATAAACCAGAAAAAGGAATGGAAAAAAAAATATATTAAAATGGATATGTGAATAATATCGAGAGTCCCTAAACGATATGTAGCCCGTATATAAAGCCATTATATGGCGATATCGAGGCAGAAACTAACATGTAAATTGATATAAAGCGATATATATGCCCGAGTATCAAAATAGAAGCTTGATATGTAAAAAAAATTGTTTCTCTTTCTAAACTATAGTAAAAAAGTTCTATAGTTCTTAGGTTTGTATTTCCAGAATCAGAGATTAAAGGGATATCGTACATGTAAAATAAAAACTAAAGCAGGTCTTAAGATTGTTGCTTTAGGTAAAACATACTCTCCAGTATTACTATGAAAAACAATTTGTGAACTAACAGAACATAACATATGCAAACAGAATAGGAAGGAAAAAATGTTTTATTGGAACTTGTTTGCAGAAATCAGGAGCAGAAATAAGGAACGATCATGTCTTGTGTTGGACTGTTCCTTAAGGACTGGCCCCTGCGCACCATTAGTGAACCTTTGAGTCATGGCAATTTGTCTCCTTGATAAAATGATCTCGAAGCCGCGAAGAAAGCGCACTTCTCAAGGTTGTTTGTCGAACATAAAACTTAATAGAACTGGTCTCTCAAAATGAAACGAAGATGATGTATGAAAGCAGGGAAAAAAATAATAAATGTTTAATGAATGAATGAATGGCTTGTTGCCAGATAGCTCATGACGATTGGTATAGTCTGGCTTGGGCTAGAGGTTGTGTTTATGCAGAACCACGATGGCGTCTGTGGAGAAGAAGGCGTCCATTGAATCAAACAGCACTTCCAAAACGACGGCATTTGGCCTCCCAATGGTAACCTACGCAAAGAAACAGCGTTTTGATGTTTTAGGTTTAAAAATTAATTGGATATATATACATCAGATCTGGCTTGTGGCCGACCCGGTGTGGCGGTCTTGTGGCGTGTTTAGTGAACCAAGCATGAGCTGATCTTCCCCACTTCAAGCGAAAGTGCCCATAAGGCCCAAGGCCTTAAGGTAGGTGTATATATACCCTTTAAAAGTCTTGTTCCCATCCGATGTGGGACACAAACCTTTCTAACAAACAACACATTACCATTTTCAAGTGGTGATGTTTGGAGGCAAATTCTAATTCACTCCTTAATGGTTTTGAGCAACTTAATGGGTAATCTTCATCTCCTCATGGAGGAGAACACATTTCCATGTGGACCTACTACAAAGAGTTTGTGGGACCCATTTTAATTTTAGCTCAAAGATACCTAATTCCTAATGCTCAAACCCATTTTTTCCAACAAATATTTGTTAAACTTATATGTTTTAAAATGTTTCAATTAATTTACAATTTTTTCTTATTACATGATTATTTAAAAAAAAATAATAGTTTTTCCATATTATAATACTTTACATTCATTTTCTCGAAGAAAGTCATGTGATTCCCTATATGGCATGTGAAATGGGTATGTGTACTAGTAGCTAGTATGGATGTTTGATATAGGAGTTTGGCTCTTCGTTTTTATACTAGATTAAACAATTGGAAATTGTTTCAATCATCTTCAACTTCACATCATATCTCTGACATCTTTTATGCTGAGCGTTAATCTTTGCCTATCTTTGTGTTATTTCATATGCATTGAACAAATACAACTCCCACTCCCCTTTTCCCATGCACCTCCTTTTTTCCTCATCTATCCACTTGAAATCATGATGTTGGAATTCTTATCATGAATATTTTAACTTAAACCATACAAAAAACAAAAGATTAATGATCTATGCCCTACAACTAAAATTTGTAAACCCTCCTATTGTAAATTCAAAGGAAGAAACTTTGAAATGCCTCTTATTATGCTTTTGTGTGCTGGGTTTTTGTGATTAGATGAATTTGAAACCTCTCAGGTGGTAAGCTATTGGGCTGAAAATGTGGGGGTTGTTGGTGCTATTCCACTTGAAAAACATGAAAATAAAGTTTCTTATAAAAATGGTATTACACTTTAGATCTTTGACCTAAACTTTTATTGGAGTCTTTTGCTATAACTTAGATACCTTGTGAATATTTTATTTTCATTTATTCACATGGTACCAAATTGTTATCTTGTTTTTCTAAGGTCATGCTATCATGAAATATAGAAGTTGGAACTTGGTTATTTTGGACATTCATATATGACCACCCAGGATGTCGATCTCCACATTAACACTAATTATGTATTTTTAGTGAAACTCTTTGACTTGGCATGTGAATGGATGTTTTATTTTTGTTTTACCCTTACGATTCATTTGTTTATTTAATTTCTTTCACTCTTGTCCTTTTATGCTCTTGTCATTCTCAATGGCTCACACTAATTTTTTTTTCTCATTTATTTCTTTATGTAATTGCTTATAGTATTAATGATAATAATGGGAATCCTTACTCTTACGTATTCTATCTTGTTGAGAATTGGTGGTATTTGAACGGATTTGTTTTGTTTTTTTAATTAATTTCTTATGATTGTTTTCATTTTAATCTGAGCAGTTGTGAACTAATTGGTCCGACTATGAATAGCGGTTCTATGTTTTATGTTCATCTTAGGATAGAATTAGGTTGTGTTTTTATGCTATTTGGATTGAAGAGATTGGACAATTAATATGAATTTCTAAAGTTTTGATTGCTTTCTAAAGGTGGTGTTTCCTTGTCTTACTTGTCATTCTTGGCTTATATTTTTCATATAGGAACCGAGTTCACCTCTTGTAAACAAATGAATCATTCTTGGATGTCAAAAGATAGAAGGTCAAAGGACTATAAGGATGGTGTTGAAAATTTTATTGCATTTTCGGTTCAAAATGCAGAAAATCAAAACTCCATCAAGTGCCCATGTCTACTGTGTGGGAATATGATATTCCATACACCTCAAAAAATTAAAGAACATTTATTCTTTTTATGGAACTGATCAAAGTTACTATACTTGGTACTGAAATGGGGAGACAACTCATAGTTGTGAACCACTGACTACAATAAGGGCAACATGTTTTGTTAGAATTCATACTAGTAATGTGGATTATACAATAGAAACGATTATAGCTACATAAGAAGATTGTAAAGTAGAGGCATACAAAAAACCCTAGGGATAGTTGACAACTTGAATCAACCACGGAATACCTGTGTCTCATATCATGAGACTCATACATAAGTAAAAATGGCCACTGGGGCCCATGCATCAATACTCACCAAAATCTAACCAACTATATTACAATAGTTCAAGAGAGTTATTACATCACTCTTACTACAAACATATATTAAAATTTAGAATTCTAATATATGTTTTACAAAATAATCAATCAAAGCTACATGTCGGCTTTCTTCTCAAAAGCGGCCTCTAATGAGCGTCGTCTTCCCGAACACTCCTTGTACCTGAAATGATGTTCCCTCGACAGGGTGAGCAATGCCTAGTAGTGATAATCTCCTACATGGGTTACTCCCTACCTAAGTGCACATGTAATGGCAACCCGAACTACTTTTCAACCGAATACATGGTCTACTTGAATGTCTCTTACGCTGATATAAGATGAGAAATGTGACTCACCTTTCCCACTTCTCGAGCCCTGTGACTCCTCATGCGTACTAAGCCAAATGTGAGAAAAATATTGTTTTCAACAAAGGGTTTTGTTCTCGAAGCATATTACCAGAGTTCGGTAAATCATTGAATGACCCTCCGGCGAATTTGTTGGATAACTCTCCAAAGCAATTCATGGGCTCCCTCAGGAAGTGGTGTTGGACAATCTCCCAACCAATTCTCGAGAAAAATATTCCATGAAATTCCTTTTCCACAACTATTTCCTTTTTATTTTCTTTCATGTCAATACACTCACACCTATGGATTCTAGGGTGCCCCAGTGCATATGGAATGCATTATGCCATTTCCAAACAATTCATGTTAATATATAAATCATGCATGTATACTAACATAAATTAACTCACAACATCATGTTGACTAATTCTTAGCAATAACATCAAACTTAAAACTCCCATGGGCTAATTAACAATCCAAATTTAATTCCAATGAAACCTACCTGATTATATTTTATATAGTGAAACCTCATGTTAACACGTGTAGAATTTTCATGCATTAACAATTTCTTTCCATACACTCCAAGCCATTCATCTTAAGCGATGGCTTTGCTTACCTTTATATGGACCATTTCGGTCCAACAAGCAAAGCAAGATTTGTTTTAACGGTCCCACATCCGTCTGATGAAATTTGTTAGGTAGGCGACCCTCTCACAACATCGGATTCCACTTTATCTGGCCAAAAATCCATGGCCATTTGATGACAACACAGTCATAATTCCAATGCATGGGTATAACATAAGCCACCTGGCTTAGGTCCGTGGACTGTCCAAAACATGTCCTAAATTTTCAGCATTTCAGTCCTAAGTTTCGGGACTGATCAAATGGCCCCTCATAACCTCATATCATCCAAAGCATTAACAAAGCTCTTAAAAAGGGATTAAATCAAGTAGGAAAACCTACCTCGGGAGTTGTGCGAAACTCCCCCAGGAAATCGATGTCCGCATAACCGCTGCGGCGTGAGCAGCACCTTAACAGCTCGGCGAAACGACGGTCGGGCAGGAAATCTAGAGAAGTTGGACTTTCTCTCTCTAAAAACCATCTCTTTTTCAAAATATGCTATCCCCTCTCTCCCACTGCCGGATTCCAACAAAAATGGAGAAGAGATGTCTTCTTTGTCCCCTCATTGCCACATGTGTATCATTGGCTTATTTAGTTCTTATCCACTTATCCACCTACCCAACGATTTTCCTCCAATTAGGGATGCCACATGTCCACATAGGTTACCTTGTTTCGAGTTGACTCCATTCTACACCTGAAGCTTATTGGCACACTATGAGCCACTGAAATGTACCCAAGTGTGCATCTTACCAGATTGCCTCTGAAAAACATGAAATTTTATTGTCTTGAAATTCGTGGTAACTGGGTTGTGAAGATTCAATGGTGAAGTCCGTTTAGGTCATCGAGATCTAGCAAAATTCGGATTTTGGTAAAAATACCATTTGCCCTTTTTAGAATATTAGGATTTTATTGGGATTTCACAATAAAGATAATCCAAAGTTATTTGAAAGGTTGCTTGAAGATACTGAAAGACCTTGATATCCTAGTTGCAAGACCTTCACCAAGTTATCATCATTAGTCAAGTTGTACAATCTAAAAGCAAGATATGGGTTGATTGATAAAAGCTTCTCTAAGCTATTAAAATTGCTTAGTGATATGTTACCTTTTAAAAAATGAGCTGCCATTATCTATGTATGAAGCCAAAAAATCATTGAATGCATTGGGAATGGAATATTAAAAAATACATGCATGTCCCAATGATTGCATACTTTACAGAAATGAATTGAAAGATGGTTCTTCATGCCCTACATGTGGAGCTTCAAAGTTGAAGGTAAATAGAAGCGGAACCAAGAAGAGTAAGGGAGTTCCTACCAAAGTAATGGTGTATTCTCCACCAATCCCACGATTTAAAAGAATGTTTCAATCACCAAAAACTGCAAAAGATCTTGAGGTGAAGAATTTTATAGGAAAATGCACCATCCATCATATTCCCCTTCTTGGAAAGTACTTGATCATAGATGGCAAGATTTTGAGTAGCATAAATCGTTGTTAGACAATTGTCTTGATCACTTATAACCTTCCACCATGGTTGTGTATGAAGAGAAAATTTATGATGTTATGCTTGTTAATATCAAGTCCTCGACAACTTGGCAATGTCATAGATATCTATTTAGCACCATTGATTGAAGACCTCAAAACTTTGTGGGAGGAAGGGGTAGAAAGTTACGATGCATATAAAAAAGAGGTGTTTACATTAAGAGCTATGTTATTATGGATAATAAATTATTTTCCTGCATATGGAAATTTGTCTGCCTGCACAATCAAAGGATATATATTATGCTTATCCAATTTTTGGGAGAGGTTATTCACATATGTTAAAAGCATGGAAAAAGAACTCATTTACAAATCATATACATTTCTTCCATGAATCATCATTTTGAAACAAAAAAGGACACAATGGTGAGTGAGAGTTTCTCTTGCCTCCACAACCATTAGTGGAGAGGAGATGTGCCAAATGAATCTGTTGTAAATTCATGGGGGAAAAAGGGTTAAACATGATAAATCCAATTTGACTTCCATAATTGTTGGAAGAAGAAGTCCATACTCTTTGAACTTTAGTACTGGAGATATTTGCATGTTCGTCATAACTTAGATGTAATGCACATTGAGAAAAATGTATGTGAAAGCATCATTGTTACATTACTCAACATTCCAAGAAAAATGAAAGATGGACTCAACTCCCGTCTAGATCTTATTGACATGGGCTTAAGGTGTGAATTGGCACCAAGGGTTGAACCAAATCAAAGTTACCTCCCACCTGCATGTTTTACATTATCTAAAATGGAGAAGAGGATATTTTTCCAAACTTTGGTGGACTTAAAGGTTCCTGAAGGATTGATTCGTTCCAAGGTAGGGTGAGCGGAATCAACAAAATTTGTTTCCTATGTTCCTCTAACTACTTGCATTGTAGTCGACTCTTTGCGACATAGTGGTCTAGAGGTCGAACACGGGGATGGGTTTCATCCACATGAATGACTCGCGTCGGTGTTGAAAATGGTGAGGCATTTAGTTTGGATTTTGGACTTTTGTTTCAAAGCGATTGGAGATTGTATAGTTCATGACTAGCTAGCTTAAAGTTAATTGTGAAATGGTAACCTTGAAGGTTTAGATCACTAACTTGATAACATGGGGGCCAACAAGTGTCCTCGGGTCATATCCTCGCATTATGGAAAATAACATATAGTCAAAGCCATACTTAGGATCTTTGTTTAACTAAGCCTAACCACAGAATCACTCCTATTTGAGGTCGACACGGTAATATGCACTCACGGCCCTTTCGGTTGGAAACCCAACACTCGACCTCGTTTCGGTGGCTCGTAAAAGGCCGTCTAAAGAATAACAGTGCATCCTAACAATAAGTATGCATTTGTACCACAAAAGCATGGTAAGTATTGAAGTAATGACATTCTAAATGATATTACAACCCTAATTTGAAAAGGCCCAGGAGCCATAAATCTCAAGTGCTGTAGCATTTAAAACATGAGGACCACTGCAGGCGCCCCGTGACAGTAGCCTTAAATCTTCCAAATTTATAAAACCTTAAGCATCCATGAGTTGTCATCCTCGAGGGGTGTTTGGCGACTAGAAAATGAAGGAGAGAAGAGAGAAAAGCAAACCACAAAATAAGGCTGCGAAATTTGTGTGAAAAATTAAGTTGCATAAAAGTTGCTTGAGTTGCTTAGGGTTACAAAATCATGGGGGGCTTATATAGGCCACCCAAAGTGTGAAATACAAGAAAGCCCTAAAATATTGGCTCACTCTGAGGAATGAGGAGGTATACACCCAGCGGGGTCGTTTGGCATTAATTACAAAATTGACGAGGGCGGGAATTTCGCTATGCGGGGAGAATTTCGGCTAGGATAGCGAAAATTTAGCTAGCTGTGAGAGGCCGCTAACACGAAATTGCACGGAGATAGCGAATCCTGGAAATTTTCGTATGCACGATCCCAAACCCAGCTAACTGAAGCTAGTAACTTCTTAATTGTGAAGATAAAAATGGAGAACCGCTAGGCACGATTGATTTTAAGCTGTAGCGAAATTTAGCTAGCTATTATTTCCCAGGCTAGCTAGGATTGCGAGCTTTCGCTATGGTTTGCGAGAATTTTCGCTATCGGTAATTTTGCAATCATGGCAAATTTTCTGGAGGTTCTTTTTGTTCTTCATTGCTTTGCCTGCACTCTCTACTGCATCACTTTTTCATCATTTTGCCTTCATTTCTTTATTGCATCTTGGTATTTGTGATGGCTGAAAAATAGTTTCAATCTTCATGGCTCCGCATATCTCGATATCGAACTCCCGAAAATTGCATCACAAAACTGTAAAATAACGAAAATAACCTCGAAATGGCATAAGTGATACTAAGTGGACTGAACACCTCAATTGGCTCAATTGATACGATTAGTGCGCAAAAAGCACTCAAAACCTATCTCAAATAGGACTCAAAATATCACTTTTTGGGCACTAATCAAGGATATTACTCAAAATTTAGGAATCTTGTATCGATGGAAGAGTTGAAGCTCTATGACTTGAAATCCCATGATTATCACACATTAATGCAACATTAGTTACCAATTTTATTGCGATTACTTTTGGCAAAAGCATGTGTGACATACTATTGCTAGATTGAGCTTCTTTTTCATTGCTTTATGTAAAAAGGTGGTTGATGTGTCCACATTGGATAAATTGCAAAGTGAGTTGATTGTAACACTATGTCTGCTTGAAAAGTACTTCCTGCCTTCCTTCTTTGATATCATGCTTCATTTGATTGGTCATCTTGTTAGAGAGGTGAGACTTTATGGACATGTTTATTTTATATGGATGTACCCATTTAAAAGGTTTACGAAAATTTTGAAAGGGTATGTGCGAAACGGAAACTACCCTGAAGGTTTCATTGTTGATGCTACATTGTAGAGGAAGCTATTGAATTTTGTGCAGTGTACTTATCAAATACTGATACAGTTGGGATTCCCAGTGTTTTGAATAGTGACCAAAAAGTTGGACACCTTTATTAGGAGGTCATATCACTAAAGTTTATTCAAAGCGCACCATTATGTTACGATACAACTATCCGTGACCTTATATCGAGTAAGGATCGTGTGTGGTATGTATGGTTTACTTATCTGGGTGGATGCATTATTACTTTGTGTGTGTGTGCTGTGTGTGTATCTTAACAGGATAATACATGAAATGGTTGAAATTGATGAATCCTCATCAAGCTAAGAATAAAAAATGACTACAAGAAGAACACATGCAAACTTTCACTCATTGGTTGCAAAAAAAGATATAAATTGGTTATAAATATTTCACTATTCTTAGCACTAGTAATAAAAAATTCCAATGACTATGAATTATTTAAACAGGTTGAAGTCGTCATTGATGTCAAAGAATCTATATCTAAAACCTTGAAGTGGATAACTTATGGCCCACTACATTTATGTCTCTAAGTATCATGGTTATCTTACATTAATGGGTTGTAACTACCATACAAAAGATCATTATGACTACGAGTTACGGAGTAGTGGAATTAAAGCATTGTGGTATAACAGTAAATTCACGAGTGCAAAGGATAAAAATCCGGTGTTTGGTGAACTATGTTTTTATGGGATTATTACTGAGATTTGGGAGCTAATTATATCATGTTTAGGATTTCGGTTTTCAAGCGTAATTGGGTTGACAATAAGAGTGGTATCAAAGTTGATGAGTTTAGGTTTACACTAGTTGACTTCACCAGACCAAACATAAATCTAATCCTTTTATTTTATCGCCATAAAAACCAGCTTGGGTATTCCATGTGCAATATCAACTTTATCCCACATTATGGTCAATTGTTTTATCAAACTCACTTAAAAGGACTTCTTGATGAGAGAGTCTGATGTGAATTTATGAATAATTCTATTGAAAAACATCCTATTTTTACTACCTTGACACAAGTTGAATCATTTGATACAATGGACGACTTTGATGTTATATGCATTCAAGGAGATTAGTGAGGGATTTTGGATTGATAACAAATCTTCTATGTAATTAAAAATAATACCTTGTTTTTAATTCAAAGTTCTAACCTCGTCATTGATGAATAAGTTTATCTTGTTTAATTTTTAAAATAATTGTTCTAATTAAATTATTCAATACGTCTCTTTTATATTTAACATCATGATTTTTTTTCAATATCATTTTGTTTAATATAGTTTTATCAAAGTGAAACAAGGATATCAATTTGTCATAGCTCAAAGTTTATGATATATTGTTCTATAAGAGAATATTTTGGTAAGTTCTTAAATTTTATTTGTAAATATAAATTTAATGATATTGTGTTAATATTATTATCTACATGTTAGTGTGCATATTTCTATTAATGTGTTATAGGCATGGGCTTTAAGGAAGAAAATACACCAATAAAAATAAAATATATAAGGGCAATAAGGAAACCTATGATTATAAGGAACTGGAGTAGAGAGGGATTAAATTAATCATAAAGTACAATGTTGATGGTATCTTTGTTGGAGAATCTTTTGTGCACCTAACAAGTTACTTAAGTGTATTAGCATGTACACAAGTACCAATTGGATATAACACATTGAGATATGTCTCTATACAATTGAAGGACAAGCTATGGGATTGCATTGAGGTAGCTTAATTTTTATATAAATATAGTCAAAGATTTTCTACATTTTGCCTTTTATATTTAGACATTAAATATACTAATTATGAGTTTGTTTATAATTTGTAGACTACTTTTTACATTAGATAAGAGAAGTAAAAGGAATTGTATATTTACAATGAGAAATTGTTTTTGGTCTTTCAAAAATATGTTGACTGTAAAAAATATTCTTCCTTTCAAAGATAAGCCTGAGCTTCTTAAGAAACCACCAACTGACTACGATTTTATTGATGAAGAAGATTGGAACATTTTTGTGAAAAAATCGTTTGTTGGATGAATTCCAGGTACATATGTAATTGAAATCAAACATGATACATATTTTCACATATACTAATCATCAATTCCAATTTATTGGAAGATAGAGAAATGCAAAAACAAAGGAGAAAGAAGCATATATATAATCATCATTTAAAGCTTAGAAAATGCTAGACTTAAAGAGAGAAAATGTAAGTTTTAATTTGATTTTTATTTTAGTTTAATTTTTTATATTATTCTTATAGGTAATAAGTAGTTCATGTAAATTTCTTTATTTTGTATTTGTCATTTCTATTAAATGGTTGAAGTTGGTCTCATAGAAAGAATCGATAGGAGTATACTTTGGAAGAAAAAAAATGCAAAAAAAGGATAACAATTATGATGATGTGGTCATACCAATAGTGGGAAAGATAGTAAGTAATCATGTGAACCAAAATTACTATTTTTATACATTTTATTTGATTTGACATACTTCAAAGTTAACTTCATAACTTCATTTATTCTAGAATGAGTTGATAAAATAGTCTCAAGAGAATAACATAAGATTCAGTAGGAGTGATGACATACTTACTCAAGCATTAGGAACTTCATAGTACATTGGTTGTGTTCGGGGTAAAGGGAAATATTATATACCTCGACAATATTTCAATAGTGTCTTAGATCATGTTGTAAGGGATATTCTGAAAGTCACTCAAGAATGACAAGCTAAGTTTGAGGCTGATGTGTTAGCAAAGCTCACTCGGGTAGTTGCCACACAACAATCAGATGTCAGTAGTTGAAACATGAAATCAAAAGTATTGATCTTACTAGAAGTAGTAGATAAATCGGTTGATAACATTGATGATGACTTACCTATGAAAAATGAACCACAAATAAAGGTGTGTTGTTTTCAATTTCCAATTGCTAGTTATAATCACTATAATTCCTGAATAATTTTCATAAGTGATTCCTTTTGAATTCTAATATTTTAAATAAATTGATACTAATAAGTAAACTTTTGATTATATTGCTAACAATACTTGTTATATTCTATTTGCTATGAGTAGTACTTGTAAAAAGATATCCATATCTTAATATAACCTTAAAACTAAGCAATATTTATCTTCTTAAGTAAGAGAATGTCGTATTACTTAAGACGTACAGTCTTGTGCACTTTAATCTTGATTTACAACTTTTCTTTAATTCCATGTAATTAACAATTTAAATTTGTTTTGAAGGAAAAAAGATGTGAGTTGGCTATAAGAAGCAAGGAAAATATTGTAGGTGGTGGAACAATTGTAATGGCTTGTGGTCTCAACTATCCATTTATTGTAGATGTTCCTTATGAGTCAAAAGCACAAATTCCTATCTCTATTCTTGATCAAGTTGCAATAGTTGGAGCTGCAGTGGGTCACCAAGTTTTATGGCCGACTCATTTGGTTATTTTAAGTACTAAATTGATACATGTTAAGTAATTTCCACTGACCTTAATATATTTTTATAGGTGGTATATAATTTGAGTATCATGACACCTTTACTTATAGGGATCTAAAAAGGAAAGAGACAAAATAACAAAAGAAAATGAGAAACAAAGTTCAAAGAAAGGAAACCCTCGAGATATCTAGAATTTTGATACGAGTAGTAGATGGGTATCTTTAGAATGTGTGTCTGACTATCAGATTTAGTGTTTTTGGTGAGAGTTTTAAGACTTTCCGTATGAAAGAAGACATGAATATGATAATTTCATTTATGGAAGTGTTAGCTAATTGTATCACATATTATATATGGTATTTTTATAGTTAACTTGAATATATATATATATATATATATATATATATATATATACACACACACGCACATGCGAAATATGCATTTCTGTTAAACTTATAAATTTAAATAGACACTTGTAGAAAAAGCTAAGTGATGCTCGACTCTCCAAACAATTTGTTTTTGTCAATCCTACTTTAGTCTGAATAAAGTGAAGACTGACAAAATCATCGGCGAGGTTGATTGCAAATTGTTTAATTCAAGAAAAACGTTCTGACTATGTTTTTATTCCGTATAATCTTGAGTAAGTTATGTAAAATATAAAATATTTTTTTTGGTTGAATAGTTTAATTTATACTAAATAACATTTAATGCACTATTGCAGCTTTCACTAGGTCTTGGTAGCACTAGATATGAGGACAATGAATTCACACTACCTTGATCCAATGCAAAAGCAATCATGCTGATGATCTTGGGATATTGTGAACATGTAAGTACTCCTTATTTTGTACTTGAATATACTAATTAGTGTCCCAAAATATTATATTTTCATTGAAGACTCTGAATTCATCTACCAGGAAACAAAAATCGTAAAGGGGCCAGCATGGGTAAGAGTAGTGGTAAGCTACTTATATAGATTTAGTTATACACTCTACTAAGATTAACACATAAATTTTGTAAAACCCAAGAAAAATCGAATTTTTCATAAAAATGACAAAACGGTAATTTGCCGCTATAGTATAGGTTGAAAACTTGGAAATTTTCTAGATCTTGGATGACAAAATGGACCTCACCTTTGGATTAGGTATTCTTCTTTCAAAATCACAGTTTACCCCTGAACAAATTTAGATTTGGTCCAGAGACCAGAGCGAGTTTTTGAATTTACAAACAATGGGTGTCAGATAATGCTAAAGGAGATTTTGGAAATAAGTTGAAGTTAGATTCATGGAAAATAATGTGGACTTAAACTAAGACAAAATAATAAATTTCTTGAGCTGGTGGACTTGGCGGGTGTGGACACGTGGGAGGCGTAGGTACTCCCATAACTTAAGAATTAAGTTGAAACGAAAGAGCAGAAGAAAAGGATATCATTACCATAAGGTTTCCGGTGAAGAAAGAAAAGGAGAGCAGATGTAATTGTCATTTGCACTTTACCATTACTTTACTTTAAGATATAATTCAAACGGAAGTACTAAATACAAATAAGTTTCGATCTTTAATAGTAGACTCTCATGCTGCCATTTGCAACTCTCTATCACAGGCATATCCATGTGCACCTTTTCTTTTTGTAGCTTTTGATTTAGCTTTGGCTCTGTACAATGTCAGCTAACAAATTAAATGCATCATAAATGCTTGGAATGTTAAATACCAGTTTTTTGTATCTTTGGCAGAATATATAACTAATACTCAAAGCTTTCATTGCAGAGTAAACATCATTTTTGGGACTCATCCCACATTACCCAATGTGATGTTACTCAACGCATCTGTCAGGAGTATTTAAGTATATTGGGTTTTATTTAATAAACGCACGAAACAAGAACCAGGATTTCATACAAAATGGTCAAATCCATTTCACTTGAATGCATGGTCACGGATCTTTGCTTGTGGCAGTGGCATGTGTTGACTCTAAATCTCTACCGGTCTTTGTCACCAGTACCTGGCGCAAATACTGCGGTGAAGAAAAGCGGCGTCTTCAACCATTTTCATACTTAGTGGTTCTTTACAAATTCTCTCTTCATTTAGGTTTAAATCAATTCATGCAATATTTATAAAATAATGCTTTTGTACATTTTCAATGATATTATTTACAATATATATATATATATTCATTTAAAATTCAATTTACAGTGCTATTTAGTCATTTCGAGTTATGCGATTTCATATGTACTAAATCATTCAAACCACAAATCATGCACTTTAAATCTCATTATCATTTTGCCCTTGATTTAACTGCTTTTGATTGCATGAGATAGCGAATCTGCGGAAACACGTCCCTCTTTGGGCTATAGGCTGAAGAGTATAAGCAGGTTTATAACGCGATCAGAATCTAGTTGGACTGCAACTCCCAGTTATTAAAAAATCAATTTACGTAAAACACTCTTTTGAATCTTTGTTTTATTTGGGCTGGATCAGTGACACTTCATTGATCAGTGCAATGCTAATTTGATATTGTTGGTAGCCTAATATATCCTTAACTGAATTTTATTGGTTAACATTCTTTTAAGGGCGCTAAAGTCATCCATTACAATTTACAATAGTGTATATACATTTGGATACAATAATTTATTTTTAACACTTACGAAAATTTTATACAATTGCTACAATAAGTTGTCTCAAATCAATTTAAAACAAATCAGCATGCTTCAATTTATCATAAATCTTGACTCAATATTTCATAATATTTCACAATCAATTTTAAACAATAAAAAAGAAAGAGTGAGCAGTGCAAATTTGAAAGCAGAAGATTGAAAAACAAACTTTCAAAGGTTCGTTCTTCTATTCCTATCCTCGGAATCCTGTTCTTGGGTTAAGTTTAGAACAAATTTTCACAAATTTGAAACAAGAGAGAGATTGAAGAACAAGCTTCAAAAAATATTGTTGTCTTTATATTATCTTGGAATCTTGTTCTGGGTTAAAGCTTCTATAATCACCAACCTAATCATCACAATATGTCTGATTAAAGAACAACGAAGAAAAATCAATTGTGCATTCTAAGGTTTATGGTTAGGGTTGTGTCTACTGATACACCTTATGAGAAAAAATTTAGAACATAGCGATATTTTTATTTTGCTTACTTCAATAGGTATATCCTATGATTAATTTTGTTAGGAATTGGAATCGTCTCATTTCAGATCACCCCGAGCTCAAGTTACGACATTTAATGCCCATTAGTTGATATGACCCGACTCAACGGATCGCGTCTTTATTATTTAGATTCACGAGTGTAACATAAATTGGTAATGTTTCTTTTCGCTCGTTTGAAGTTACTGGGTTTAGAGGTTTCTCTGTTCAGACCAAATCAGTTTGGATCACCCAAAACTCAAGTTATTGAATTTACATCTAATTTATACATTTTAAACGAGAATGCATAGCTCACCTTGTGGCAGTTTAGACACTTTGGTTTAGTTTGTACCGCTACTGATTTAATTATTCCCATAGAATTCCTAGTTTACCATAATTTTGAATCAAATTGAGATTTGGATGGTGAATTAACTTATGGCCATAACACCGCAGCTACAAAACGAGAGCATACACCTAGATTGCTTCACAAGCTCACCTTTAAGCCCATATTCGGGAGCCTTAGATCTACAATTTGCTCCTACTACCTTCTATACATTTTCCTCTCTAGCTCTTATGGTTCTTTACCAATTTGAATCACTCCATTTGGATGATTATAACAACCCAAACGAAAACAAGAGCAGGGGTTTGACAAATTTTTACAATGACTCCTTTAAAACCCAACATTTTCCCTTTTACGAGCATTTATCGATAATTCAAACCAATACCAACCAATACCAACCAATAATACACTTCAGGCCTCAGCCAGCTTCCTTAAACTGGTCTAAAACCAATCAAAATCACCTTTACATAAGGTTGGGTTTTCCCAGTCAAAAAAAAAAAAAAAAAAAAAGAGTTATAGGGTTTGTGTTCTTACTTTGAATCTCCTGAAACTTCTTGCCCTAGCTTCCTCCTTGAACTTTCTTGTAAGATCTTGCAAAGAGCAAGTTCCACACCAATCTCTTGATCTTCACTCAAAACCTGGCTTTTTCTCTCTCTGATCTCAAAATACTTTTTTACCTGAATGGCCATTCATTAGACCAAATGTGGTCTTAAGTCATAACATCATAAGGCCATGTTTGGCTCTAAAACCCATTTTTGAGTTAAGTTCTCCCAATTTTCCATATAACCATATACTTTCTCTATTTGCACTTCAATTCTCACTATTCACATAGACATTTTCTTTATCATAAATGACCCCTTAAGTCCCTCATTTGATAATTTTTCCCCATTTGCCTTTAACACTTGATAAATTCGGGTGATCATTTAACACCGGAAAATCCCGAGTTTGCTCAATTTATACCCTAAATACATAATAAAAATATTATAAAAATACTAGGGTATTTTGGGGCGTTACCATAGAGCTTCCTTCGAATCTAGGAGTTCCATTTAATTGAAGTTCTTTGGGCCAGAACAAAGTTCATTACGCTGGCCAGGCTTTGTGCCAAGTGCAGAAAATCAGCAGTTTCAGGGATCAAACAAGGAGTTCGGAAATCAGGTTTGGTTCTGAAGTGTCAGAGGCTTCCTAGGGTTTCTTCTATGCTCCAAGAGGTAGGGAACTCTTCCTACTTGGGTTTATTTTCCATTTTTGGGCTAGAAATGGTCGGATGTTCGAGTTCTTGTCCGGCGTCTTTCACCTAGGTGAGTTGAGCTTTACTTTGAAACGGAACAGGTCCTCGAAGGAGTCTTTGCACAGGTGAAGGGTGTGTTGCTTTAGCGAAGAGATCAAAACTTAGGCGAGAGGTCACTTTAGGCGCGTGGGGTCGCCCGGAGCGGGCCAGAGGACAGATTTTAAGGTTTCTAGTCAGATTAGGATAGCTTTGCTCGCTAAAGCGAAGGTAGGCTCTTTAGGCAAACTGTGACGCTATATAGGTCCACGTGTTTATGGCACATTTGGGGTCGATTTCGTGGCTCGGTTTGTGATTGTTTTGTAGGCTGCTTGGGGCCATTAACGCGACTCATTTTAGAGTGTCATTTCACGACTAGAAGTTATGTTTGGATGTCAATATGTGTGCTCTAATTTATTAGCATGTGATGAGCTTATATGTGCAAATAGCGTTGCGAAGCGATTGTGTGTTTTCATTGCTTGAACATAGAATGACATGTTAATATGTTGATGTTGATATAATAAATTACCATCCTCCGATGAATGAAATGATGTGTGGAGAGTCTGAATGCAGTTGATGTGATTGTCCACTTGTACCAGTAGTGGTGTGGTTTGTCGTGTCCTTAGCATATTTATGCCGCGTGCAACATGAAATGGTGCATTGCATTGCATATGCGAGACATCACCATTGAATGGGTGTGAGTGCATGGTTATATCCAGCACCTTTGGATTGGGTGAACCGGTGCCATTTAGGCGAGCATCCAGCAGTCATGGTTAAAATGAAGCGATAAAATGAAACTTGCGTCGGGTAATAGCAAGCCAGGATGGGCACCTTAGGCGAAAAGAGAGTAGATGTTTAGTTAGAAGTAATAAATTCAGCAGGGTGAAAGCTAAGTAGTGTCTATGGTGTTCGAAACTGCGTCCTTCTCATGAAAATTGTTACCCCTAAAAGAAACATGAGTTTGTATACTAAATTATCAATGGGGTATAACATGCAAAAATATATTTTGGTTTGAAAACAAATGAATTTGTTTTGTAAAATGATCATTGGATGTAATTCAGAGATGATGTATTTTATCACCCATGGGCTTCGGCATTGTGTGATAGGAGTCGGTAAAGACTCGAGTGTGATGGGAGTCGGTGGGTTTCGGGCATGATACATGTGATTGAGTCCTCCATCTCATTTCATGGTATAACATGGATTGTGAAATTGCATGTTTTTACTTGGAATGTGGTGTGATCTTATAGTTGTATTGCATGTGCACTTAGGTGGGGAGTAGGTGTGGCTCGCCCTTTATGGGAAAACATTTCAGGTGCAGGGTGTACACAAGTGAATAGTGCTCATTTGAGGCCGCAATTGTAAAGAAGGCCAACATGTGGCTTTGATAAATCTTTTTGTAAAACTTTGGAACAATCTAGTTTGATTCTTATCAGTGAAAGTAGAGAGTTGTGATCGAACTCTTGAGACTATATTTTCAAATGTAATTTCATATTTTTAACTTAAATTTGAAATGGGATCATTAAAACAGGATGCTGCTGAGCTATCGAGCTACTCTGTATCCACAAGTATTTTATACCCGATTGGTATCAAAGCTTAGGTATACCATTGCCTAAGGTAGTATTTCCACGAGGTTGAGGGTTGGTCAACGGGATGACCCGGGTTTGGGTGTCCATGACATTTATCGGAACCTAGGTATATGAAACATCTAGGGCTTGATGGATATGGGTCTAGGTCGACCGATTCATTATCTGTTTCTCGTATCACTTCAGCTTGCATGGAGCATGATCATGATTACCTAGTGTGCTTAGTAGGATGAGTTTAGATCATTTCATGCATTGTGTGTTTTTCATGTTCATGACTAATTTCCTTTAGTGTTTGAATTATATACATGGTACAATGTATAGAGATAAAGAGGATGTCACGCCCCCAGTTAGATTAAGACCCAGTGGCGGATCAAGCCAGGAGATTCGGGGTGCGAGACTCGAGGCTAGGACTCTTTACGATTTTTTTTTTTAAAGTCAAACTTGTACACAATGGGGTATGGCCCATCTTATAACGAATCAGTCATCATATACATATCAAGAACTACAGGGTGGTGTCCATCAAATCTATATACATATCTTGAGGTCCCATTCAATTAGCATACAAAACTACTTTTACAGTTTACGATCAGGAAAGCGTACCTACATGTAGTGACTACTAGTGTGTTGACGGTATGCGGGAGTCTTGGATATCTTACTCTGTACTACACAGTTAGGCAAAAAGTGCTCAAGCACAAGCAATTAGAAACATATATCTATGCATATACATTTGTAATGCATAAAATGTGCTGGGAATATCAATTCATGCATTCTGTTACAGACATCTGGGATACTTCTTCTTATAACGGGGCTTCGGCTTATTGGGGTTATCGTAGATTTTAGAGATCTTATTCTTATCACGAACTTATGCTTATAACAAACTTATGTTTATTCAAGACTCAAGGTAGGGTTCTGAACTCTCTGTCAAAACTTATATATAGAGACTTATGTTTATTAGGGACTCAGTGGGAGTTCGAACTTATCCTTATTCGGAGACTTAACCTGTGGGACTTATGCTTATTGAGGACTCTGGTAAGATTCAGACCATGTTGCTGGAACTTATGCTTAACATACTTATGTTTATTCAGGACTCAGTAGAGATTCTGAACTATACTTATTCAGGAACTTATGTAATAGACTTATTTTGTTCATTCTCTATAGGAGTCTGGACATATCTACTTGTTGTTGGAACAACTTATACTTAATGGACTTATGTTTGTAGTCGGGACTCAAGTGAGTTCACCAGACATCCTTATTCAAAACTTATACTTATAGCAGGACTTATGTTTATTCAAGACTCCCATAGGGTTCTGAGGAACTTATACTTATTGAACTTATGCTTAACAAACTTATGTTTATTGAGACTCGAGTAGGAGTTCTGAACTTATACTTATTCGGAACTTATACTTAACGGGACTTATGTTTGTCGGGACTCAGTGGGAGTTGCAGAACTTATCTTGCCTCGAGGTTACCCTTGTTCAGGAGTACCGTGGTATCGTGGCCATTGAAACGTGTCTTTGATGTAGGAGCTTGTTCTTATATCAGATGTGTAAAGTACTCTGAAAACATCTTGGTCTTGGGACATATAACAGTCTTCTGGAACTTAGACATGTATTTCAGATCTTATACATGTCTTATAGAGCATATACTTCTCTTACGGATCTTATACAGTTGTTCTAAGGAGACTTAGACATGTTTTAAGGTCTTGTACACCATCTTCACAGTGTATACTTATCTTACGTTATCTTATCTTTGTTTTAGACTTGGACCTGTATTTTAGATCTTATACATGTCTTCTGATATAATTATCTTACGGATCTTATCTGAGGTGTTCAGGAACTTGGACATGTATTTTAGATCTGCCTTACATGTCATGGAGCGTATATAGTTATCTTACGGATCTTATCTTTGGTGTTAATTTTTGACATGTATTTTGAGATCTTATACATGTCTTCACAGGCGTGTATACTTATCACGGATCTTATCTTGGTGTTCTGAGAACTTGGACATTCTATTTTAGATCTTATACATGTCTTCTGAGGCCTATACTATCTTACGGATCTTTTTTGCGAAGGTACCCATAGGTCACGATAAGTCGAGCAGTCGAATCATATCACATACAAGGTCGAGATCGGACTTGCTAGGATACATTCGGATATGGACATTAGTCCATAGCAGATGGATCTAAACGGATACATATCGGGATCATCTGGATTCGAACATATCCAATAACAAAGAAGTTATTGGTTTAAATCTTAACTATATTGGGAAGTTGCACTTGCTCGAGAATTTTTATTGATGCTGCGGACTTATACTTATATTATAGAACTTAACTTACTTTAAATTCACGAGGAGTACCCTAGTGGTACTACAGAACTTATACTTATATTCTTGAGACAAGAGTACGTGGGTACTATGAACTCCTGCTATATTCTTGATCTGAAATTTTCAATTATGGGTACTGCAAAACTGCTCGGTCTGAAGGTACTCGTGAGTACCACAGACTTAATCGGATCTGAGAATTGCATTAGGTACCCATGGAACTTAATTAAATACAGAAGTGCGTTCAGATCTTTATATTGTTCAGTAATTCGTCTTTGTATCATATGTACGTACGACTACTATTAATCCCATAAGAAATAGGTAGGGCCTTGACATAATATTTTGAGTCTGTAATCTGAGCACGGAGTGCTATTGCTTTGGCTGAAGTCTTGAACGGATTCAGGAAGTTCACTGTGAAAGCGGCCCAGGGAGTGGCCTTTGTGAGTCTTGAACCGTCGGGACGTGCCTACCCAAACAACGGGATCTTAGTAGCACTAGCGAATCACCGGAACACTTAGATCGGACGTGCTGCTCACCTTGTGAAGTCTTAGTAGCACAGTGGGAGTGCAAGTACCAAGTCAAGCAGTCAAAATTTAACCACGCGGCCCGGAGATGTCGTGCGCGAGATCTTGGACACCAGCCAGGAGTCTTTGGAGCCTGTAGGACGATCCACTCATTCTGCGGATCTAGGTAGTCAGTTGTCATATGTCTTCCAGACTTATAACTTCTTTCTTAATCATTCTATGATCATGACATTTTATCTTTCACATTCATATTTGATTCAATTCGGTTCATTTTCGAGTTTCATCTCAAATTCGAGGTTTCATGCCCTATTCCATGGCATTTCGGATACTTAATATAGATATGATGCCTATCCACACATAATTTCATGTATTCTTATTCTCTGTGAATCTATTTTACTGCAGAAATTAGATCATTCCAGGCCTGGATCATCGAACTCAGTTATAGCTTTTTGTGTAACTGTTCCAGTTCTGGTTTGCTAGGAGACAGTTTAAAATATTCATTTTCCAGTGTCTTATCTCTCTTTGACACTAGTTCTTTGTGTCTTAAAATATAAGTTCTAAGGGTTCTCCTCAACTGGAATCACCCAAATCGCCCAGACACTTAGGAACTCTCAAGATATGTTCGAAGCAATGGGACTACTCTATGATTCAAAGCGTCTGAGGAATTGGCTTGCATGGCCCCACTTTGAGTGAATTTAGGACCATAGAGTCAGAATTTGACGATGCCTATTTCTATGCAGTTTGGTTTTTCCTTAAGTCTATTTTAACTAGCAACTTGAATCACTCAAATCCAATTGAGAAGAGAATAAGTTATGAAAATTAAATGAAACTGAATTCGAAACAAGAAAAACATAACGAGGGTGTCTTAGGTGCACATGTCCAAGGTGTCTGGAATTTTATGAACTGATTCTAAGAAGGGTGTACCAGTACATGTTCAAGGTGTACAGGTACATGTCCCCCGAAAATGCCCAGAATGTGTGTTTTCTCCCATTTTTCATGCTCTTTCATCCATAGATCACTCCTATACTTCCTACACACATCAAAATCATTCCATATTTCTCTTGTAACCTCTTTTCTACTCAATTCCTCTTTCACTTCTTATCTTCTTTCAAAACCTTTCCATGAATCTCTCCCAATACCATTCTATGTGGGTTGTAGCCTTACAATAAATATGGTGATTAGTTAGGGTTTGTTCCAAACCTAACTCAATTACCATTAAACTATCAATTCATCCTCAAAGAGAGGATTTCATAACTTCTTGTACTATTTAGGTTTTATCCATACTTTCCATAATTAATGGTTTTAGGATGAATCCTAACCAAAAAAAAAAAAAAACCACAAGTTTTGAACTAAAGATAATAATCACTCTAGTAAATATCCATACTTAAATCTCATGAGTCATAAATAAGAGGTTCTTAGGTTTCCTTACCTTTTATCATGGCTTCTCTTCTTCTCCATCTATTCTTTATCTTCATATTATCCTTCTTATATATTATCTTTTCTCTCCCTCTCTACGGTTCTCTCTCTTGGAGACCAAATTGCATTATTCTATTCCATGTTTACTTCAGAGTATTCAACATTGCTCTAAATAAAACCATTTTGGGTTCTTTTCACTATTTGCTTTTATTGCCACTCCTTCTATTTATAAATGAAACTTCTTTATTTCATTTGGCCTCAAATCTTATAACTATGACTTTTAAGTCCCTCTTTGGACAATTTACAATTTTATCCTTAAATCTTGTAAATTTCCCAGGGTCCCTCCGTTCCATGTTGGCATTTAGCTCACGAAACAAACTTCAAAATTCTCCTTATAAATACCCTAAACATTCTTCATTGCTAGGTATATTTGAGATTCTGGAAGAGTATAAAAATTAGAACACATAACCTTAGGGGTTCGGAGGAAGAAAAGAATGAATGGATAGTTCGGGTTGTTGATCATATTAGTAGTTACTTTATACACTACTAGTTGAATGAAAATCGATTGTTATTTGACATGTGTAGATGGCAAGTCGGGGGAGAGGACATAGAGGCGGTGGATGGATTCAACGGCGGCCTGTGACCTTTCAAGCCAACAATCCTTCATGAAGCTGTTGATTATCTGATTGCTGCACTATTGAGCAAAGTCTTTGGCGTGGTGACATACTGTGCATAAGAATTTGGTGCGACCATGGGCTGGCGGTCGAGTAACCTCTAGAGATTCAAGGCGCACCATCCTCTAACCTTCAAGGGAAGAGGGGATCCGATGGTGGCCAATCATTGGTTCCGACAAATTAAAAGGAGTATTTGGAGGCTATAAGGTCACCTCGAGAGCCACTAAGGTAAAAGCCAGCTCCACCATTCCATTAGAGACAGTCCAGTATGGTGGTTGGCCGGCTCAGGGCTTGAGGCAATAACGTGGAAAGAGTTTCGTGAGCTCTTCATGGGCAAGTATTTCCAGGAATCTGCACGACATGCAAAGGCTCGAGAGTTCTTAGAGTTTAAACAAGGAACTATGACGGTGCTTTCGAATGTAACATTTCAGTTCTTGAATTAGCATGTTTGCAGTGATTATGTGACCCTGTTACTTATTAATGAAATTTGGGGATGGTGCAGGAAATTGTCCATCAGGGTAAGGTATAGGACTCCTCCTCTCACTAAGATGCAGGAATGGTAGTCAAGACGGTATGGCCATAGAGGAGGAAGTAGATGACGCCTTGCGACCGTCAGAGATATGGTGCTAGTGATAAGAGAAGGTAAATTCTCTTCCTTCTGGCTTGAGAAGAAGCAGACTGGGGTTTCAGGACGGGTTTGAATTTCTCAGGAAGTGAGGCTAAGGCGAGATGATCATCGAGATAGGGAGACACTTCGGAATCCCCACTTCTTGAGTAGAGAGCATGTTCCAATGCCACTTTGACTGGACACTTGAAAATTTAGTTACACTCAAGGATGGGATCTGGGTTGGGGACACCACCAGTCCTAGTCTCATCGGTGGGGAGATGCACATACACAGTTTGTTCCTCCTTAGCCTACTATGAGCGAGGCGTTGTGGGTCCCGAGGTGCCATACGGCACCCTCTTGCTTGTAGTCGGAGTTTGATAGGCGGGGCACCAGGTCGAGGTCGGGGCTCACAGTGGGACACAGGACCCAAGTACATGTCTGTCTTATTCACATCAAATTGAGCTTGCAAGTATTAGTTATTCATAGTACATTTCCTCTTTCACTTATTAGACCAAAGTAGGCTGATCTAGTTCATCTCATTCATTCATTACTACATCATGTGAAGATTTGGAGCTTAGGGTTGAAACCTTCCGGAAGGAAGCAGATTTACTGCAGCGGTTATCACAGGAACTATGTTGGTGAGTTGAGTGTATGTGAGTTAGCGGGTTCAGATCAGAGTTGCTCGCTATGGACCTTAGGGTCATGGACATGTCGAGTTTGATCTTTCATCCTTAGGATGGATTGAACGTGAAGCTGTAAAGTTGTCGACTAGTTGATGTGGGAGGATTACGCTACATGGGGTGATGTTGTGTTATGTTTCAAGGGGATAGTGAGTTCTTTACCAGAGGCAGTGCATCTCAAACTCTATTTGTGAGTTAAGTGGGTTATTAGAAAAGCCTTCACGGAAGGCAGTGAAGACATGAGTTGGAGTCTACATAGGAGGGTTGTGAGTGCGAGGATGTTTTCCAAAGTGGACTACCCGAGATTACCCTTTGCATAGGGATGTAGACTTCATTTTGAGTTACCATGGTATTGCCCATTTCTATGACTCACCGCGTAGAATGGCCTTTACTTGAGTTCACGGAACTCGAGGTCTGGTGTAGGTGTTTGGACGAGGTTTTATTAGATCGAGCACTTCACCTTAGGGCGCTCCGGTACTATTTTGCAAGAAGAGAGACAATACTCTTCGGCTGTGTATAGACTATCGACAATTGAATAGGGCTACTATCAAGAATAGGCACCCTTTGCCGAGGATTGATGATTTGTTTGATCAGTTAAGAGGGGTGCATATCTACTCAATATAGATCACCTCACCGATTACCATCAATTGAAAGTTAGGGAGGTAGATATACCTAAGACGACATTTAGAACGCGATATGGGCATTTCGAGGTTCCACCCACATTGATATACATTCGGATTATGAATGCTCGACAACATTTATGGATCGCATGTGATTGTTAGAGCCATACCTAGATCGATTTGTTTGTGGTTTCGTGAATAACATCTTGTCTCTAAGTCTAAGGAGGATCATGAGATTCGCCAAGGTTGTTCTCTGGCTGTAAGGGGCCGCATCGGTTGTATCTGGAATTCAACAAGTGTGAATTTTAGCCTCTTTAGGTAAATTCTTAGGGCCCACGTGGTGATGACTTGAGGGGTATCAAGTGGACGAGGAGAGGAGTTGAAGATGAGTTCATAGGTTGGAAAGTACAAGAAGTGGAGTCTTCTAGATCACGCAGTTTCTTAGGATTAGCGAGGGTACTACGGGGGTTCAAAGTGGGGACTATCAGTTAAGTCATACTATAATGAGATTAACCTAAAGGGAGATTGGGATTTGAGAGTGAGATGAGCTTTGTGTGAGGACATTCCGGGAATTTAAAGGAGGGGTTTACTTCGCTCTGTCACGATGAGGTGGGGGACCAGGGGTACATAGTGTATTAGATGCCTCTAAGACAGAGATTGGGATGTGTTTTGGTGTCAGGAGAAGGTGGTGGCTTATGGCTCTTGGGAGTTAAAGAACCATGGCGAGTTACCCCACGCATGACATGGAGTTAGCGGTTGTCTGCCTTAAAGGCTTAGTACTTGCTTGTCTATACGGTGAGCTGCAATTAGCGAGGTGTTTTTGGACCACGAGTTTAGTACATTTCACACGGTGGGACTCAACATGAGCAATCTGGGTTGATTCAGTATACAAGAGGATTATGACTTCTTTGCATTACCATCTCGGTAGAAAAGCGAAATATGGTGAAGTTGAGTGCTCATTAGAAAATCTGAGGTGTTGGCTAGTATGGCTTCCAAAGTGGCAGAGATGCTTGAGGTTATTAAGGACAATTAGACTACCTACAGGGAGATCGAGGCTCAGAGTGTCTTCCAGGGAGTTTATTATTTCTGCCTCTCCTATGATAAGTGATTAAGTCAAGGGAATGAAGACATAGATATTGTCCATCGGGAATTTTGGAGATGCAGTGTGAGGCTGGGCCAGATCACATGGATGGTAGTGTTTGTAAGAGAAGGGTTGTGGTTCCCTAGTTATGTGGTCACGAGAGGAGATCGGGAGTTCCATTGCTCTGGAATTTCGCTGTACATCAGGTGGTACAAAGATGTATCAAGTCTATGTCCATCCATTACATTAACTGATGCGTGAAGAAACACATTAGAGATTTCGTTCATGATGTCTCCACGTGTTAATAGGTAAGTGAAGAACCTGAAGGCCGGGTGGGATTACTTCAAGCCATTGGAGGTGGTTGAGTGGAAGTAGAGCGTAATTGGTTTTTTGACTCCCTTTACCACTGGACATGCGGAGTATGATCTGGTGTATTAGGTGATGAATTAGGCTTACTAAGTTGGCACACTTGTTTGATGAATTGACCATCACTCTTGGAGGAATTACAGGTTATCACGTAGGGAGGATCTCTGAGTTATGGTACCGAGTGTCCCACCCACAAATATCATAGTAGGATCCCTAGGTTTCTGTGGGTTAATTTCTGAGTTTTCCAGACCATGGGGACCACACGAGTTGGCGATAAGCATAACTTTTCATCCCACGACGGACTGATTCGATTAGAGGACCATCAAGCGTTAGAGGACATACTCTGGGGGCATCGTCATGATCTCGGTAAATTTGGGAAGAGCATTTACCTTTAGTGGAATTCTCTTACAACAATAGTTATCAGAAAAGCATACAGATGGCACCTTATGAGGCATTATATGAGAGGCCTTGTCGATATCTGGTTTGTTGGATAGAGGTGAGAGAGAGAACCACCACGAGTTTGAAATTGGTTAAAGACACCTTTGAGAAGATGGAGTTGATACGAAAGCATCTTGTATCGACAGGCTGTGAAGAATTTTACCTGGGATATCACGACGGTGACCTCACAGGAAGTTCAGGTGGGTGATCATGTCTTCTTTGGAAGGTGATGCTGAGAGAGTGGCACAAGTTCGGTGGCAGGAGAGAGTTATGTTGAGGTATCTGGGCCCTTCGAGGTACTCGAGAGAGTAGGTACGGTTGCATGCCGAAATGGCAAAGATCATTTGAAGTTTATCAGGTGTTCATGCGGTGTTCCATGTCTCCATGCTCTGAAATTTTACCCCAGAATCGACTCATGTGGTGGGTGGGGAGGCTTGTGGTTGATGCGATGGGACCTTTGATGAGGGACCAGTCTGGCCCCTTGGATAGCAGGATTGGGTTTGAAGCAAGGCCAGTGAGGCTGAAATGAAGGTGTTGTAGCAGCATCATGGAATTAAAGGGAGCGCATAGGAGCCTTGAAGATCCTATGCATTACAAAGCTATCCCTTCTTGTTCGGGAAGGAATGCATGATTTTAGTCATTGATATTGTTAAATGACTATTGCATATGTGTGAATGTATGTCTTTGTGTGTGAGAATTGGGACAAAATTCTTTTAAAGAATGTAAAACTCGAGAAAAATGAATTTTTTATAGAAAAATGGAAAAATGGTAATTTATCGCTATAATCTGAGTTGAAAACTGAAATTTTTCACAGATCTCGGATTGTGAAATGGACTTCACCTTTTTGGATTTATCACAAAATCTAGTTACCCAGAGCCAATTTAGTTCAGATTTGAGCAGTCGAATTTTCACAAATTTGAGAGTGTCACCAGATTTAGTAGTGCCAAAAATGATATTTGGGAAATGAGTTAAGATTAAGTTCATGGAAAATAATGTGGACTTAAATTGAGATGAAATAAATTGCTTCAGGCCAAAATCAGACCTAAGCATGTGTGGACATGTGGCGAGATGTGGGCCACTCCCTTAAATTAAGAATTAAGTTAGAACAAAAGGGGCAAAAATGGGAAAAGGATCCCATTTTCCTGGTTTTGTCCAAGAGTGAGAGAAAGAAGGAAATTAAAGGGGCTTCCTTCAGAGATCTACGAGTTAGTTTAATTCGAAGTTAAGTCGGGCCCCGAGAATGAAAGTTCATCGCATCGTGACTGGCTTGGAGTCACCAGAAACACGGGTTTCGCAAGGATCCAAGTAGGGTTCGGGGGAAATCAAAAGGGAGTTTTAAGGTTTGGGAAGTGTCCACAAGGCTTCCTAGGAGTTTATTCTATGTAAAGAGGTAGGGAGACTCTTCCTCCTTTTGGTTATTACACCCATTTTTGGGTTGGAAATGGTGGATGTCGAGTTCTGTGGTGCTAGCGAGTTGGGCTTCACCTGGGCGGGGATAAACCGCTGGCGAGGACACAAGATCTCCCGGGAAGGAAGAGTCTTCACCTGGGTGGAAGGGTGTGTGCCCCCAAACCAGAGATTAAAGCTGGGCGTGGGGTCGCTGGGCGGGCAGGACAGGAATTACAGGAATCCCAGTCCGCCGTGAGCCCTCTCCTAGGCAAACCAAGCTTCACCTAGGTGAAGGTAAACGGCCTTCTAGCGAGCCTATGGTATGTGAGAGACTGTGTTTTTGACATGTTTGGGGTCGATCTCATGGCTCGGTTTATGATTGTTTGGGGTTGCTTAGGGCCATCCCATACTTGACTCGTTTAGAAATTATCCTTCTTGACTAAGAGAGTAACATGTTTGGATGTCAATATGTGTTCTAATGTATTATGTGATAAGCTATATGTACCAGTATTATTCACAAACCGGTGTGTGTCATCATTGCTTGAACATAGAGATAACATATTTGTATGTTGATGTTGATATAACCATGTATAATATATTGGCATGGATTAAATGATGTATGGAGTCATGTGTCACGTTTGATGTGATTATCCATGACACCCAGATGGTGGTGTGGTTTGTGTTATCCATCATGGCATTCATTATGTACATGTCATGATATAACATGCAATGGCTCATTGCATTGCATATGCATGGGAACATCACATTGAATGGGTGTGAGTGCATGGTTATAATCAACACTACGTTTGGTGTTTGATTAGGTGGGCTCGGTATCATTGGACGACGTCTAACAGAGTCATACGGTTAAATGAAATGGTAAAGGAAAACTTGTGTCGGGTAATAGCAAGTAGGGATAAACACCCCCTCAGGTAAAAGACCCGGTATTTTTGGTTAGATATAATTCCAACGGTGAAAGCGAGTGAAAGTGTCTAGGCGTGCAAAGTTTGCGATGCGACACCAAAAATTCACTCCCCATAAAAGACACATGAGTTTTGTATATAAATGATCATTGAGGTATAACATCCAAAAAGCTTTTGGTTTGAAAACAAATGAATTTGGCCTGTAAAATGATCATTGGATGTAATCCAAAGATGATGGATTTTATCATGGAAGCCCCGGCGTTATGTGATAAGAGTCATTAAAGACTTCATTATGATGGGAAGTAAGTAAGGACTGGGGCATGGTATGATTGGATCTCATCTCGTGCATGGCATGATATGTAGGATTCCATAGTAGAGTGCATGTTTTACTTGGACTGTGAATGTGAAACTGTGGAACATGACCATTACATGTGCACTTAGGTGGGAGTAAGTTTGGCTCATCGCTTTGCTTAGGAAAACATTTCGGTCTGGTGTACACAAGTGAATATAGGTGCTCATTTGAGGCCCTTGATTGTAAGAAGGCCCGACATGTAACTGATAAATCTTTTATAAAACTTTGGATGCGGAACAATCTAGTTCCAGTGTAATAATAGTAAAAGTCATGATCAAACTCTTACAGTTGTTTTATATATAATTTTATATTTTTAGCAAATGTGGAGAAAGTAGAATCCGATAAATGGGACATAGCAATTGGTATCGAGATGCTTGGTATCAAAGCTGATATCGATTGCCTAAAGGTAAGTATTTCCAGTTGTGATTGAGTGACTAGACCCCGAGGGTTTTAGGGTGTATTTACAAATTTTTGAATATATATTTTTAATTACTTGATATGTGGCTTGTGTTTGTGGTTCCATAACTCATATTCATGTCTATAGTGCCCAAGACAAATAGGTAGTGTGGAGTGTGGCTATTATGTGATGAGATATATGAAAGATATTATTGCTGAGTCAAGCCTTCTATCCACAAAGGTACGTACTCTTTAATAAATTTTATACGTTCTTATATATTTTTTGTTAACCTATCTAATCGGCATGTATTTGTAATTCTTTATTAGTTTAAAGGGAAAAATCATATGATGAAATTGGCCTTAATGAACTGCGATCAAAGTACAGGTTACCTTGGCAACTTCAATAATTCTTAGCCATGTTCCAAGGTATACTTAACATCTACCATATTTCATTTTAATTATTTTGAAAGTTTTAAAATGAACTTATTTTAAAATTTACCATATTATATCTTAGATGTCCCTCCATGTTTTAATCCATCGAAAGTGTACATATTCTCATTAGCTATATATTGTTCTTCTTTCATGGTAAGTAATTTTTCCTCCATAGTTAGAACATAAACTTTAATGCATATATTGTTAATACAAGTCATCAAACTATTCTTTTAATCATCAATTGTAGTCATTGTTACGTCAAGAAATTATTATTGTCATTGTTACATTGAGAATAAGAGCATAATGTTTGAATTTGAATGCCCGCCAAAGAGCCATTATGAATGTTTTTATTTATTATGTTACTTATGAGTTATAATTATAGAAGATAATTATTAGTAGTAGAAGAGAGAGAGTTATCATTATAAGAAAATGTTGTTTTGATTCGAGAGATGATAAAGAAACTTCTTTTGTTTAAAGTCAATTATATAAAATACAATATGTATATATATATATATATATATATATATATATATATATATATATATATATATATATATATATATATATATATATATATATATATATATATATATATATATATATATATATATATTTTTTTATGTAATGAGTTAAAAGGCAATTTTAAATGAGTCATTATTGTGATGGCAAATTTCAGAATAATGATCCATAGATTTATAATACAATTTAATTCTATTTTCTACTTAGAGAATATTAGTAGTAATAACTAAGTTTAGCAACATAGGAAAGTTGTAACAATAAATTAAATGGATCTACAAGTAGTTGATATTAAATTCGTATATTAATATATACAATAATTTATAATTAAAGAAAATTGTAAACTATATAGATCTATTGTTATCTTTATATATTCATTCATGAGAAATTAGATTCATCATTAGTTAGATATAGATAAAAACTATTATACTATGCATGTACATTTCATATTAGAAAATTTATATGATTAAAACTTTGTTTCCTTTAAATTAGCTCAAAATCTACCAACATTTTATATATTTGTTTCAAGTTCAATCATTTTTCATTTTCATTTAAATATATGATCTCATTAAACATTAAAACATGCTCACTTTCATTTCATAATAGGGCTCTATAGGTTTAGTTGTATGTGTTAACTAAACATTAATTTTCATTTATATAATTTTATATTTTGTAGAGTATAGTAAACATTTCCAAGTTCTAGAATACGTATGAAACTATCAAGAATAGTTTTTGAAGGTCTTCATGATCTAGCTTTCTGTAATATTAGTTTTGTTAAGGAATTTAGATACCTTAGTTGGTACATATATACTTATTTTTTTGGTTGAGTTGAAATATAAATACTTTTTGTGAACATTTTAATACATGACAAATTCACATACTCAATCAATTATATATATGGGAGACATTAGTTCTTTATCATGATACTATTAGCAAATTTATTCAATTTCTCTTTCAAAGTTCTAATTGTTAGTATTAAATTATTTAATGGATGAACAAATGTTTTGAATTCTACAAACAAATAATTAAAATTACATAATTTGTATAGGTCAAGGCCAAATAAATAAATAAATAATAAATATATATATATATAGTTATATATATATATATATATATATATATATATATATATATATAATATATATATATATATATATATATATATATATATTGTATATATATGTATGTGTGTGTGTGTTGGTTTCATTAATGGAATTTTCAATATAATATCCATTATTAAGATTAACTTGATGGTGAGGTGGATGAAAAATAAAGAAAATTTATTTTTCGCATTCCCCGATGTCATAAGTGCATTTCCATCAGCAGATGTAATAGTTAATGGTGAATGTTTTAAAGTATCAACATATTGAGGACTTGAAGCACCACTCACAAAAGCCGATTGATAGCGGCAATTGAAGATGGATGACTTTCGGCGGCGAAATTTAAAATTTTGGTTCAATAACGACACCAAAATGAATCCCTATGGAAAATCGAATTTTTTCCAAAATTTATGGTAAACAGGTTCGGCCAAAATCCCGAATTTTTGAGATCCTGATGATCGAAGGACTACCATGGAATCTTGCCTGCAAAACATATACCAATAATTTGACTCTACTGACTTGAGACACCGAATTTTTGTACGCTTCAAGAGCAAGCAACCAGAGTACTTTATACTGACATTACTTTGAGTAGTCAGGAGTTTGGAACAGCTGGAATCAGCCTAACTTTTTGAGTCTAGCGGGAACAGCGGAGATGGTGTGGGGACCTGATTTGAGGAAAACCCAGTTGTCAGTGATATTAATAAAACTGTTTTGAGCGAACAGAAGACATGGCATGAGGGATGGGGAACTGGGGAATAAAGTAGTGAAAAGGACCTTCCAAATGCAGTGCTAGACGTGCAGTGGAGGAGAAAATCAGATTTCTAGAGAGAGAAAGTGCAACTTCTTTCTAGATTTCTCTGTTTTTGGACCTTCGGGCCAAGGTCGCAAGGAAGCAAAGTCGCTCTACAAGACAAGGGCTACGCTGCAGACCGTTTCAGAAGTTTCAGATAACTCTTAAGATAGGGTCTACAAAACTAATAAACCGGAAAAGGATGGATTATTTTGTGAAAGAATTTTTGGCCTATATAAAGTGAATTTGTGCTTGTGGAACACGCAATCTAATGAAAGACTACCCAAATTTTGTTCTCGGGCCAGAAGATCACTTTGAAGGCAGAATCGTTACTTTACTCAGACCAAATTGGTTATTGGGCAGTCAAAATTGTAACAAGTGTACCTGAAGTTATTCCTGTAATAGGATCACCCTTAGTAGAGTTATTACGAATTTTCCTACCGTTATTTTCTTGCCAGAAGAGCTTTGCGGAATGACGGTTGATTCGAGCCAGGAGTGGCTGTTTGGATCACCCAAACTTCTGGGATTGAATTGTTGAATATTTGGAACTCGTTTTGAATAAATTTAGATTATTTGGGTGGTTTATGCAATATACCATGCAAATAAATTCGCGGTTTGAAGTCATTGGGCTGAAATGGCTATGGATTTCGCTTCCACAAATTGGAATCGATGCTAGAGAGATTACGCCACGGACACGATCGTTAGTTGCAGATGACTTAAAAATGTACCTATTGCTTGATTGGACCAAAAATATTCAGGTGCAGCTACAAGAAAATATGTTTAATTGGATGGCTTGAATCAGGAAAGAAAAAATGCTAATGCATGGGAATTTAATGTGTTCACGTGAGGTCAAATTATATAAAATATAATTGTAAAAGAGCTTATTGACTTGATTGTTGATTAGCCCAAGTGAGCTTAATTTTGATGTTATTAATATGGATTAAATAACATGTGGTATGTATGGGAATTTTAACAGATATATGCTGATGGATAGATTGGCATGTGTTGCATGAATTGTTCGGAAATGGCATAATGCATTCCATATGCACCGGGGCACCCTAGAATGTTAAAGAGGTGATGATGAAAGAAAAGAAATGGAAAATGGTTGGTAGAAAGCGAATTGAAGTGAAAATTTTCCAAGAATCGGTTTGAGATATCCAACAATTCATCTCGAGGCCGACCCACGACTATTTTTGAAAAAATGATCAAGCAATTCCTCGGAGGGTAGTTTCAATATATTTACCGAACTCGTATGATGTTTTCAAGAACAAAGATTTTGTTTCGAAACGGCGTTTTTTCTCAGCATTTGCTAGGCATGCGCAGGGAGCAGAGGTTTAGTGCTGGAAAGGGTGAGTCGCATTCTCTATCCTGAGTATCATGTAGATGTCCGGCCAGTGACTGCATTGCTTGAATGCGCGAGGACCACATAGACAGAGTAACCCATGCAGGAGATTATCACTACTGCACAGACACTCTGTAATCTGGGGTCCGTTGACAACCCGTCAACTGCTGAATATCTGGACGCCTGCCACCCGACACCACTATGAAAATCAGAGTCTCCTTCTCGCATCGTGGAGCTCTATCAAGGTATAAACTTGTCCCAACAAGTTTACAAATGATCACATAGTATCCACATGCGAGTATAATAATGGCCACTTGGGCCCCTGCATCAATACTCACAAAATATCCAAACTAACTATCTTACATTTGCCT
Source organism: Tetrastigma voinierianum (assembly GCA_016808115.1). Lineage (NCBI taxonomy): Eukaryota > Viridiplantae > Streptophyta > Magnoliopsida > Vitales > Vitaceae > Tetrastigma > Tetrastigma voinierianum. The sequence goes on from JAEQBH010004111.1 coordinate 173,559, forward strand.
CAAGAGTTAACATTACTCTTAATACAAACATATATTAAAAGTTTACAATTTCTAATACATGTTATACAACAATATCAGCTTCACAGCCTGGGCTTTCTTCTACCACGCGACCCTGAGTGCCGCTCCCGACGTCTCAGACTGAAATGGTGATCCCTCGGCAGGTGAGCAAAGCCCACACAGAGATAATTTCCTACATGAGTTACTCCCCACCTAAGTGCATGCATGGCAAACAACCATTCAAGCACTCACAATCTACCAATGTCTACATGCCCAACCCATATCTCGAGTCCTCACCGAATTTCACATGCCTTAAGCCAATATGCGAGTAAAATATCAAGCTTTCACAACAAGCTTTTGTTCTGAAACTTACTACCTAGTTTCAGAAAATATCGACTACCTCCCGAGGCTAATTGCCGGATAACTCATCCAAACAGGCCACACATCCCCATCCCGAAGTGATCCGTTGACGCCCTCCCGTGAAATTCTTCTAAATCTCCACGAAATTCCTTCACAAACATTTTCATTTCTACGATTTCATGTCATGCAATTCCACACCTAATATTCTAGGCTGCCTCAGTGCATATGGAATGAATTATGAAAATTCCAAATAATTTATGCTAATACAATTCACATGCATATATTAACATAATTTACTCACAACAATCATCTTATTCAATTTTCACATCAATAACACCAAAATTAGCTCACATGGCTAATTAACAAACACAAGCAATTCATTTTGAATCACTTAACAAAACACATTTTCACACCAAAAATTTTGTGTCACTATTCACGTGAACAAAGGAAACCCACGGTTACCGTTCACGACCACACAAATAGAATTCTTTCTCCACTTGCTCAAAGCTGGAGACCGAATTTATTGCCAAACAAGCCTCTCTAACATTCCTAACCATTTACACGGCTCTACCAAAGAATAACAAAGAAGTAGGAAAAAGATCCATACCTCTTTGGAGTTGCCTAATCTCCACTCAAATCTAAGGCCCACGCATAGCCTCGCCGCAGAAAGCAACTTTGCTTCTTGCTTCTGCCGAGGAACCAACTTCCGATCGACCGTAAATCTAGAGATAATGTGCTCTCTCTTCTAAAACCTCAAAAATGACCAGCCCACCGCTTGCTCCAGCCTTCCTTCATTTTCGTTTCAAAAAATGGAGAAGACAATACTATTCACATTTTTGTCTTATTATCATTAAACTTTCATTTAATTCCCATAATGTCCCTTCTTCTAGATTTTTGACACTTGGCACTATCTAGGCCATCCATTTCCATCATCCCTCTAATCTTGCAACATGTGTCGCTGGAGTACATGTAATAGGTGACACTTGTCACATCACACGCCTCTCAAACTGCTTTACCCAAGCATCTCGACACGGCGGCCTTCGAAAAATGAAATTCGACTATCTTGAATTCGACGAAATTTGACATGGTGGTAGCTAGATTTCATGAGATCGATTCCAACTAAGTGGAAACTGCTTCATTATCCGAGATCTAGAAAATTTTCTTATTTTTACAGAAATGACTATTTTACCATTTTTCCGAAATTTGAATTTTCTTGCTCGAGTATTTGTTGACTCTGCTGAGGGATCCAGCATTTCAGGCAACAGTGAGTGTTCAGACTCGCGCCGCAGGCCGTTTGGAGAAGAGTTTAGCCAGGCTTTGCAGATAGTTTTGTGAGCAACATGTATTAGAATTTTAAATTTTAATTTATGTTCAGATAAGAGTGATGTATTAACTTGAATCATGGAAATATAGTTGGTTGTATATATTTTTAATGAGTATGGATGTATAGGCCAATGTGGCCATTTTACTCATGTATGAGTCTCATGACATGAGACATAGGTTTTCCGCGTCGAATGAAGTTGTCAACGGACTTCGAGAAATAGTGTCACAAAACGACATGCTTTAAAAAGATGACATGAAAATGAAACTTTTAAAACGTTATGGTCGCTCTTACCCATTTCGATAAATGACATGACACATTTAGGAAGTGTAATCTTATACATTTCTCGACACTTAAAAAGGGTCATTATTACGCTTTTCTATAGTGATTGGGTTTAAGTAGTAGGGCCTGGGCGGAGAAAGAACTAGAGAGCAGTTTTCACTGAGGAGAGACTTTACCCATTGTAACGGTGACACCAAAAGCACAAATTTTTGATATTTTGCTTCAGTTGACGAGCGAGCGATTGTATGCTTTTTTATCGAACTCCACAAAATAGGATTTGTGCCCAGAAATAGCACAAAGGCACTGGTGGAAGAGCAATCATCAGGATTGCCAACTCAGTCTGCATTCTAGAACCTATTAAGGTCCGACGAAGACACAAGAAACCATATCCCAAAATCCCTGGTCATTGGAGATACTAGTCGCCCATTGCACCCCAAGACTTCTAGGCAAGGCATGCATGAATTGGGAAAGTTTGTTCACGGCAAAGAAGATGTTAGGATGGGTCATGCAAAGGTGTTGGAGACCAACAACTTGATGGTACATCATAGCATTCGCCGGAGAAGCACCATCATGCAAGGTAAGAATAGAGCCCATGACTAGAGTAGAGACAGGCTTCGAGTCAAGCATATTATGCTTGGCAAGAATATCAACTACATACTTTCATTAATTGAGAAATAACCCAATTAAATTGTTGTAGACTTCCAACCCTACAAAATAACGAAAGAGGACCTATATCTTTGGTGGAAAAGGTCAAGTCAAGCAGAGAAATAATTTGAGAAATCAAAGAGTCATCATTGCCTGTAATAATGAGGTCATCCATATGACCAAAAAACAAACCACAATATCTCCCCAAGAGTAAATAAGCAATGATGTATCTGCTCGAGATGTAGTAAAACCAAGTGAGACTAAAAAGTCACGGAGTTCCTGGTACCAAGCCTGTGGTGCCTATTTGAGACCATAAATAGTCTTCTGTAGTCGATGGACATGATCAAGAAACTCAAAGATGTGTTGTCCCTACGGTTGAGTCATATATACCTCCTCAGTGAGATGACCGTTGAGAAATGCATTATTGACATCAAGTTGGCGAATTGCCCAAGCACGCTGATAGCGAGAATCAGGACTATTTGAACATTGATTGGGTTAATAATCGAACTAAATGTCTCATGAAGCCAACCTCGAGTCGTTGGTGAAAACCTTTGGCAACAAGGTGGGCTTTGTAGCTGTTAATGGAACCATTGGGATGTCACTTGATGCGGAAACCCCATTTATTGCCCACAAGATTGTACTTTGGATCCGGTGGCACAAGAGTCCATATGTTGTTACGGAGTAGAGCAGCATACTTCTCATTCATAGGCGTAACCCACTTTGGCTTTTTCAACGCTTGAGCAATTGTGGAGGGCTCAACATCATTGGGTACCATGGTACGAAATCTATACTTTGGATTGGGCTTAACTATTAAGTTTTTGTCTCAGTATGCATTGGGTATGTTTGTGCTGTGTAGTTGATAGTGGGTCAGTAAAGGTTGAGGGAAATATGGGATGGGTAACTAGTGGCTGGGTAAAGGTGGAGGCCGAATGCGGTGATGGTGGAGTTTCCGCATTCAGCAACGGTGGAATTCAACAATCTGGCAAAAGTTGGAGAGGCATTGGAATATGTGGTAAGGGGGTCGGTCGATGTATGGAAGGCATAGGCACCAATGTAGGAAGGTTGTACGGGGACAACAACGACATAGATATCAGTAAAAAGGTGATGTCAGCCAAAGATTCAACTAAAGAGATAGATGTAAGGACAACATTAGAGAAAGGAAATTCATGCTTTACAAATTTGACATGACACGAAACAAAAACTTTCTAGCGAGACAAGTCATAGCAAAGAAAGGCGCTTTATGTGAGAGAGTACCCTAAAAAAACATAGACACTAGACTTAGGGTCAAGTTTGTGAGACCCATAAGGGTGAAGCCACAGAAAACATAAACACCCAAAAACTCGAAACTTAGAAGTATCGCGTAAGCTACAAAACAAACTCTCAAAGGACGAGGCATAATACATGTTGGCTTAGGCATACGATTTATGAGGTAGACCAATGTAGCAAAAGCGTATGGCCAAAAGGTGAGTGAAATGTTGGCTTGGTGGAGAAGGGTGAGACTCGTGTTGACAATGTGACGATGTTGACTTTTGGAGTAGCCATTATGCTCAAATGTATGGAGAGGGGTTGTAAGGTGAGTGATTCTATTAGATGAGAGAAAGGATTTGAGAGCCGTGGCTTACCTGTACCATTGTCGAAGAAATCATGGTTTTAATTTTTGGAAAATCTGTTTCAACAAGGCTCTTAAAAGTGACGTATTATAAAACAACTTGACAGTGGATGATAAATAGATATATATATCGGTGAATGGACACAAAGACGACAGTAATTAAAATCGTCAGATACATGAACAAGAGACATACATCATACAAATACATCAGGTAAGAAGTAATGGGATGTGGGTGAGAGTTTCAGACCTGACATTAATTAGAATCACAGAAAAGACGCATTATCTGTGGAAGATTTAAATAGATAGAAGATCAAAGACACACATATCAAACGAGGCAAGATCTGGGTGATCGAGCTGACGACAGTGGGATCGAGGAAAGTGCAAGAGACAAGGAGGAGAGTGGAACTAAAACTAATTCAAAAGTAAACACCATCTTTATGTTGCCCCATGACTAGGTATCTCATAGTTTAGCATGATTTTACGAAGAAAGAGGGAAAAAAAACCACGATAATAAGTCGCAATTTACAAGGGCTTAAACAAATACTCAGATTTTTTACGACGGGGTTGGAACATCTGAACAATAGTGAAATAAATGAGTGAATGGCTAAAAAGTAGACAAAGAAGGAACTCACCGTGTGTTAGATCATTTTGGAAGAAGCCTAATTACAATCACATTTGAAGATAGCGTTGTTGAAAGCGATTAATGGGGGTGCATGAAGGGGAGATGACCAGGGTACCAAGGGTTCGAGTATTGTATGGTGCGGCCTTAGAGTGGCAACCCCACGTTCTTAGGACCAGCTGAAGGATGGCTCTTGCTTTTTGATGTAGAGAGCTTACGATTTAAAGTACCAGAAGTGAACCGTACCGCTGACCAAAGCAGTGGAAAGATAAAAGCGAGAGCTGTTTGTGAGATGAGAACATTTTCGGCGGGTGTTACATGGCACCATAGGGGGTTGGCACTTACCGGATAATGGTAGGCCGCGTTGGGTGGTAGGGGCCGGCGACCATGGTCACGAGTTAGGAAAGGGCCGCGGGGCGTCAGGCACATGGTGGCTAGTTGCCATGTTGGTTGTAGCCGGATGTTGCTACGATTATTACGATTGTAGTTCTCGGGGGAGTTAGACGGGCCACTTGGCCCCTAACAAATGTCATGTGGTTGGTCATAAGGTAGTTAGTGAAGAAGGGCAAAGCTTGACCCGCGGCTGTTGCGATCAACTTCATAATTCAAAAGCTTTCAAATAGTTCATCAAAGTTATTATCGGTATCACACTCTTAAAATGGCATGAACAATTACGGCCAGACCAGGTGATTAAAGTCATTCAAGATCACAGACCAGACATAATTTAAGGTTGTACGAGATTAATAAGTGATATCAGAAAATAGAGAACGCATCAATGTTCAAAGTTTTGATATCCACATGTATGTCGAGAATAGAGTGTGAGCCTTGTTGTGGAGGCTGGTATAGTTGGTGCGGTGAGTAGTAATATGACCCGAGTGAATTAGAGGCATAGGTTTTGGCAAGATTGGCCCATGCATCACTTGAGATGTCTTACGAAGCACACGAGCGGTAAAGAGCTACAACATATTAGCGGACACAAAACCAACAATAGCATTTAAGAGAAGTTGATCTTGACTAAACCACGAGGCATAGTAGGGGTTAGGCGTGGCGAGTGGTGTACCGAGGCCAGAAGTTATTGTAGGTGGACAAGGCTTAGTTTCATCAGCGAGACCAAATGGTCCATACCTATTCGAGGAAAGGGAATGAAATTGTAGACCTCCCTCATGGTTCGTTGTGGTTAGTTTAAGCGGGGCTTGAGCATTGGCGTTGAGGCACAAGAGATGATGACTTCTCTCTATAGTTGTAAGGTGCCGGAGTTTAAAAGGTGGGATTAGTTGTGGAAAACGAGTATTATCACACGGGAGGGGTGCATAGCTGACATATGGTAGTGACGGTGTGATGATCGGTGATAACTGATGCTTCACCGTCGTGAACACTATCGTGATGGCGACATAAGGCGAGTTGGAGAAGGAGGTGGGAAGCAGGGATGATGATGGCAACCCTCGAGACCACCTGCTGCGTGTTCGATTCAATGTCAATGAAGCAAGTAGCGTCGGTTGAGCGACGTTGCCCAAAATACATGATAGTGCTAGGTTGAACTATCTAAGGTTTTTGAAAGAGGAAACAATGCGAGGAAACTAAAGCAACACTTGAGAAGATCGTGAATGTGAGATTGGTGTTGCTCGACATGGCGTATGATACGGTGTTAAGCAAAATGAGAATGCCTCCAAGATTGTGTATTCACAACATAAAGATCTTGTTCCCAAGATATTGACTGGTGGAAAAAATGAGAAAAAGGAAGCAAAATCACAACGTCAACTTCTAAGTTGGGGTGTGGAGTTGGACTGGCAGTGCAGCGGCTAGGCATAAGTAAGTTAGGGTTTAAAAATATATATATGAAGCTACAGTACCCATATTAGGGGCGTGAACGAATACTATTGATAATAAAGGAAATTTATATATATGCAAAACAAGGGTAAGAAAGAGTAATGAAAATAATTAAGAAAATGAGAAAGCAAGCGAATAACACTAATACTCTAATACTAACATAAGCGAGGATGGAAGATGAGGCGATGAAGCTACTACGGGCGGGGTAAGGTGTCGGCTTCTCAGATCTTTTAGAGAAGAGTTGGGAAAATGGAAAGAAGATAAAGGGAGAGGAGGAGATCAAGTGGGGTTCTGGAGTTTTTTTTTTTTTTTGTTTTTCAGGAATTTTTGGCTCAGGAGGTGTGGTTGTGACACCCCAAACCCGGATCTTGTTGACCAACCATTAACGTTAAGCACGGAAATACTACCTTAGGTAATGTTAATACCTAAGCTTTGATACGAAACTAGTATTAAATACCTATGAATGCAGTAACTCGATACCACAAGAGTATGTATATTCTCATTTACAATGTAAAACCAGAAAAAATTAGAAGTACTTTTCAAAATGGCAAAATAATGAAAAAATAAATAATAGCAAATAATAATAAATAAATAATAATAATAATAATAATAATAATAATAATAATTGTTGGAATGGTTCGAGAAGCTAAATTCTCTAGATCTGGGATGACCTTCAAGCCAGTTGGCGTTGGGTTAATTATACGAGAATCCCACAAGAGTGACTAGAAAAGTTGCGTTGAATGTCTAGAAATGGTCGAATATTTTTCTGATTTATCGGGGTGATAAATCGCCAGGTGACAGGGGCCAAATTTTACGAAAATCTCAAGAAGAGGAGACGAGGGAAATGGCTTGAGCGAAGTTAAGTTAAAATATATTGAACTGAAAAGAAATAAATTGTTTTAGGGAAGAAACGGACCCGAATGAGTGATGGACACATGGTGCAATGTGAGCCATGTGTCCAAATTTAAAAAAAGAAAAAAAGAAAATGAATTAAGAAAAAAGGAAAAGAGGATAAAAAGAAAAAAAAAAAGTCAAAAGGGAAGGAGGAAGAGGAACGGGAGACGGAGAGCAGGGAGGAGAGAAGAGAGAAAGAGAGAGATAAAGGAAAAAAAATTCGCTTCTCTCTAAGATCTACAGAAATTGGACCATAGGTTTTCGTCATAGCAAAAGGCAAAGTCGGTCCATGCATCGAGAGCTACACGTGGTGCAAAATCTTTGGAGTTTTTGTCGGGCGCTCATGAGTAAAGAGATTTTCTACTTGGGTTATTTCTAGCCTAAAGGTCATTTAATGAGGCGAGGGTTTTTCTTAGAAGGCTGTGAGAGCGAAGTAAATTTCAATCCCAAATTTTGGGTTGAGTGTAGAATTTTTAGAGGCTTGTTTTTAGGCAGGTTAATGAGTCTTAAACTCATTTATTTTAATCCCATTTTCTAGCTCTATTTTTTTGGCGTGTCGGATATGTTTTAATGGCAAATTATTGATTATTCATCAACTTTGTGTTTGCCGAGTTTAATTCAAGGAGAAAATTTGTTAAGTAAGAGAGAAAAAAAGAGTAATTGCAGCGGAGTCTATCAATAAGTGACAAAGTTACATTAATATCGCAAGCAACGTCGAAGCAAATGGCTAAGAAATGCATCCCACCAAATGATATTTCCTCTGTCGCCTTACAAAGGCCGAATATAGAAGAAGAAAGAGCTATGTAAGCGACAAAAAAGATATCTTTATCGTGACAAAACATAGGAAGAATGTAACAAGTCAAGCTGAGATTTACAAAGAGTTGTATTTTGGGAGAATAAGGTTGTGCAGCGGATGCTTCGACACTAGGAACATGTCGTGACATAAAAGCTCCTGTCGCAACACTGGAAATGTGAAGAACGCATAAATTCTGTCGCGACAAGAAATTAAAGAGAAATACAAGAAGAATACTACAACATATCAGTTTATTTGCGACAAGATGAAAAATATAAGGCAGAATGGCGACATTGAGGGAGCACCAGGTTTACGGGTCCAGACGGAGAAACAAAGTCGCTGACAGTGATGCTGGCCCAGTGAGCGTCACAGTTGCGACAAAATAATTCAATGTTGCGATATACTTCAAAATTTGAAGAGATGTTTCTATGTCGTGACGAGGGGATCTTAGGTCGCGACCGCCGCCGGGAATCGGGGGCTGAGCTGATAAACAAGATCCACAGCCAGGACTTCTATGTACAGGCGACAGCAAAGATTTACTGAGGAAGAGAGGTCTTGTCACGACATAACAAGCGGGTTTGCAACAAGATAAAGTGAATACAAAATTCTTGTCACGACATAACAAAATGGGTCACTATAGAAAACATCTACAACATCAAGAGACTATGTCACAACATCGAAATGAAGCTGCAATAAGAAATTAGGTTAAGTGGCAACAAGACTCTGTCGCGACAGACTTTCCTAGTCGCGATAGGAATGCTTAAAATAGAAGAAACATTGTGGAAACAAGAACTAAAAGAAATGCTATCGCGACATAAAAAATGGGTCGCGACACAAATTTCTTGAAGAAAATTGCAAAGAAACAATGTCGCGACACAATTATCGATGTGTCGCAGCATAGCTATTCAACAAACACACATAGATTGTCGCGAAGCATAGAATGGATAGAGCAAACGGACATTAGGTGTTAAAGAGCGAAGAAGATACGTCGCGATAGGGGTTTCCTGTGCAAAGGAATAAATATGCTGAAGAAGCAGTGCATGCATTGACCACGAGAGGAAACTTTGTTCCCTGCGACTAAATCCAGAAAGGATGCACAAGTATGGTCGCGGACATAGCATGTTACAACGAGACACTGCGATAAAAAATTAAAACTTTGGCAACAACACTTTTAGGTCGCGACAAGAATGCAATACACAGGCAAAATTTAGGGTTCACAATGTAACCACTTAAAGTTTAGAAATTTAAACTTACGGAGCTCTATAAATGAAACAATTTGAAGAAGTGAGGTAGTTAGTCGAATAAACAGGCATACGGGAGGCGGGACTCTTTTGTATTATATTTTTCTTTTATTTTTCCTTTCTTCATAGATTAGATTTAGCGTAGAATTTCAATTTGTTTACTGGACTTGAAACAGTGAATTGTTCATAAGTTTCGAAGTTGAGCTAAATTGTTGAAGATCAATTCCGATTACTGTTTGAATCTAATGAAGTCTAGATAAAAGCTGGAATTCATTTCTTTCAATTGATTACAGTTGCATAGGAAATTTCTTGATCAGTATTTCAGTGTTCACTATGATTCAGTTTTTGGGAAACACAACTTCCGCTGTGAAAGATCTGATGTTAGTTATGGTATTTCCTGCACAATTAGAAAGAGATTTCTTGGATTGAGAATTTTGAGTTTATTTGAATGAATTGTTGTTCATGGAAGTGGTGTTTCCCACCATTAGTAACATACCCATAAAAGGATAGTTATCGCTCTGATTTCCGGGAGGGCCCTCACGGTGACACGAGGGATTTGGAGATTCTGAGAGCATGGATGCGATTATTTGGGAGGTATGCTAGACTAATATTGAAGAACTAATGAGCTCGAGAAAGATTACTTAGATAAATCCTCATAAATTTACTCATGGTTTGAGAATTAATTTAGTAGATCTATCAATTTGTCGATTGAGGAATACCATGGTCTGAAAGGACAGTCTTGATCCTGTGTTAGCTTAGATCTAATCAAGGAAAAGGAGAACTCTTTAAGATCTCAAGGATGAGACATCATTCATGTTGTAGAAATCTGGCAATAGCCCTGTCTTGGGAAGCAAGAAATCTGCAGTCATAAGAAATGGGTATGAAGTATTGGAAAAGAAAAGTACCTAGATCTTATAAAGAAGATCTGATTACAAGTAATTGGTTAGATACATGTTTCAGAAATGAACATGACTCTCTAATCAGTGAAATGTATGGTTAAGGGAGAAATCCAAACTATACTACCTTGCCTCTTTGACAATTTCAGATTCCAATTCATGATAGAATAAAATTAGATTATGTTGTAGGAATTGATAATTTCACAGCAGTGAAATCCTAATGTCTACTTCCAGCAATAATTTGGTTTAGTCCAATTTAGGTCTAGGATATTAAATTTTCCTTTTATTATAGATGTAGAAATTTAGATAGTAAATTCTGGATTAGGTACACTAAAATTTTATGAAATGGAAGTTCAAATAGTGTGGAACTTGAGTAGTTAGGGTAGTTGAACTTTAAATTTTTTTCGATCTCTGTGGGAACGATATCCGACCTTATAGGTCTACTTTTTTTACTTGTATGACCTGTGCACTTACAGCATTATGACCAAACTAAATATGATAGAGATTCATGACAAATCCATTTTTATGATAAGCATACAAGTTCCGAACACGGTCCTAAACAAGTTTTTGGTACCTTTCTTTGTAGTTAGGTAATAGTCCTTGGGTAAAAGTAGCAAAAATTTGATCTCTATACAAAAATTGGTCAACAAGTTTTTGGCATCGTTGCCGGGGATCAAAGGAATTTAAAAATCAATATTCTGACAAAAGAGAAAAATGCTAATTTTAGCGGTGGCTAAATAAGCCACTGATATTTTTGGAAGCTTAAATAGATATATAATTTTTGATATCACTGACTCCATTTGATCTCAGTGTGTTTCTACTTTGAGGAAGAATTTAAAATGCATGTAGAAGACCGAAGCGAGATATGTTGCCTCTAGACACTAAAATTGAGAGAACCCTGTAGAATCTGAGAAGAATCACTAGTGCAGAATCCAGAAATATGGCAAATCAAAGAGAAAGGTGAGACTATTCCGGAAAGAAAGAAAGAAGTAGAGAGAAATCGAGAGGCCTAATACTATAGAGAGAAGAGAGGGACTTTTGGAGACGGTATCTCACGAGGAATGTGCTACGTAGTAAGGCAAACTTGCTTGCCAATTGAAGCTGAGCAATTTTTTGGTAGAAACCGGCATTGATTACTATGGTGCGGCAACACTAGTTCCGCGGTCATCCTTACGAAGTCCTAATGAGCATATGGGAGATTCATGAGGATGTGTGACATGGTAATTTGAATGGGGTGAGACCAGAAGTAATCAAGCTGCAACTCTTCCCCTTTTCATTGAGAGATGTGGCAGCAACATGGTTTGATTCATTGTCAGTGGGATCAGTGAACACTTAGGAAGAATATGTGGAAGCTTATATGAGTAGATTTTTTCCTCCAGTTCTCATTACTTAAAGAAGAGGAGAAATAATTGTCTTCAAGAAAGGGGAAGATGAGAGCCTCTACACTGCATGGGAGAGATTCAAAAGATTGCTGAAAAGATATCTTATGCATGGAATATATATGACCACTTAGATGGATATTTTCTATCATGCTATGAATTATGCGTCAAAGGGTATAATCGATGCATCCTGTTGTGGGGCTTTTAAAAAAAGAAATGCAGAGGAGGCATGGCAACTGATTGAAGACCTTGCCAAATGCAACTATAAGGCTCCATCTGAAGCTTCAAGGAGCAGCAGCAGGTTGAAAGGAAATGGTCTTATTGGGCTTGATAGAATGACAACCATAGAAGCAAAGTTGGATGCAATGATGAATAAACTAGGAAATAATGAAAGAAAAATGCACACTACACATGAAGTGGAAGCAATAGAAGAAAGAAGTAGAAGAAGTGTTAAGGAACTAGTTGGAGAAGAGCCTTACCAAGTTGAGAAGACCAAGTATATTAATGAGCAAAGAAGTTATCACTTCAAGCCTAACCCTAACTTGCTAACACACTATACACCAGCACTAAGGAACCATGAAAAATTTTCATATGGTGGAGGAGCACAAACGGGGCCACTGGACACAGGGCGAGTACAATGACTTATGCTCGGCCCGAGGACCGGGGAGAACAACGGCCAATGAAAGGGACAATAGAGAAGAGTATTAGGGTCAAAAAATGACTCAATCCTTTGAAGATCAAATGCTTCATTTCATGTCAGAAAACAAAAGGATTTTGAATTTGCATGAAAAAAAAATAATTTAACCTTGAAAACTTCAAGCAAACACAGTTGAGTTTCAGACAAACATTAATGCCTCTTTGAAGAATGCGGAGTGCAGATAGAACAATGGCTCAAGCTATGCGAAAGAGCCTAAGGATTCATTTTCAAGTGACACTAGAGAAAGAATCAAGGGATTGTGTATGGCAGTAGTGGGGAAGTGGCGAGGAGGCTAGATCAGAGGAGAGGTGAAAAGAATGACACAGAGGAAGAGAAACAAGAAGAAATATGAGAGGAACTTGAGCAGCACAGTTCAGGAACTACTAAGAAAAAGAAAACAACATAAAAGCAGCCCAATCAGCATGGAAAGAAGGAAGAAGTTAAAGTTTACAATCCTCCAGTTCCATTCCCTCAAAGACTGCAGAAAGCAAAGCTAGAGGAACAGTTCTCTAGATTCTTAAACATGTTTAAGAAGATAAAGATCAACATTCCTTTCTCTGAGGCATTAACTTAGATGCCTCAATATGCAAAATTCATGAAAGATATATTGAGCAAAAGGGGAAGATTACTGAGGAAGGGATAGTGAAGAACTAACGACAACCTGCGATGTAGTGATTCGAAGAAATTACTAGAAGAAAAGGCGGGATCCGGAGTAAGCTACTATGCTGCAAGATGGGGATGCTAATATGGGAAAAGCATTGTATGGTCCCGAAGCTAGCATGCGCTTGATGCCGCTGTACGTGCTCAAAGATTAAGTTTTGGGGAGCTCACTCCCACAACCATTACCCTGCAGATGGCAGACAGAACATTAGCTCATCCTGAGGGCATCCTTGAAGATGTGCTTATCAAAGTGGGGAAATTTGTGTTTCCAGTTGACTTTGTGGTTATTAATATGGAGGAAGACAAATAAATTCTACTGCTGTTAGGAAGACCATTCTTAGTAACAGGGGCAACATTGATTGATGTGAAAAAAAGGGAAGTGACTCTCAAGGTTGGAGATGAAGAACTGCACTTCAATCACCGATCCGCCGAGTTTAGAAACAACGCGAGGAACTTCATTAGTGCGGCGTGAAATTGTAGAAACAAAAATTCCTATCGGTTAAAGGCAGCCCTTTGCTTGTAATTTTACGAGAATTGATGAATGAGAATGAGATGAATTTCTAGTATCTAAAGGCATCTTGAGAAGTTGAAATTCTAAACTCCGATTTAAATTAAAGATTAGGTATTCAATGTTGGAGAAATTAGTGCGAAAGGTCAGCCAGTTATGAAGAAAAAGGAGATTGCAAAAAAGAAAACAAAAGCTCAAAGGGTTTAATACTCAAGGAATTACTTTGAACATTTAGTATGCCTTTTGCAACCAAAAAGGAGCTTCGATTATCATTTTAGCTGGATTAACTAAGCTTGAAGAGCAAAAACTACTAGAGACTCTCAGAAAATATAGAGAAACAATAGCTTAGTCTATAGAAGATTTGAAAGGAATCAGTCCCTTAATTTGTATCGCCATAAGATCCACATTTGGAGGAGAATGCTAGAACCGTAGGAACATCGAGAGTGTCAAAAGAAAGCTGATTCACGAGTCCGACCAGGTTAGCGAATCGAACCCGGTTTTCGAGTCGCGAAGGAAACGGACTTCTTATTTTATTTATTTATTTTTCTCAGAGCTGAACTTATATCTGTAGTGTACAAATGATTTTAGTAACCAACAATCATTTACATTTACAAATGAACTACCACCGGAATGGTATCCATTAAAATTTATACATATTTACTAAGTCCCATTTCTGATACAAATACATACATATCTATCTGAGCATCGGAGATTGCGAGCAGTCTTTAGTGAGCGCCTATCTATGAGATGGCCGTCTTCTTTGGTGTGGAATGTCACATCCTCTTTATCTCCTCTTCGGTACCTACCCAGTTGAACACGGTGCTAAGCTTTGCAGCAGTGGGAACATATGAACATTAACGACTGATAACAATCGTAGTCACTATCTTTTTACATTTACTAATACTTATGCATATAAGCGAAGTCTAATCTTATGTGACTTCTAACTCATATCATATTATACATGTAAGATTTTATCATTTGATTCCCATAACTTTTCTTGTTCATATTACTTCCTGTGTGTCATGTATTTTTACGGGTTCGTAACTCATATCTACTACATGTATGATAAGATCAAATCATATTCAAGTAAACTTATCACGTATACAATGGCAATTCGAGAACAAATCAAATCATATCAATTTCATACGAGGTTCAAATCCCAAACTAATACCAATACATATTGGATAACATCGTTATCACGGCCGAAGCCATTAATCAACTCCCTTTGAAATTACATTTCATGATACGGGATACTAGTTAAAATCCTTTACAAGTTTTTAGTTTTATAAATTTTCATTTACAAAAGTGTCGCGACCCGAATCCCTACTTGACCCGATTGGCGGATCCAAGCTAGAGCCCGGTTTACTCCGACGTTTTCAATCAAAACATTTATTTCATCTTATTAAAATTTTCTTTTCAAAAATTAATGGCGACCGAATCGACTTGGCGAATGGTGGATCAAGGCCCGGAGCCGGTTTACTCCGACATTTTCAATTATCTTTCAAAACGCATTTGTTTATGTTATTCTATTATTTAAGACCTTTTAGTGTCGAAAACACTTCTTTCGGGCAATCCCATAAGCACTTATAATTTCAAAAGACCCTTAACATTTTCATTCAACAAAATGCATTTACAAAATGATGCCTTTTTACTATGTCCGTGTAATGTAAACGATACTTATACAAATACACTTTTTAATACCATCGTTTTTTCCCTATTTCGGTTTGTGATTCCACATATAGCTATAGAATTCGAGCATCACGGCTTGGTCGGTTGGTGAATCCTGCACATTTGTCATTCGGTAGTAATGTGATTTCACATTCAATATTACGGAAATCTCACATATGACTATAGAATTCGACATTCTGGCAGTTCGATTGGTGAATCACGTCACATTTATCATTCGTTAGCAATGTGATTTTACCGCGATACTCAATTATTGCGGAGTCTCACATATGGCTATGAAGTCGACATTCCGCGGCCAGTTCGGTTGGTGAATCACGTGCAATGCATCGTTACATTAGCAATGTGATTTAGCATTCAATTATTAGCCGTCTCACATATGGGTATGAAGTCGGCATTCACGACGGATTCGGTTGGTGAATCACATCACGTACGTCATTCATTAGCAATGTGATTTAGCATTTAATTATTATGGAAGTCTCACATATGACTATAGAAGTCGACATTCAGGCAGTTAAGCGGGAATCACGCCGCATTTGTCATTCATTAGCGATGTGATTTCGCATTAGACAAAAATACGGTTACCTTCATGGCCAATTCGGTTGGTGAAGATCGATCATGTCGGTCATTCAATGATACATTTCAAATCCTACAATTTATATTTTTTTACATGGTAATTCGCTTATCGTTCAAACACATGCACACATGCATACGTGTGACAGACATTTCGAATAACAATCATTCAAATCAATATATATATACCTATATATATATATATATATATATATATATATATATATATATATATATATATATATACTATATATATATATATATATTTTACAATTAGCATTCATAACCGATCACAATCGCATTTTGTCTTCATATCATTTATGTATGACAAACATTTCAAATAACAATCATTCAAATCAATATATATATGCTTATATATATATTTCACAATTAACATTCATAACCGATCATAATCACATTTCAATTCCAATATCACTTTCGTATTATCTTTTCAAAGATATACTCAATCTATGTACACATTTAATATACTCATTTATGTATACTCATTCATGTATTCATTCACGTATACTCATTCTTATACTCATTCATGATTCATTTTCGTATACTCATTCACGTATACTCCTATCATTTGTTATCATTTTCTGGGTATATGTGATAATAATAATATATCACTTAACCACATTACATAACATGTGTTCATGACATATTGCCTACGCATGTTCACAATCATGTTTCAAATTCGTTTCATTTTCATTTTCCATAATCATTTTCACATGTTTCATGAAGACACATCTTTATTTTTCATTTTCTACTTTTTCCTTGTTTCATGCCTATTACATATGGCACTTCCTTATTCTTGTAAGTATGATGTCTATGAATCACACCTCATTCATATATTTATAATTCTTTTTATGAATCCCTAGTTTACTTAGGGTGGAATCAATCCCGATCGGATCATCAATTAAAGTTATGGCATTTTCATGCCAACTAGTCATTTTACCGATTTTCTAGTGACAGTTTGTATTACTCATTTTCCCAAGGTCAACCTTCATATTTTGACACTACATGTCCCTTATGCTCATTTAAATCTAGGTGCTAGGGTTCTATTCCAACTGATCCACCCGATTAGAAGCATACAGAGAAACTCAAAGGGATCGAAACAACCCACGGACTACTCTATCGTCCAAAGCTGATGCAAGGGGAGGGAATTTTCTTGCACATGGCTCCCTTTGAGTGACTTTAGATCATAGGATCATAATTTGACGATGCAGCTACTCTTTGGTTTGGTTTCTCGCTATCTATTTTTTTAACGGCAGCCACTTGAATCAACTCAAATCAGCGGATAAGAAATGAGCAAGAGTTATGGCCAAAATCACAGCTGGTCAGAACAGGAAAACCAGAACAAGTCACCGGTAGGACTTAAGTTCTGGTAGGACTTGACCAAAATGACCAGAATCGAGTTCTACCGGTAGGACTTAACTCCTACCAGTAGGACTCTCAGTGCCCGGGTGTGTGTTTTCTCACATTTTTCATGTACTTTGATCCCAATCAAAACCACCCTTCAAACACACATCAAAACAATTCCAAATTTCATCTTGGAATCTCTTTTCTATGCAATTCCTTTAAAATTTCATATCTTTCAGAAATGAGAGCACTTCATGATTTTCTCTCAAACCCACTCCTAATATGGGTTATAACCCATACAATTACCAAATACACAAATTTATTGGGGTTTTGTTCTAACCAAACCCTTTTACCTTGCAATTAAACCATAAATCCAACCTCCAAGGAGGGATTCCATGTTTTTGTGCCATTTAGAGTTTTAAGTAACCTAACTTCAATAAATCTTTGGTTAGGATGAAATCTAACAAACCTAGGTTTGGGTACAACAAATAACCATTAAACAAGCAAAACCAAGGATCCATATACACAAGATTGTAGTTCCATACCTTTTGGAGCTTGGCTTTGCTTGCTCTTCCCTCTTGCTTCTTCTTCCTTCTTCTCCTTCTCTTCTCTCCACAGCTTTGTCTCTCTCTCTCTCTCTACAGTTTTCTCTCCTTCAAAAATGAGACGATTTTGGTCGCACCAATCAGTATTTGTTAAGGCCGTGTTTGGCGAACGAAAAACCCATTTTTGTTTTAAGTTTCCTTATTTGCACTTAAGCCGCTAACAGATTTCAAATTTCTGTTCCAACTTTCTCTAGGTACTTGCCAGGCTTTCTATTTACATTTCATATATATAACCCCTAATCTTTCACTTTTATGACCACTTGGGCGGCCTGAGTGGTAATGACCACTTTACCCTTATTGTCTCTAATTTTCGTTTGGTCTCGAAATTTTATTTTCGAAAATTCATATTTAACATAATATACCTAAACAAGTCAGCGTAGGGTATATTTTGGTGTTACAGAGGAGGAGGCGGCTAAATCCGATGAAAGCTGAAAAGTAGTCAATAAAAGAAGTGTTGAAATGCATTATCACGAGGCTTTATATATCTGTCTGAGCAGTCACTTGGGTGAGCCCGTACCGCATGTATGGTTCGAGAAGGAGGATTCCACAATGTGATCGTAAATGAGGAAGGCAAGTTTGATTCATACAAGAGCGCTAACATGATGGAGAGTTTGTATGGAGCTACGGGTAACCCAACATTGCTCTACCCAGAAAGGACCATTATCCTCACCTTTCGATGACGAATGTTGGACGGGTTAGCGAGAGACACTCCCATTACTATTTCTTGATGGATATTCTAGTTATAACCAGATTGCAATAGCCCTAGAGTTTCAGGAGAAATCAACATTTACATGTCCTTATGGCACCTTTGCTTTTAGAAGGATGCCATTTGGATTATGTAATGCTCTTTTCACTTTTTTCCCTTTTTGAGATGTATGATGTCATGTTAACTTAGTTGAAGAGGTTATGGAAATATTCATGGATGACTTCTTAGTATCCGGTTTTGAAGATTGTTTGAAAAACTTAGAAACAGTACTTCAGAGGTGCCAAGAAAAAAATCTAGCTTTGAATTGGGAAAAATGCCATTTCATGGTAACTGAAGGTATTGTTTTGGGAGCCGCAGATTTACTGTGATGGATTGGGGAGAAGTAAAGGGCCAAGCGAGGGTGTTGTTATAAAAACTCTCCATGTCACCTCTGATAGTGGAGGAATAAGAGGAAAAGCTACAGGACAGAAATATCTGGATTTTATAGAAAGATTCATAAGGATTTTCAAAAATATCCAGGACCATTGTGTAGGCTAGCTGGAAAAGATCTGAAATTTGATTTTGATGAATCATGCATATCTACATTTGGGGAAATCAAATCAAGATTAGTAATAAAGCTCCACACGATTCACATGTTGACACAGATTGGGAACAATAAGTTTGAAATTATGTGTCAGTACTTGGTAATTTGCAATGAAAAAATTGCATTAGAAGCGAGAGAACTAAAAAGATATTCGAGGGCCATATACTATGCCGACAATTCCGATGGGGCATGAGAACTACTCCCCATATAGAAGAAGGAGATGCTGGCAATGGTATTTTCTTGTGAAAAATTCAGGCCTTATATATTGGGATCCCATGTTGTAATACACATTGATCATCTTTGTAATTAAATATCTAATAGAAAAGAATGATGCACCAAGCCAAGGCCGGTGAATGAGTGCTCTTGCTGCAAGTAGCGATCTTGAGATGATCAGGATAAGGGTAATGACAAAATGTGATAGCAGATCACTTGTCTAAATTGGAGAGAATTGGTGGAACATAAAAGGGAACAGAGATAGCATAAATTTTTCCCAATGAGCAACTATTTATGTTATCGATTTGCAAACACTACGCCAGCTTGTGGGTCGTACCATTTGGTCGGCTACCATCAGAGGAGGAAATTGAAAACTGATTGCAAATTATATATATGGGATGACCTACTATTGTATAGAAGAGGAGCAGATATGATCATAAGGAGATGTGTCCAAAAAACATAACAAGGTGGTATTATGGAGAAATTTCATGCATCACCATATGGAGGACACTTTGCAGGAGACAAGACAGCCCAGAAAATTCTCCAATCAGAATTTTATTGGCCTACTCTATTCAAAGACTATTTTGAATGGGTATAACATTGTGATGCTTGTCAAAGAAGGTAGAAGCAGCGGAAAAATGAAATGCCGCAAAGATCCTTGTGGTCGCAGTTTTTATATGGGGAATAGACACACATGGGACCTTTCCCATCATCATTTGGCAATATGTACATCCTCCTAGCTGTGGATTATGTATCAAGATAGATTGGAAGCAACAGCTTGTCCCATAAATGATTCAATTGATGGTTAGGTTGCTCCTGAAAAACATTTTGGCTTGATTTACAGAGAACCCGGGACAATCATCGGTGATGAGGAAGCCATTTGCAAATAAGAAGGTTTTTGCAAAACTCACATGAAAAACGAATATGGAATTAAACATCTAATGGGATTGGCTTATCATCCTCGATCAAATGGATAAGCTAGAATTTCCAATAGGGAGATCGAAGAAAATTCTTGAGAAAGCGATTAATCTGGCCCGAGGGAAGGAGCGGTCTATAAAATTGGATGATGCACTATGGGCTTATAGAACTGCTTACAAAACTCCCATTAGAATGTCCTCATACAGAATTGTATATGGAAAACCTTGTCATCTCCCCTTAGAACAAAAATACAAAGCTATGTGGGCATGTCGATAAAGGCGAATTGTGATTGTCAATGACTAAGGAAAAAAGAGGGAACTACTCGAATGAATGAATGGAAGAGTTGAGAAATGAAACATGACAATGCGAATTTAGAAAGAAAATACCAAAGGGTGGCATGACCAAAGATCTTAAGGAGAGGAATTCAAGGCCGAGGAGAACAAGTTCTCTTATCTGACTCAGTACAAACTTATTTCAAAGAGAAAATTGAAGTCAAGATGGAGTGGTCCATTCACAGTGGTAGCAAGTACACCCTTTGGAGCAGTAACATTGAAGACTGAATCTAGAGGTGAATTCAAAGTAAACGGTCAGAGATTAAAACATTATCTTGGAGGAAGCACGAAGGAGGGCGGTCGAATTTTGAAGAAATAAGGGTGCGGGCGAAGACACTACATTTATGTCTAAATTTAAGGACATTAAAGGCGAAATGACTTCTTGGGAGGTAACCCAAACAGAGTCTTTATTTTTGTTAACTTTGAGTGATGTTGATTAATTTTATGATTTTGAAGTTTTACTTTTGATTGTGTTAGGAATTTTGTTAGGAAATTTTATCATTTGCTAAAAAATTTTTGATGTTGGACAAGAAAGATGAACTGGAATCAAAAGTTATTTTAAAAACACGCTACACTGAAATGGTGTGCATAAATTAGCTACAAAGGGGAGTATTTCTATCTCTCTAAATCTGTTATATATAACAATGCATAGTTGAAGTTTGATAAATTTTGATGATTTTAGAGCCTAATTAATTAGATGACTTTCAAGTGCTAAGTGCTTAAATGCTTTGATTGAGTATTTTGATCCTAATGATTGTTGTTCATCATTGAATTGATGAAATTCTATTGCTATAAATGTTTTCACAAGCCTGAATTACATAATTGAATTGTGGGTGATTAACTGAATTTGAAGGTAGTTTAAACTTGTAGACATTTGAGGAATCAAATATTGTCGCGACACTTGAAAATTAGGTCACGACATCACGTACTGCAACAAGATGAAAAGCTTGTCGTGACCCTGATTTGCATGTTGCAACAAACTTTTAGGCACAATGTTGAAAAATAATGTCACAACATACTTCCTTTATGTCGCAACATAAATAATTTTGGACTCAAATTGAAAAAAAAGAACAATCTTACATATCGCGACACACAAAGAGTTAGAATATTTGCGACACAATCTCAAATTGAATGATTGAAAAGAATGTCGCTATTAAAAATGGAACAAACATTAAGGTAGCTACTATCGCGACATACCTTTCTATCTACGGAGCAAATTACTATTGCGACAATATTTCTCTTGTCACGATAGGATTGTAACCTGTAGATAACCCTAAAGTTTGTCACGACATGAATGTTTTGATAATAAAGGCTGGGTGCAAATTTTAATATAAAGAGTCACAAGATAAATTCCACAGTTAAGTCTAAAGGTTATTGTTGTGACCTAATCACTAATTGTCACAAAAAATGAAGAGAAACATTCATTTATTGAGCCATTAACTGAAGAGTGTTTCAAGCGAAGGCACCTCCGCTTCGATTGCTTCACATCACAATTCATACTCACCCAAATTTACGCTCTCTTCATCTGCTTCAACATCTCGAAACCACAAATTCAAAGACCACAAGCCTGACCTCGAGATCTCATCCATGGCGTAACCCCAAAACGGTCCCAATCTCAGTGAGATGATGGCGAGAATATGTAGCGGTGAAGTGGAGGTTCATCACGGAACCTCGAGGGCCGAAACAACCCAGTGACGAGAACCGGAAGAGGCGGGAAGAGGAACAAAGCCCGGCTCGGAAGGGAGGAGAAGCTGGAAAATAATTTGAACAAAGTAAAAATTTGACCGAGAGTTGAAGAAGAGTACGAAGACAATAAAGTATTCATTTTAGACGAAGCTTACTCCTTTTGGGAGAAGAATCTGAGCGAGAAAGGGTTTATAGGAGAAAAGGGGTTTGGTAAATTCATCTCACCCTTTGCAGAGATAATAGAAAAAAGGGGCTGGAGCTTGTTCTGCACACATAAACCACCTAGGTTTCTTTGGGTAGTCGGGGGCCACAGCCCTTGACATGTGGTAGAGATGAAAGAAGATTCAGTGTATGTCAGAGTTATATAGGTTCCCATGGATCTAAGTACAAAAAACTGCTTAGGAACCTAACCATGAGAAGAAGATGAGTGGATTTCTAACAAGTGGAAAGGGAGGCTGGAGCTCTATAAAGAAAAATCGTGAATCCATAGCGAGAGGCCTTGCAGGGAAAAGGCAGGTGTGTGGTTTTTATTTCATAGCCTGCAGTATAATTCCAACAAAGCATCTAAGCACAGTAAGGGAGCAGGAAGACATCATCTTGTATGCGTTACTGAAGGGATACAAGTTTGATGTGAAATAGTGAGACATCTGTCGGGAGAAAGCTGAGAGATTTAAAAAGGGAATTTAATCCCTCGTCTAGCCTTGATCACCCGATCTACGCATCTTGGCTGGAGTTAAAGGGATATGGGCAAAGAAAGAAACATGTCCTAAGGTTTCTCCCCTAACACTGACAGGGGTGATTAAAGATTTGAGAAGGAAAGAAATGGAGATTGTGGAAGTGGCGAAGGGAGCAAAGAAGAAGAGATGGTGATTAGGGATGGAACACATATCGGATGAAGGCAACCTTGACCCGGGTGGAGGATGAAATGCATAACAGAAGAAGTCCATTAATTCCTTCTCCTCCTGATGTAAGGGAAACTTTTTCTGAACCAACAAAGTGTTCCAGGAGCAATCAAGGAAATGCAGAGATTATGGACATGCTGGTGTCAACGAAGAAGGAAATGGAGGAGAAAATGTGGGAATGCTTGATAGAAGATCGAGAGAGGGAATTCCTAGAGCTGATTTCGAGGAAGAGAGAACAACAATGGGAACAAAGGCCCAAACAAAGAGATGAAGAATGAAAAGAGGAAATAGAAAGGAGAGACAGAGCACTAATGCAAAGTCTGGACTCAAAAGTAAATACCGCTGTGAACAGGCGAAGGGATGAAGATGTGCTGACCTTTTAGAAAGAGAGGAGAAGATGGAAGCTGACATCTTTGCCGAAGATAGGGGGTTCCAAATATCTTTACAAAGAACAATTCAAAGGAATTTGGAAGGCTCATGGAGAAGAGAGACAAGGAGCTAGAGATGGATAATAACTACAGGCAGAAATTATGGAATGATAGCCTGGATCAAGTGAATTCAAATTTAGTGAACATACACAATGTGCTCACTGAACTTGAAGGATCTGTGAATAATCTAGCTCATAGGCAAGATCAATTGGTCACCTTGTGATTACCACAGGTATACAAATTATCTTGTCTCTCTTTCAAAGAAGAACCACCAGCAAAAGAAAAGCCAGACATCTCCAGTCCCAAGTACCCTCCATCTTTATCTACCTTTAACCTTTAACCTCCAAACATGAAAACTTCCAAATCCTATAAAAGAAGAAGATAAACCCATGTATTCTATTTCCTCTCCAAACTAAATTTGTAATCATTCTTCATCCTCTTTGTATTCAAAGCCCATTCCCCTAAATAAAATAAAGATTTTTGCAAAAAATTTGTGTTCATTTGTGTTATTGCTTGATTGGTGTGTTTTTAGTGTTTTCTTTGCTTCATGATTATCATTTGCTTGGTTGAATAGAGAAGAAATTAACTACCTGTATCAAATTGTTTATTTACTACAGCATGTTTGGGTGAAATGACTTGAGAACAATTGAAGTTGTGTTGTATTGTTGTGAGATGAATGCATGATCAAAATGAACTTCTTTACTTTATTAAAATAACGCAATAGCAAAATTCAAATCCAAACAACCACTGATAGATGCATTGTGGTAGGCTAATCCCCAATTGGAAAAGGAAGTTGCAGTTTGGAAAGAATGAAGTTGAATGATCAGATTTAGGAAGGTGTAAAACAAATGAAGGAAAGGAAAGGAATGCAAGAAAGTCGAGAGATTGTAAATTGTCAAATTGGAATAAGTTTTGTCTTGTGGACTTCCTCTCTTGAACAATTAAGTTCATAGGGGTGTTTCAACACCTAGTACCCTAATGCCAACTAGTATGGGAGCTACTAACCCCAAGTTCTCTAAGAGTGATAGAAAGCCTAAAAAGTCAAAACATTGCATTATTCCTAAAAATCTTTGACAGAGTGAAAAAAAAGAAAACCAAGGACTTTTATCTAAAGGAGTGACTTGATAGAATAGCGGTAACAAATAAAATTATTAAGATGAGAGTACGTATGATATATCGAATCAAGTTTGGGGAAAATTTTCTTTCGACATCGAGTAGAAAGAAAGGGATGAAGGATAGGAACAAAGAAGCAAAGTGAAGATTGGAATTTGGGTAATTTTAGCCCTAGAATTCTCATGATCACTTGATAACCCCAAGCCAAACATTACAAGCCTAAAAGACCTAATTGATCTTGAAGGTTGTATTTGCCTAAATTAGTGGAGACTAATATGAAAACAAGCATATGGGACTTAAAATGATATATAGTAACTATGTCAAGCCCTAGAAGATTAGCTAATTTTGCCAAGGAGAAAGGGAAGGAACCATGCTGCAGCTCATAGATCAGGGATGAATTAGTGAATTGTTTACATTTTTGAAATCATTAGTTTGTTTTGTGATAGTAATTGAAAATTTTTCCTAAGTCTGAATTGAAAACTAAATTTGAAACCATGCTGGAAGTAACTAGTTTCAATTCAGGAAGCTGATTTAAAAAGGATTGCAGTTGAAAACAGAAAAATGTCCCTAAAAATAAAGCTAAATTGTTTGAGGACAAACAAAATTTTATTTTCTTTGCTTGGGGACAAGCAAAACTTTAAGTTTGGAGGAATTTGATGAGTCTTACACTCATCTATTTGTAATCCATTTTCGCTTATTTTGAGTATTTAGATATGTTTTAATGCAAATTTTGGATTATTCACCATCTTTGCGTTTTGCAGGTTTTAATTCAAAAAGGAGAAAATTTCAGCAAGAAATAAGAGAAAAATAGCAATTGTAGCAGTCTATGTCGCAACATAGTTCTTTGTGTCGCGACAAAGTCCAAGTAGATGGCTAAGGAAATCTTTCAAGACAATATTTCAACTGTCGCAACATAAAAGTCTGGATATAGAAGAAGAGTTATGTCATGACAAAAGATTTCTTGTCGCAACAGAACATGGGAAGAATGTAACAAGTCAGTTGAGACAAAGAAAGTTAATGTTGCGACAAGGTTTGTCAGTTGGATGTCAACACCGAGGGAAGAACACATCGCGACATAAAATCTGTCGTGACAGGAAGCAAGGAAGAAGGCAAAGTACGACAAGGTATCTTATGTCGCGACAAAGAAGTGGAAACATCTGAGGAAGAATATTGCGACATATCAGTTTATGTTGCGACAAGATGAAAAATAGAAGGCAAAATCTATGTCGCGACACTAAACGACAAGGTTTCTAGTCCTGACAGAGAAATAAAGTCACAACAAGTGATGCTGACTTAGTGGCCCGACACCGGATTTGCAACAAAAAGAATTCAATGTTGCGACATACTTCAAAAATTGAAGAAGAGCGTTTCTATGTCGACAATGATCTTAAAGATGTTAATGAAAGAGATAAGTTGAACAATAAAAGCGAGGAATTAAGTGACAGACTTTTCTATGTTGCGATAAAGAGTCCCACATAAGGAAGAGAGGTCTTATCGCGACATAACAAACTGGGTCGCGACACAAAGATGAGCTGAATACAAAAAGTCTTGTCGCGACATAACAAACTGGGTCACGATAGAAAACAACTACAACATTAAGAGACTATGTCGCAACATCGAAATAATTTGCAACAAAAATGTCGAGGTTAAGTGGCAACAAGACTCTATACGCAATAGACTTTCTGATGACAAAGAATGCTTAACATATACAAAAAGAAACATTCTTTATAACCAAGAACCAACAGAAATGCTATCGTGATATAAAAACTGGGTTGCGACACAAATTTGAAGAAGTTTCACATAAACAATGTCACGACACAATTGTCGATGTTGCAACATAACTATTCCAGCAAACACACATAAGATTGTAACGACATATAATGGAAAGAACGATAGACCTTGTAGGACAAATTGTTAAAGAGCGAAGGAAAGATTTTTCGTGACAAAGTTTCCTCTATTGTGAAAGAATAAATATGTTGAAGAAACAATTACTATCGCGACCACAGAAAGTTTGTCGAGACTAAATCCAAGAAGGTTGCTGAGGAGGCAGTCCTGACGGACTGCGATTCGTGTCACAATGGGTGATCCCGGAATCAGCAAAGGAATTTACATATCCTAAGTTCCTCCCTCTTTGTAGTAGCCCATTTCTTCTTGATATGAGTAATCTAAGGGTCGAACACGAGGATGGGTTTTCATCCACAGGAATGATTTCTGCGTCGGTGTTGAAAAGGTAAAGGCTTTTAATTTGGATTTTAGTTTTTGTTTAAAGAAACGAGTGTGAGTTGTTTGGTGATGATTAATTGTAAAAGCGAAATTAGTGAGAAAGGTAACTTTGAGGTTTAGGTCACTAGCTTGACAACATGGGGTAGCAGTGTCCTCGGGTTTATCCTCGCATTATGACAAGCAACCTATAGTCAGAAGCCATAACCGGATCTTTGTTTAACTAGCAAACCTAACCCTAGAATCACTCCTATTTGAGTCAACACGAGGTAACATGCATCTCTGATATTTCGGTTGAAACCACAACATTGACATCATTTGAGTGGCTCATTAAGAAGGCCATCTAAGAACAACGATTACATCAGCAATAAGTATGCAGCGTATCCTAAAAGCATGGTAAGTATTGGCCAAGGTAATGACATTAAATGATATTCAACCTAGTTTGAGAAGATGGGAACCATAAATACGATTACACAGTAGCATTTAACACATGAGGACAACACACCCAGCTACCCCACAAACCAAGCTAGCTACCTTCCTCTTCAAAGCTAAGGGCTTGCGAAGCATCTCTTGAGTTGTCATCCTCAAGAGGGTTGTTGGTAGCCTAGAAAATGAGAGAAAGGAGGAGAGAAAAAAAACGAGAGCCTCAAATGAAGGCTGGAGATGTTACATAAAATGAAGGAAATCCTGTGCCAAAGATTGCTTAGGGTTACAATTTGGGTGGGGGGGGAGGGCTTATATAGGCCACCCAATGTATGAATAAGAAAGCCCTAACATTTTGGCTAATATAAAGGGACAAGGAAGTAATACACCAAAATGATTAGGTTTGCATTAATTGAGAAAGGATGATAAGGCGGGAAATTTAGCTAGGAAATCTGATTTCGCTAGGTGGCGAAAATTTCGCTAGATGCTAGCGAGTGCCGCAGGAGATAGCAAAATCGGAGGAATTTAAGCTGGGCGACCTGATTTAAGTAGCTAAGCGAAATTTAAATCTAACAAGAAATTTTAAGAGATAGCGAAGTGTGTATTTAAGCTGGGAACGATTGCATGCGAAATTTTGAGTAAGCGAGGAATTTCTCCAATTTAAACTGGGATTCGCGAAGACCTTCGCAATCCCGGTAAATTTTCGCGATCTTAAGCAATTTCTGGGGTATTGCTCTTCACTGCATTGCCCTCTTTGCTCCTCTCTTGCATCCATTTCATCACTTTGCCTTCATTCCTTCATTGAATCTTGGTATGTTTGAAGGCTGATAAATGGGTTCAATCTTCATGGTTAAGCATATATCTCGATATTGAACTCTCAAGGTACGCAAAAACCTGCAAAACAACCAAAAATAACCTCTAAACGGCATAAGTGATACTAAGAAGACCTGAACACTTCAATTGGCCTTATTGACATGATTAGTGCGCAAAAAGCACTCAAAACCTATCTCAAATAGGGCTCAAAATAGCACTTTTTGGGCATTAATCATACCCCCCAACCGAAACGTTGCTAGTCCCTTAGCAATGCAAAAATAATAAGGGCATGCATGCAGTGATTTTCAAAAATTTATGATTCAAAAGGTGTATATATACAAATAAACATTACCTTAAACTGAAAAATTGACACGAAAGTTTAATAGGTATGAAGAGCCAAAACCATACAAGAACAAATTTTTTGAGTCAATATTGGTTCCATGATTCTCAACTTGAATTTCCACCAAAATCCTAATGGTTCTTTATGTAACGGTCGGAGTCAATAAATTGCAAAATTGTCCCTCCCCCAATGCTTGGCATGGCCTTAAATTGTTGAACAACCTAAATAGGGATAGTTACACTTTTCTTTCTTTATTCAACACATTGTAGGGTGCAATGCTTAAAATCCGACTTCACCAAAGTCCGTGTAGCAGTCCCATAGATGACTCCAAGCCAATTAAGGTTTAGGGCATCAAGCCAAAAGGATCAGCACGACCCTGAAACTCTGAGGCTTCACCTGACTCAGAATGACTTGAAAATCAAGCACCTACAAATCGTTAAACTCTACCTATCCACTTGCGTAGCGAACACTAAATCGGTGACTCCCCGAGCAATTAAGGCTTGGGGCATGTCGGGCTTCAAAGCTTCGCCATATACCCCTCGGACCGTGCTGGGTTTCAAGGCAAAGTGTCACGACTTTATTTTCTTTTTTTTTCTTCTTTTCTTTTTTCTTTTTCTTTTGCTTTTCTTTTCTTTTCCTTTTGAAGACTATATTGTGGAGTAACACAAACCTATCCCTAGGTTGCCAACATGCCTAAGGTAGGCTATGCAAAGTGAAAGGGTATACAAATTTACAACCTATTGAAACAATGCAATTTGTGCGATGTGTGAATTAACCCAAGGAGAAATGTTCAAGTTGAGCATGTTGGGACTTCAACTGACCAAAAATTATTTCAAACATGGAATTTGTTCTAACATAAAGGTAACTTACAATGATTCAATTTTTCCAACAAAGGCAATTCAATTGTCCAATTAAAGCAATTCAATTGTTCAATTGAAGACAAAAACAGTTACACATGGTGAAGGCACAAAACATGATATGCAAAAATCTGTATATATATACTGAATAGCTTTTGATATAGCCAAAATAGCTGTAATGCATGAATACAAAGCTAAACATACAAAAGTATCCTTTACTACTATGGCTAACACATAAATCTAATCAAAGTGGTAAGCCGATTGATAAAGTGGTAACTATCTGAAAACATAAAAAGAAACCTAACCACCTCCTTCTTTGTGGTGGTGGTAAGGTCTATGCTTCTTCTTCAGCGCTTCGATACATCCAAAGATCTTTCTGGCTGGCTGTGGTAGACTCCTCTCTCGATCAGGAACACGAGGAAGACCGGTTGAGTCATGTCTAGCTGCGTATGGGTGACAACTTGAGCCAACCTCGATCTGTGCTTGCACGGGTAGGCGCTAAAGAACAAATAGCATCCATCACACCAGCTATCTCTCTCGAGCTGGCATGAACGTACTCCGGTGAATGATGTGATGTGTAAGATGGGCCAGGTGTATCAGCTGCAGATGTGGACGTAGCATGTGGATGAGGAGATGGAGTGGACATATGCGGAACTAGACTCCGCTCTACCTCGGGCTCTGATTAATGCCGAAGTGCAATTTTGAACCCTATATTAAATAGGTTTTGAGTGCTTTTTGTGCACTAATCATGTCATTTATGCCAATTGAAGTGTTCTAGTCTTCTTAGTAACACTTATGCCATTTAGAGGTATTTTGGTTGTTTTGTAGGCTTTTGCACACTTTTGGAGTTCAATCTCAATGCAAGGATGAATCATGAAGTTGGAATTCAAGTCACCGACCATCAACCATTAAGAATCAATGAGAAAACAAAGGCAAAGTAGAAAATTCGATGGAGTTGAGCGGGATGAAGCGGTGAAGGATCCCGACAATGCGGGAATTTTCGTAAGCTTGCGAAAATTTTCGCTAGATTGCGAAAATTTCGCAGCAACTGCTTGAAATTTACGTAACCTAACTAAAATGCCAAATTTCGCTAAGACCTCGGTTATTTAAGGCACCATTTAGCGAAAAAACTTGATTCGCTACTCACAACATTTTCGCTGGCTTAGCGAAATTTACGTACAACTAAGCGAAATTATCGGCCTTAAGCGAAATTTTCCATTTAAACTGAGCTGTGATTTCGCTAGTTAAAGCGAATTCACGACTAGCGAAATTTGTCACCTAGATCATGCTTTGTAATTAATGTGACAGCCTCGAACTTGGTGTATTACTTAATTGTCCTATAACTTAGCCAATTTCATAGGTTTTTGGTATTTCATACCTTGAGGAGGCCTATATAAGCCCCTCTTGTTTGTAACTAAAAGGAGAGGAGAGGAGGAAGAGCAGATTGGAAGGAGCAAATTTGTGGGGAGGGAGAAGATATTTTGTAAGTTTTCATTTTGTAAATAAAGTCTTTTATTTTAGGTTTTGCTTTTCTCTCTTCTCTCTCCTCTTTCTCTCCCTTTCTCGGCTGCCAAACACCCCTCTTGAGGATGACAACTCAAGAGATGCTTGGCTAAGCCTCCTTTCTTTGAAGAGGAAGGAAGCTAGCTTGGTGGTGGGGCATATGCATGTTGTCCTCTTGTACTAAAAGCTACATGTAGTGTATTTATGACCCTTATATTCTCAAAACATGGTTGCATAACATTGAATGTCATTAATTTGGCCAATACTCTCCATGCTTTAGGATTCAGTGCATACCTAGTGTTAGATGCACTGTGATTCTTTAGATGGTCTTTACGAGCCTCTAGAATGATGTTTAAATGTTAGGGTTTCAAATTGAGGGTTGAATAGCACTTAATGTTATTGATTTGGCCAATACTCTCCATGCTTTAGGATACAGTGCATAATTAGTGATAGATGTACTGTTGTTCTTTAGATGGTCTTTACGAGCCTACGAGATGATATTGAATGTTAGGGTTTAAACTAAAGGGGCCATGCTTGCATGCTACTGTGGTGAGCTCAAATGGGAGATGTTTCATGGAGTGAGGTTTGCTAGTTAAATATAGATGGGTTATGCCATGGTATAGGTTGCATGTCCTCATACTTGCGAGGATAAAACAGAGACACTTGTTTGCCCTAACTTGCCAAGTTAGTGACTAAATCTTCCAAAGTGCTTTTCACCTTTTACTTTCGATTTTACAATTCTCAGTTTTCAAACCATTCCACTGTTTTTGAAACACAATTCAAGAGTCGAAATAGAAAGCCTTACCTTCATGCAGTCACGAGCCATTTTAGGATGAAAACCACGTCCAGTGTTGACCTAGACCGCTATCTTTACTTGATGGCCCGACTCTGTGATAGTAAAACAAAGTGTGCCTCATAATTTTGTTGTTTTTGCTCCACACGTGACGGTGGGGCTCAGGGGAACAGGGCACCTCTCTTTGGGTGCTGGCTGGCTGGGAGGTTAGATGCTGGGGCATGGCCCGTAGTAGGCCAAGTGAGTGGGAGTGGAGGCTTGTCGGATGCCTCACCCTCTAGCCAGGGCTCCTCTCAAGAAAAACTAAAAAAGCCCGCTGCAGGAACTTTAAACTGTGGTTTGCCAGCCCAGCGATGACTGAACTCTACGCTCAAGACAGGCCCTTAGATGGTTCCTAGCCCGAAATGCATCGGGGAGGTCATCCGCATTTCGGAAGGGGTAAACCGATGTCCCTACAGGGTCCAGAATAAACCTCTAGGATGGCCCTCGGTAATGCGTAGTCTTTGCGGTGGAAAAAGCCCAGTCTGAATATGTTATCGATCGGGAGCATATGAGGCGGGAGGCTGCCTCACGAAGCCCAGCATTTGTGGTGTCTCGGGCGCGAGAGCTAACGGACATATCGGTGTGTCGAAGATTGAGACCGGTCTCGATAACCCTCTGAATTGGGCTGCGGTATCTGCAGGCCCAACTTGGCTAAAATGTCGTTGCTTTCTAGCACTCTGGGCGTCGTCGATGATAGTGAGCAAGACTCGAGCGGACTAGCTCCCGGGATGTCATCGGTGATAAAGCGCAGCACCACCGGGTAATAATCACGCCTCGGGTCATGAAGGCCAGTAGGGAATGATCCTCAATCAACCTCATGAATCTACCCGAATCTGGGATCGTGTGATCTTAGGGACATCGTGGTAGACTCTGATGAAAGTCCCTCGGTGTAGTGCGACATTCCGAATGGGTGCCCCGGAGCAAACACTTCGGCCTCCCGATCTGGAGCGGGCGACAAGCTGGAGCGATGATGTCGTCTCCGCGGATAATGGTAGCGTGGGCGATGCAGTTGAGGATGACTCACCACGGCTAGATGTGCGGGCCGGCTTGGAGGAATCGGGCCCTCTTTGGGTCTATGACGTGGCAGCGGTGAAGGGGCAGGGGTCCTATCAAGTCTGGTATCGTCGAGGAAATCCACTGGGGCTCATCGGGGGGCCGCCTCCCGGGACTGGGCGAGTGCGGGGCCGGGACCTCTCTCCGGTGTACTAAATCGACCGCGGCGAAGGCGGGACCCACCCCTAGTCTGAGACCATAGTGTAATAGGACGGAACCTGGGTATCTTGGGCGGCGAAAATAAAAACGAGGAGCCTTTGCGGGGCGTGTGTGGCCCTCGCGGCGGCGAGTCACAATGCGCGGGAGTAAGCGAACCCGGGGCTCGCATGGCGCGGGGAACGAGGCTGCGGATCGTGCGCGAAGCGGCGGCACCTGCGCGGTGTGGCTCGGGGGACTAATCGCGATGTCGGTACACGAACACGGTTGTGATAGCTAGTGGTGACCGGCTCGAGCTGGGGCGAGCGGGGGCTGCGAAAACCGGGACGCGAGCGCGGTGGGAGCTCGACCCGGGACTCGGTCATGGAGGCATAAATTTGGTCGCGGTATGACTCAGTGATGCTTTCAGAGTGCGACAAAGGGTACTTGAAAACTCGAGGGCCTGTGAGAGTGGGAGAGGAAAATGAACGGTGTGAAAAACAAAAAACCCTCCTCATCTTATAGGACCTCAAGGGTAGCCGAAGGGTCTTTTGCGCAATTTCGTAGTGTGAATTGGCCTAAACAGCCGCCCTACTTGAATCGAATTTCAGTGGTAATTATTAATAATGTAAGAAAATAAAATATTATTATAATAAAAATTATTATAAAACTATAATTAAAAATTTAATATAAAATACTATAATATATAAACAAAGTTACTAAATATGGAAAAACGCTAAGAAGTTAAAGAAGCTTTCTAAAATAACCGAAATTATTAAAATTGACTAAATTAAAACAAAAAATAAAATTGTTGAGCTACGGTCGGTTTTGGAAACATCGAACCAGTTCAATATCACGGAATTACTCAAGGAGGGTCAAGGAGAATGATCTCCTCAACCCCGGCAGTAGCCTGAGCTGAATCCTTGTTGTTGGTTTTCCCATTGGTGACTTGGTCCTCACTGATGGATTCGAGATTGATCAATTGCCCTCGGTGGCTATTGGTAAGCAATACCACAACACACCGCTTCACTGGGTTGACTATATCTGTAGTTCTTGAAGTCACCCGACTTCCCGCATCGACCTGAGCACATCATTAGTCGCGAGTTTTTAGGTTTCAGGCTAATTTGTGCTTGTTGTTCCGATGAAATATGTTCGGCTTTCCAGTGTCATGTTACCAAACGTAAGTTGCATGACTCCATTCCGGCAATTGATGATTGCATTGGCAGTGGCCAGAAATGGTCTTCCTAGGATAATTGGCACATGGTTGGGTTCATTTGCAAATGGCTCGGTGTCGAGCACTACAAAATCTACTGGGTAGTAGAATTTGTCTATTTTCACTAAGACATCCTCAACTATCCCCTTAGGGATCTTCACCGATCTATCGGCCAATGATAGTGTGATGTGTGGTAGGGTTTAAGTTCGCGAGCCTAGTTTGCTTGTACCACGAGTCTGGCCCGATGGAGTTTCCTGCGCAGCTCCTAGGTCAAGTAGAAATTTGTCTATACAAAGTCCCACCAATATTTCTGCACAGAAATTGTGGGAATCACGGATCCTTATGTTGGTGGATTCTTGCTTTGGATTATGGCGACTTGTTCAGTAAGAAATGCCTTTTTCTCAATACCTAATCCCTTCTTGATTGTGCAAAGATCTTTCAAAAATTTTGCATAAATGAGGACTTGTTTGATTATGTCAAAGAAGTATGTTGACTTTTACATAGGACTTCTAGGATACGCTGGCGAGATGCCTTCTTCTTGCCTCTAAGTGCTTGTGGAAATGGAGGTGGCATGCAGTGTTTCATTGAGTCCTCTTTCAGGAAAATGTGTTATGGCTCCATTTCTACTTCATTCCTGGTTTCCTTAACAGGTTTTGGCATTGGTTGATCAACCTCTTTTCCACTCCTTAGTGTAATTATAGCTTTCACCTCATCCATTCCCGAATTGCTAGATAAACCTATCATGGACTCCTTTTGGTTGGCGGTGTTGGGAGAGGAACCTTCCCCTACTCTCCTGTACCTCGAATATTGTTGATCTTTGTGATTGAGTTACGTAGGTTGTCAATTCTTTTGTTTAGATTGCTCTCAAGCCCATCTATTCTCTTGTTCAGTGTGCTCTCTACAGTGTCAATCCTTTGTGCCAGTTGCACATTGATCCCCTTTTGTTCTTCCACAAAGTTACCCACCACCTTACTCAAATTTAAAATGGCTTGTTCTACAGGAGATGAGGATGGAGGTGGTTGTGGACTGAGAGGAGTGGAACAAAGCGTGGTTTGGCTTTGAGGGGTACATAGAGCGGGGGAGATTAGGTTTCCATGAGATGTTAGGGTGATTCCTCCAATTGGAATTGTAGGTATTTCCATATGGAGCATTTGGTAGTGGTGGCTTGTATTGACCTACAACATTTGCTTGCTCTGACATCAAATCCTTCATTGATGGAGCACTCGTATCATGTTCTCCTGGATTACTTGTGGATTAGGCGGTGAATGGGTTGATCTGCATGGTGTTTCGATCCTTTGCATGCACTTCATGGAGCCTTTTTCCTTCAAGCTCCTCCACCTTCCTAGCTAAGGTTGAAATTCTAGCTTTCATTTCTATATCCTCTGGAATTGCATACATCCCACTCCTAGGGTTGGCTAAAGGCATTTTCTTTCCATTTCTCTCGGGTTTGGTTCATCCCAACCCTTAGACGTTTCAACCACATAGTTCAGAAAATCCATGGCTTCATCAGGATGCTTACTCAGCAAATCTCCCCACACATGGTTTCCAATAAGCGTTTCATGGCGGGGAGACATGCCACCATAGAGTGGTTTTACCGTAAATCCATGTATCAAACCCATGATCTTGAGATGACTTAATAATTACTCTATGAATCTATCCCGAGCATTGGTAGAACCTCACCATCTTGGTGCAAAGGTGTAAATTTGTCTCTTCAAATTGTTGGTCTTATAATTAGCGAAGAATTTTTAAAAACTCTGCTTGCGGCTCGATACTAATTCTTATGGTTGGGCCTCGGGATGAGTTAAGCGAATCTTAGCCTTGTCCTTTAGGGTCGGTGGAAATGCTTTTCGACTTTAGCAAATCCATGTCCCGATCATACCTTCCTTAAAGGTTGTGCAAACCTCCTCAAAATCCCTTATGTGTGTGTATGGTTACACCATTTTTTCCATACCATGATATGTGGGAAGTAGGGGTACCAAATAGGGCCTCAACATACATCTTGGCGGGAGGTGATCACCGGGGAAAGGGGCTGGTAACTCTAGGAGGGTGGATATGGTCCCTCGGTGACCTATATCGGTTAGTTCAATGGGGACCTTGCTGACCTATTTGTTCTTCGAGGGCGGAGGATCATGTTTTCACTATGTATCTTGGCCGGGTATCTTGATCCCTTTGTAATCTACACATTCCTCATCCCGGTACTTCACTTACACAAAAACGTTACACAAGCGAGACACGAAAATAGCCTGAAACAAACTTGCAAAAAAAGAGGTTATTGTTAAGCTAAAATAAAAACTAGTGTATGAAAAAACAAAAATAGTGCGAGTGGCGCAAAGTAATGAGAAAACTTCTTGATTCTGACAATGAAATTCAAAAGGGTTAAAGGTCACCTTCACTTGTAATGAGGATTACAAGTACACTTCCAACATCAATCGTAGTTTGGCACCATCCGAAACAACGGCGCCAATTGATTCGTACTTTTACCGATAGGGTGATCGAATCAACAAAATTATATCTAAGTTCCTCCCTCTGCCGTAGTCAAGCTGCTGCGGTATAGTGGTATCTAGGAATTAGAACACGGGGGGATGGGTTTTCATCCTAGGATGATTTGCATCAGTGTTGAAAAGGTAAGGCTTTAATTTTGGATTTTGGATTTTGTTCCCATTGAGTGTGAGGATTGTTTGGCGATGATTAATTATGCGCGAAAGTAGTGAGAAAGGTAACTTTGAAGGTTTAGGTCACTAGCTCGACAACATGGGGTAACAAGTGTCCTCGGGTTTTATCTCTACCGCATTATGACAAGCAGCATAGTCAATATACTTCGGTCTTTGGTACAACTAGCAAACTAACCTAGAATCACTCCTATTTGAGTCAACACGGTAACAGCCAT
Source organism: Tetrastigma voinierianum (assembly GCA_016808115.1). Classification (NCBI taxonomy): domain Eukaryota; kingdom Viridiplantae; phylum Streptophyta; class Magnoliopsida; order Vitales; family Vitaceae; genus Tetrastigma; species Tetrastigma voinierianum. The sequence goes on from JAEQBH010004111.1 coordinate 210,673, forward strand.
CTGATATAGGTTTGAAACCTAACATTCAACATCATCATTTCGTGGCTCGTAAGGCCATCTAAAGAACAACGATTCATCCCAGCAATAAGTACCTTGTATCCTAAAAGCATGGTAAGTATTGGCCAAGGTAATGACATTAAATGATATTCAACCCTAGTTTGAAGATGGGAACCATAAATACGATTACTGTAGCATTTAACACATATGAGGACAACACACTTGAACTACCCCACAACCAAGCTAGCTACCTTCCTCTTCCAAGTAGAGGCTTGTGACATCTCTTGAGTTGTCATCCTCGAGGTTGTTGGTAACTAGAAAATGAGAGAAAGAGGAGAGAGGAGAGAAAAACAAAACCTCAAATAGAAAATTGAGGAGATATTTATAAAATGAAAATGTGCCAAAGATTGCTTAGGGTTACAATTTGGGTGGGGGGGGATATATAGAGCCACCCAATGTAATAGAATACAAAAGAAAGCTAACATTTTGGCTAATATAAGGGACAGGAAGTAATACACCAAAATGAGGTCGGTTTTGCATTAATTACAAAGGATGACAAATGTTTATTGAGAAATGCGATTTCGCTAGGTAGCGAAAATTGCGAGAGATAGCGAAATCGGAGAATTTAGCTGAGCAGCCTGGCACAATTCGCCTGGCTAGCGAATTTCGGTAACAGCGAAATTTTTAAGAGATAGCGAAGTGTGTAATTTCGCTAGGAGCGGTGCACATAGCGAAATTTACATTTTGAAGCTGGCGAAATTTCTGATTCGCTAGGATTGCTTGAAAAATTTTCGCGATCAATGAATTTTCGCAATCTTAGCGAAATTTCCTGGAATTGCTGCTCTTCATTGCATTGCCTACTACTCCTCTACTGCATCCATTTTCATCACTTTGCCTTCATTCTTTCATTGAATCTTGGTATGTTTGAATGCGTCAAATGGGTTTGATCTTCGTAGTTAAGCATATATCTCGATATTGAACTCTGAGTACGCAAAAAGCACGCAAAACAACGAAAATAACCTCTAAGCGGCATAAAGTGATACTAAGAGGCCTAAACACTTCAATTGGCCTTATTGACATGATTAGTGCTAGCACTCAAAACCTATCTCCAATTAGGGTAAGAAATAGCACTTTTGGGCATTAATCAACTCTTATATCTTTACTTGACGGAGACTTGCGATAAAGAATTAAAACTCTGTTGCAACAACACTTTTAGGTCGTGACCGAGAATGCAATCTGGGCCAGAATTTCGGGGATTCACAATGTCACCTAGATTTTAGGACCCAAACTTCTGGGGCTCTATAAATTGAAACAATTTGAGGAAAGTGAGGCAGTCAGTCGATGGAAAAACCAGAGCATCTGGGGAGTTGAGGACTCTTTTGTATTATATTTTTTTCTTTTATTTTTCTTTTCTTCGTAGATTAGATTTAGCGTAGAATTTCAATTTGTTTATTGGACTTGAAATAGTGAATTGTTCAGAAGTTTCGAAGTTAAGCTAAATTGGTAGAATCAATTAGATTACTATTTGAATCTTGAAGTCTAGATAAAAGCTAAATTCATTTCTTTCAATTGATTACAATTGCATTGAGAAGAGAGAATTTCACGTCGATGTTCGATGTTCAGCTTTGTGTGATTTAGTTTTTGGGAAACACAACTTCCGCTACGAAAGATCTGATGTTAGTTATGTTCTTTCCTGCACAATTAGAAAGAGATTTCTTGGATTGAGAATTTTGAGTTTATTTGGATGGTGTTGTTCATGAAGTGAATTGTTTCCAACATTAGTAACTTATACCCATTTTATCTAGCTCTGATTTCCAGGAGGCCCTCTAAGTGACACAGAGTTGGAGATTCCTGAGAGCATGGATGCAGTTACTTGGGGTATGCTAGACTAATATTGAAGAACTAATGAGCTCTGAAATATTACTTAGATAAACCATAAATTTACTCATGGTTTGAGAATTAATTTAGTGATCTATCAATTTAATCAATTAGAGATCTCTCCTTGATGCGGAGAATGATCTTGATCTGTGTTAACAGATCTAATCAAGGAAAGGGAGAACTCTTTAAGATCTCAAAGGATGAGCCATCATTCATCTTGTAGAAATCGAAGCAGCCAAACCTTACGTCTTAGGAAGCAAGAAATTTGCAGTCATAAGAAATGGGTATCAAGTATTGGAAAATAAAAATACCTAGTTCTTATAAAGAATATCTTATTACAAGTAATTGGTTAGGAACATGTTTCAGAAATGAACATGACTCTCTAATCAGTGAAATATATAGTTAAGGGACAAATCCAAACTATACTACCTTGCCTCTTTGACAATTTCAGATTCCAATTCATGATAGAATAGAATTAGATTATGTTGTAGGAATTGATAATTTCACAGCAGTGAAATCCTAGTGTCTACTTCCAGTAATAATGCGGATTGATTCGGTTAGGTCTAGGATATTAAATTTTCCTTTTATTATAGATGTAGAAATTTAGATAGTAGAATTCTAGTTAGGTTACTGAAAATTCTATGAAATGAAAGTTCAAATAGTGTGGAACTTGAGTAGTTAGGGTAGTTGAACTTTAAATTATTTTCAATCTCTATGGGAACGATATCCGGACTTATAGGTCCACTTTTATTACTTGTATGACCTGTGCACTTGCAGCATTATGACCAAACTAAATCTTCAATTAATTCATTGACAAATCCATTTTTATGATGAGTATACAAGTTCTATTTGGTCTAAACAAGTTTTTGGTGTCTTTACTGGGGATTAGGTAATAGTTCTTGGGTAAGAGTAATAGAAATTTGATCTCTATAAAAAAATTGGTCAACAACAGTCCCGACAAGATTTTAGGACTAAATATTTGGGAATTTTTAGGGATGGTTCGACAGTCGAGGCCCAGGTTGAGGTTTTGGTTTTTTAATCCTGGGCCGATGTCTTGAGTTTGTTGAGTTTTTCAGTATCACTAAAATTTGTTGATGAATGGAACTAAAAATGGTTCATGGCCGTGAAGGGACCGAGAGGTGCCTTGTTTATGTGGGTCTGAGATTTGGGCCATTTTGTGTGTTATTGTTGGAAAAATAAATGACATGTTGTTATGTGTAAAAATCATGTTTATATATACTTCTTGTATTAACATGGAATTTTGATAAATGAATTATATGTAGGAAATATAGGTATCAAATTTATAAATGTTGCATATAATATTATTGTGCATGTAGCATGACATCGCATGAAATAGCATGGTGCATTTCATATGCACAGTCACATCGCGTTAAGTCGGGTGTGGGTGCATGAAATCTTGACCTATTCCTGCCCATTCTTGGCCAAATGTGTGGTGATTGCGGAAATGGGACAACGTCTGAAATCGAGACTTACGGTTGTGTAAAACAATAATAATAATAAGTAACGTGTGTTTGGGTGAAGCAAGATGGGGCAGATTCTCCCCCAGGGTGAAAGACCCAAATTTTATTCTTGGTCAGACATATGTATCCAGCGATGAAAGTTCGCGAAAGTGTCGGAAGGCATGAGAAGCCTGCGGTGAGACCTCGGAAATTTGCAACCCAAATAAGCATACGAGATTTGATAAATTAAAATTTGAGGGTTGTCCAATGGTTTAAGTCATTGGGTGAAACATCAATGATTGGTTCTTCACACTTGGCGTTGCAGGTGTGAGGGACTCGGTCGGGACTCGGGCTATGGGCATGAGGAGTCTCATCTCATGCATGACACGGAACATTCCATATAGGATTGCATTATTTATATGGGGCTATAGTTTGATGTTTATGTATGCCATTTCTTGTGCATTTAGGCGTGAGTAGCCCCTTGTAGGATTGGGAGGAGATTTTCTGCGGGCATTGCTCACCAGTCGTGGAACCCCTTTGGGTACAAGGGGTGTCTGAAATAACGCTCCGACCGGGCGTGATTATGAAGGAGGCCGATGTGTGTGGCCTTGAAGCCATTTCACGTGCCTGCGAAATATTATTTTGCATAAAAGAATTGAAACTAAATTCTTTTGGGATTATTGTCTAAATATTCGGTTATGTAATTATGGTAAGAGGGTCATGATCGGACTCTTACGGATTGTAATTAAGCATTTTATTTCATATTTTAGATTTAAATGTAAATGAATAGGTCCCGATAAAGGGATGTATATTGGGGATATGGACATATGGACCATGTTGAGTGAATACTACTTCTGCTGAGACCCTGGATGGGTTATGATTAAACTGCTATACAAGTTGTATGTTAGATAGAGCTCCCCGAACAAATGAGACTCTGCCCAATTTTTTTGTGAAAGTATGGATCCCTATAAATGGGACACAACAGTGTGGTATCGGGTCACCCGAAATCCATAGGAATTCTGTGGGTTGACGGGTTGTCAACTGGACCCCCGAATTTGGGGCGTCACAGCTTGGTATCAGAGCCTAGGTAAACGATTCCCTAGGGAGCTCGAATGTGGGTATCCACAAGTATGGTCCTGATACTAGCTCGGCTCAACTAGGTATCAAGAATCTAGGTACACAAGTACCGAAGGCTGATGGGCATTAGTCTAAATCATGCATTGTTGTGTGTTACGTGTTTTGTGCTTAACATGTTGTGTGATTTGTGTGAATAATATACATGGTAGATTGTATATGGAACATTAGAGCTACAAAACATAACCTTAGGGATTCAGAAAGAAAAATGAACATGATAGTTCGAGAACTGATTTGTATTAGTGGTTAGCATTATACACCACTAAGGAAAAATGGATGAATAGTGTAATTCATGATGTTAAAGTCTATTAGTGGTTGGCACGTACACCACAGGTAGACTGAAATTTGAGAACTTTATTGCTATCTGACACGTGTAGATGGCTAGCAAAGGATGAGATCTTGGCGGTGGGCGAATGGCGAGGTGCGATTGGGCTTCATAAAATTTGTTGTTCTTTGTGATTGCTACCCTTATGCAACGGTGTTGTTGCTGCCACCATGCTGAAATGGCGCAGTGGGAACTAAGGAGGTCAAAGTAACCTCGGAGTTTGAGCATGATCCTCCGGCCCTGAGGAGGAGGAGATCGATGGTGGCGGGTCATTGTTTAGGGTGGTCGGAAAGGATACAGGCGCTACGGTTCCATCATTGCCGCAGATGACATGGTGGATGCTGGCCGCCTGGAGACTACTATAGTGCAGTAGTGGGCCATGGAGGGACGAGTAACCTCTACGGGTTTTATGCACATCATCCTCAACAATACATGGGAAGAAGGGACTCAATGGTCAGGACAGCCTTGGCCATTGGAAGAGGAGTAGATGACACATGGAGCATCCGAGATATGGGTGCTAGTACTAAGAGGAAGGAGAATCAATCTTCTTCTAATTCGGGAAGGAAACGAGAAGGACTTCTGTTCCACGAGGATTTCAAGGGCGGGGCGGTGGTTGTGGGCTAAGTAGAGTCGGAACCAGCGGAAGAGCGGAGATGACATGCTATCATTACCATTAGCCTGGGTACATGAGACGGAAGTTTCCACAGAGGCTAGGATCCCAGGTATGGGACAACACGGAGTCCAGTCATCGATGAGATAGTAACGGACCGCGGTTTGTTTCCTTCTCACCCCATTTGGCTTGGAGGGACCCGATATTAGTCTTAGGGTGTTGCACAAGCGCCTTCTGCTACATAGACGGGACAAAGAGGCTAGGGTATGGGTCGAGGTCGAGGATAAAGCTCATGGGCTGAGACTTTAGGGACCTAGGGGCATGTTTACACTATCACCTGAGTGAGCCGGGTTGATCAATCGATGATACGAGGTATGTTTACATTATCAGCATGTGAGGCCCAAGATATTGTTTGATTCGTATGCATCATATTCATATTTATTGTTGCATCATGTGTGAAAGGTTTGGGCTTAGAGGTTGAAACCTTGGAAGAGTCGTTACATGTGAGTTCTCCCCTAGGGATTAGGGTGAGGATTGATAAGATTTGTCGCTATTGTGAGTTAGAGATCTCAAGGATCCTGCTCACGATGGACCTTCGAGTAATGGACATATAAGATTTTGATGTCATTCTTGGCATGGATTGGCTGACAACACACCGGGTCGTCATTGATTGTGATAGTAGGAGGATTACTGCCTATACACGGGATAGTATCCATGTGACTTTTTAGGGGGAGAAGCATGATGCTTTGTGTAACACCCTGAAATACACCCTAGTTGTTTTTAAACATAATTAGGGTATATTATAGGTGCATTTTAAATTTTCGCGGTGTGTTTGCTAAGTGAAAAAATTAGAAACACAGAAATTTGTACAAGATATAAGAGATAGAATTTATGGAAATTTGTTAAGGCTGGTACACAAAGTCATAAGATATGAGAGGTTATAGGCTAAAGTGAAATAGCCATAGCTTGATTTTACCCAAATATAAAAGAGTTTGAGGCCTAAGTGAAATAAAAGGAGAATTAAGACCAAAGAGGATAAAAGTCAAGTGGTCTCTCATTTTTTGGAGAGCAAAAAAATGTGAAAGAGGAAGAAGAAGAGAAGAGAAGAGGGGAGGAAGAGAGGAGAAGAAAAGTATGAAGTCCTAGGTTTTTGTATGGAAAATTATGGATTTTAGTATGGAATGTTTGGAATTTATTGTATGGAACTTTGGATGGGTGTCTATGTTTTGTAACTGGGAAAATCAAACCATAAACCCATTTTTGATGAATTTGAGTCTAAAAGAACCCTACTTGGTATATAGGTGGTGTTTTGGATTTGGGTTGGTTGATTGTAATCCTCAAGGGAGGAATATTTGTATTAAGGAAATATCGAGGTTTTAGGGGAGACGCTGTCAAAATTTCTCTAACTTTGGATGGTCATAATTTCTTCGTCCGAACTCCGTATTGGATGTTCTTGGACTATATGGAAAGCCCTTTGAGTATAGAATCCATCCATATATATCTTGATGATATTGGAACTCAAATTACGTCTAGAAATCACAAAAATAGTAGGCCCTGCTGGTTGCTCGTAGCCACTGTTCACGAGAAGCCTCCAACTTCGGACGGTCAGAATTTCTTCGTCCGAACTCTGTTTTGGATGTTCTTGGACTCTATGGAAATCCATTTGAGTCTAAAATCCATTCATATATAGCTGGATAATATTAGAGCTCAAATTAGGTCCAGAAATCATAAAAACAGTAGGCCCTGCTGGTTGCTCGTAGCCAATGTTCATGGGAAGCCTTCAACTTCGAACGGTCATAATTTCTTCGTCCGAACTCCGTTTCGGATGTTCTTGGACTCTATGGAAATCCCTTTGAGTCTAGAATCCATCCATATATAGCGTGATGAAATTGGAATGATAGTAAATAGCTCATAAGAATACATGGTAACCATAGTTGACTAAATGCGTATAATGAGATGTGAAAAATGCAAAGATACAAAAAAATGATTATAAATATCGCATATGATCACCGGATGACAATAATTATTCGATAATATGAGATATGTACTGAACATAAAATACACATGGATTGCCTACTTAGAACCTGGTAGAGGGATAGATGGGCAGGCTTATTAGGGAAAAACAAGTCTGCCGCATACTGATCAGTTAGCCCCGTTTGGGTCATTACAACGCCTTCAGGCCCTTATAGATGGTCATTGTCTCGTACAATGATAACAGGGCCTTCGGGCCCTTATAGACCACATTTTCGTACAGTGAGCATAGCATCGCTATGCGATGACAAGTATATTATGACAAGAACATGAAGCAAAGTGTAAAATGATAAGAAATGAAACATGGTATGATAAGTAAATATGAAATATGTATAAGCTTGTTTAAATGATATGATATGTTAGATGTGTATGCATGTGTATAGAAGTGTGATGACCCTTATTAGAGGTCATCCATATGTATTAATTCCCACTAAGCTATAAGCAGCATGAGATTGTTTCATCGGAGTGTAGATACGAGAGAAGCGGCTTGAGAAATTAGGGACCTCCACATTAACAGCCAAGGCCAACACATTACTATAGGTGCCCGCACTAAAGACCTTTGGTACATTTTTTTATATATGTTTTGTTTTGTAAATAACGTAAATATTGTAACGTTAGATTACTTGCCACACACACACACACACATATATGACAGCATATATTATTTTGTGTCCAGGAACTCTGAATATAGTACAAAGTTAAATGTTTAACATTATATGAATGAACAAGATTAAAGGTTATTAGTTTATAAAAAAAAATGACACCCTCACTTGACCTTGTGTCTTGGGAGTTGAAATTTGGCATCACGAGTTTAATTAGTATGAGCCTAGGTTGGGGCGTTTACGGACACGTTTAAACCTTTAAGATGAATTATTAGATAAACATGCCTATGTTAAGTAATACGTTGACTACGATGCGGATATATGTCCTTGTGTTTTGTATAGATGGATCGTTCTGAAGAAGCTGCTGAGAGTGTTAACCCAAGGGAACAAGAGTTATCGACCGAGGCCTTGAGAAGAAATCTTTGTACTGTGAGCCCTTAGGCCTTGCTATCGCAGGACATGGCTCGGGTCTTGGATAGATTGACCGCTCCTAAATCTCTAATAGACACAGTAAGAGAACATGGAGTAGAAGAATTCCATGGGTCGAGCATGGAAGAGTCAGAGAAAGCCGAATTATGGTTAGGAAAGCTAGAAAGGGTATTGGAATAGGTTAGATGCCTCAGATCAAGGAAACAACATGTGTGATCTCACTATTGCGGGGTGGCATATGAGTGGTGGGGCGGGTGCTCAAAGTCGGGGATTCCAAATCCCATGACATGGAAATTCTTTGTCAAGTTCGAGAACTGAAGTATGTTCTGGAATATGTATAAGGAGTCAGTGGAAAGCAGTTCTTGAATATGAGCAAAGGGAACTTATCGTGAAAAATTGAGTATGAAAAGGGAGTTGCAGTCATCTCAGCAAATATGGACTGGAAGCGGTCCTCACCGAGACATTTCAATGTAGGCAATTTGAAGATGGACTACATGATTCCATCAAGAGGTACTTAGCACCTATGACTTCCCTCAGCCCAGGTGAACTTTATCGATTGGTCCAATTTTGCAATGAAAGTGGAGGCGGAAGTAGCGGCAAAAAGTCTCAGAAGAAGTTCTCAAGGGCCTCCTCCTCTTACGGTAAAGGAGCCAAAGATGTTCAAGTAAATTAGGTGCAGGGGTTAGGCTACAAAGGTAGAAAGGCGAAGGAGGTACAACAGTATCTAGTGCGGGTAGAGGTGCTTCAGTTGGACATGGAGAAATCCCGGAGTGCACTCATTGCCATAGACGACATTTGGGTGTTTATAGGTTAGTGACAGGAGGGTGTTTCTGGTGTGGAAGCAGGCATTTGATAGCCTGCAGTGTCCGGTCGGGGGATAATAAAGTCAACGAGGGGTAGGGGGTTGTAGTGGCCCATCTCGGCATAGGGACGAGGAAGCATAGTTTCGGGAGGCGGTGGACCGTCCTATGCCTATAGCAACACGAGCATATGCTATGAAGGCTCGTGAGGATTAGGATGGGGCAAGATGGGGCAGATTTCCCTCCAGGGCGAAAGACCCAAATTTTATTCTTGGTCAGATATATATATCCAACGATGAAAGTTCGTGAAAGTGTCGGAAGGTGTGCGAAGCCTGCGGTGAGACCTCGAAAATTCGCAACCCAAATAAACACACATGATTTGATAAATTAAAATTGGAGGGCTATCCAATGGTTTAAGTATTTGGGTGAAACACCAATGACTGGTTTTCCCACTTGTCATTGCAGGTGTGAGGGAGTCGATCGAGACTCGGGTTGTGGGCATGAGGAGTCTCATCTCATGCATGACACGAAACATTCCATATAGGATTGCATTATTTATATGGAATATGATTTGATGTTTTATGTATGCCATTGCATGTGGATTTAGGCGGGGAGTAGCCCTTGTAGGAAAAATTTTCTACTAGGTATTACTCACCCCGTCGTGGAACCCTCTTTCAGGTACAAAGGGTGTACAGGGAAACAACGCTCCGACAAGGCCGTGATTATGAAGGAGGCCGATGTGTGGCCTTGGTATTTCCTTTGTAAAAATTATTTTGTATAAAAGAATTGTTACTAAATTCTTTTGGGACTATTGTCTAAATAGTCGGGTATGTAATTATGGTAAGAGGGCCATGATCGGACTCTTACGGACTATAATTAAGCGTTTTATTTTTATATTTTAGATTTAAATGTGAATGAATGGGTCCCAGTAAAGGGATGCATATTGGGGATATGGACATATGGACCTGTGGGGTCAATACTACTTTTGTTTAGACCTTGGATTGGTTATGATTATACTGTTATACAAGTTGTATGTTGGGTAGAGCTCCCCGAACAAAGGAGACTCTGCTCGATTTTTTTGTGAAAATATGGATCCTAATAAATGGGACATAACGATTGTGGTATGGATTGCGAAATCCATAGGAATTCCACGGGTTGACGGGTTGTCAACGGGACCCCCGGATTTGGGGTGTCACATACAACGATCCATTTATCCATATTTAAGAGATTAAAATATCTGAAGTCATTTTTTTAAATAGTCAATTCTCTAAGGATTCGATCATGACTTTCTTTTATTGAAAATGCATATTGGAACTAGATTGTTCCAAAGTTTTACAAGAAGATTTATCAAAGTCACATGTTGGCCTTCTTCACAATTGCGGCCTCAAATGAGTGTAGTCCACCGGTGTATACCCTACACCTAAAATGTTTTCCCATAAAGGGTGAGTCATGCCCAGTAGAGAATATTTCCTACGGAGGCTACTCCCTACCTAAGTGCACATGCAATGGTCATGTTCCACACATTCACATTCACATTCCAAGTAAAAACATACAATTTCTATTATGGAATCTTACATGTAGTGCCATGAAATGAGATGAGACTCAATCATGTACCATGCCTCGAGTCCTTACCAACTCCTATCAACCCGAGTCTTTACCGACTCCTATCACACAATGCCAAAGCCCATGCGTGATAAAATCCATCATTTATGGATTACATCCAATTATCATTTTACAAAACAAATTCATTTGTTTTCAAACCAAAAGCTTTTTGGATGTTACACCTCAATGATCATTATATACAAAACTCATGTGTCTTTTGTGGGTAATGAATTTTTTTGGTGTCACACACATAAGCCATAGCGGCAAACACTTTCATGGGCTTTCACCATTGGAGTTATGTCTAACCCGCAATCTTGGGTCTTTCATTCCGAGAGAGATTTGCCTATCTGCACTTGCTGTATCGTACATATTTTCTTTTACCATTTTTATACCTGTAACCATACCGCTCTATTGGACATCGACCAACGATATCGAGCCACCAATCAAACACCAAACCACGGTGTTGATTATAACCAATACACTCACACTCTATTCGTACGTGTCCGTGCATATGCAATGCAATGTGTCATTATGTTATAATAAATGTCACATGTATAATGGTGTGTACTACATGGACAGCACAAACCACACCACTCATGGGTGTCCATGGACAATCACATCACTTGCACTTTAGCAAACTTCCATACACCACATTTCATTCATGTCAATATATTATGTACGCATATATCAACATCAACATACAACATGTCATTCTATGCTCAAGCATTGACACACACATAATCAAGCCATGTAATGTCCATTTGTACATAGAAATTCATCTCATGTCAATACATTATAACACACATATTGACAACCAAACATGTCACCCCTTAGTCAAGCAATGACACTCTCTGAACAAGTGATCTGTTATTTTGAGAAGCGAAGCCACAAACCCGACCGCAAACCAACCCCAGGCTTGAGACCATGACAAGCCATGAACACAATCACAGGCTCGCCTAGGTGTAGCCTACCTTTGCCCTGGGCAGAGAGTGGTTGTTCTCCCTAAGGCGGTACTTCTGGGTGGGACCGGGAGAAACCCCCAGGCTTGTCCTCGAGCTCACCTAGGCAAAGACTCCTTCTTCCTGAAGACCCCGTGTCCTCATCTAGGTGAAGCTCAGCTCGCCTAGGTGAAGGACGCTCAACAAGAGGAAATCGCATCCTAGGCCATTTTCTAGCCCAAAATGGAAAGAAACCCAAGTAGGAGAGGAGTTCCCTACTTCTTGGTGAGAGATTTTAAAGAATTATGAAAACCATCACCTAGATAGGAACATTCATATTGAATCATCGAGAATCAAAATCTGAGATTTGAGAGCTGCACATGAATCCATAAAATATTGAAATATTTGAATCTAAGTCTGAGGCCTTATGATCTTCTAGATCTAAATCTGAATATGAGGCCTTATGATCTTCCAGATCTACACTAGTTTTATGTCTAATATTTCTCTCTGACAATGGGAATCAGAAGAAAGAAAAACCTATTGTGATCTGGGGACCATGACCCCTATTTATAATCAATTGTGTATATGAGCAGTCTGCGATTGTTATGAGCCCTCTATTTTAACCCATCATAAAGTAAAAATTGCGCTTGTCTCTCTACACATTCTTGCCCTTACTTTATAATATATTAAGTGGGCCCCAAAACTTAAATTAATCACTTTAATTAGCCTAACTTTTTTGATAGCCTATAATTCACATTTATTTGATATATCGATCCATATATTCGATTTTACTCTGACAATCTCCCGGCAGGCTATATATGTAACTTTATAGCGTGAATTATACTTTGTAACTCATGAGTTTTGCTATCAAAACTTTTATATATACATTAACAATCTTGTCCATTAACAAACCAATATAGAACAAGCGATCAGTAGATTGCATATTTTTCGTAACTAGATCCCCCATCAATTATCACATATATCAATGTAGTAATGACAAAAGGTAAGTGTGGATGTGTAGCATAAAATTTCATGCAATGTGACCTCCAACATTGCCTATTTCCAAGCGGTCCCTCCTTAAACCTAGTGAGATCCAAACCATACAAAATCAAAGTGGATGAAAATAGGAATACTTTACCATAGTAAATAACCTTAAAATCCATAATATCCATAACAAAAAGTATCTAGAAAAGCATCCTAAGGAAAGTAAAGCTCACACTAAAAATGACTACATGTGAAGAGAAACCACACCCATACTTAGGCGAGTGTGCTCATGAAAAGACCATAGGTGGTAATCCCTTAGTCGATGGATGCAATCATGTGGAGTTTATTCTAATGTAACTCTATAGATATAAGTCCTCGAGACCCCTTTCTTTGATAACTAGAGATTTGATGTCTATAAATTTTGACTTCGTCGAACTCATTGTTGTTTGGAATATAATCACTGTGATTTATTGTCACAAAATAGCAAGTGGTCTTTCCGTACCGTAATCACTTAATACTATGACCGTGACAAAATTTTACCTTACTTATTCCATGATTAGATACCTCATAACAAGTTACAAACTCAGCTACCATGGTGGAAGAAGCTACAATAAATTTGTTTCTTTACTCTTCCAAGATATAGCACCTTCATCAAGTAAGTAGATATAGCACGAAGTAGATTTCATGCTATCGACATCGACAAAATCGGTCGAGCTATCCAATGATCTCTAGCCCGATCTAACTTTTCGATAGTAGGCATGTGATCTTTTTTGATTTTCTCGTAAAGTACCTCATGACACACTTAAGACGCTATCCAATGATCCTTTCCGGGTTGGCAAATATACGCCCAACATGCCAACAATGTGCCAATAAATCCAGAGGCAGTGCATGCGAGACATACATCGGACTTCTATTGCACGGCGCATAAGGAATGCGTTGCATCTGAATCTAAAGTCTTATTCTTGGGGCATTGACTAAGACTAAAATTTGTCTCCGCATACAAAGGGTGTCACGGTTTAAATCATGCATTGCCAAACCTTTTAGAACCTACTCAATATAGCTCTTTTGTGATAAACCAAGTATTCCCAGAGATGCGAATCAGGTGTGAAAATACGGCCCATACAATAACCTGAGAGGCATCACCAAGATCTTTCATCTCAAATTTCTTTGTTAAGAAATCGCGGTTTCATGCACAACATTGCCCTATATCATTGGTGGCAAGCAATATGTCATCAACATATAAAACCAAGTAAATATGCTTACTCCCACTGACTTATGGTATATACAGTCATCAACCATATTCATCTCAAAACCAGACGAAATGATAACTTGATGAAACTTGTAATACCATTGGCCAGAAAGCGCGAGCCCATGAATGGTTCTTTAACGCAAACCATCCTCTTTGTATCTCTCGACACAAATTTTACTGTTTGCACCAAATAGATTGTTTCATCAATGTCACCATTGAAATGCCGATCTTAACTATCCATCCCAATGAAGCTGCGAGTCAAAGTGCGCCCTGAAGTGCCATTATTGTCCTAAAAGAATCTTCGATGAAGCGGGAGGAGTGCTATGTCCGATACCTTCCTTTTGTGTATAACCTTTAGCGACAAGGCGAGCTTTGTATCTCTCACGTCACCTTTCGAATCCCTCTTGGTTTAAATATCCATTTGCGGCCAATGGGTTTCACATAACCGAGCAATGGGACAAGATCCCAAATGTCATTGTCTTTCATGGACTTGATCTCTTCATTCATGGCATCAATCCACTCTTGAGATTTAGAACTTTCCAAGGCTTGGCGGAAGTTGATTGGATCATCTTCCACTTTGCACCAATCATCGAACTTCGTGTTCTTGAAGAAATAAAATGTAATCGTTTTTGGCGCGATGAAATACTCCTTTCTCTAGTGGATCTCCTTAATGGTGTAGGTTCTAGAGGGGTAAGAGTTTGTTTGGGCGGGAGGTTCTTGGATGTGTTTGATTTGGATATGCTTCTTGAACAATGTCGGGTATAGGAACTGATCGATATCAATGTAGTGTGGGAATATCAACATATTCCTGCTGAGAAGCAGATCACTATCCTTATCTCCTATCAAGCTTTCCAACATCCTAAAGAGCAGAGGCATTTCCGTCTCAAAAAATTGATTTAGTAGTAGGATCATAGAATTTATAACCCACCGGATCTTTGAGGGTATCGATAAAATAGCAACTAACGATTCGCGATCGATTTTTAATATATTTTTCATGTGTGGCCTATAAGGCCTTTATTGGACAATCCCCAGTGTGTAAGTGCTTGCAGGCTAAGGCTTCTTTGGTCAGGAAGTTCATAAAGGGGGTTTTAGCAGGTGCTTTAGTTAGTACTGTTAAGGGATATATCTTCAACGGAGTCTTTAATGCCCTTTGGAGTAGATGTGAGTTAAGATGACTAATCATGCCCTTGCACCATGTCTTTAGTAGATTGTTTCGCCTTTCAGCAACACCATTCATGCTTGGAGAACCTGGCATGGTGTACTGTGGGACGATACCGCACTCCTCTAGAATTTGCCAAATGGTCTGGGCGTTGTTCACTGGCGAGTCATACTCCATAGTATTCACCACAGCGATCGAATCGGCGTTTTTAATCCTTTTGTTGAGTTGATTTTCAACTTCAACTTTGAACGATTTGAACACTTCTAGTGATTAGGACTTTTCATGAATGAGATAAAGGTAGCCATAACGTGAAAAATCGTCTATGAATGTGATAAAATATTGTTGGCCATTCCATGAAACTGTAGGAAATGACCCTGAAATATCACCGCATGTATCTTATCGGATTATAAGACATACGTAGCCACTTTGTTGGCACCCGCCATCTCCTTGTGTGTTTGTTTGTTTTCCCTTTATACAATTTGTGCAAATTTCAAAATACGCAAAATCAAGGGAATCTAGAATCCTATCGACCGCAGAAACCTTTCAATTCTCCTTTTGGAGATGTGACCTAATCTCTTATGCCATAATGATGGGGAATTCTCATCGGTTAATTTTTCTTTTAACACCTTGAGTGTAATTACGGGAGTTTCATGATATGAGTAAGCTGTGTCAAGCATATAAGGTTATCTACATGAATAAAGAACGATTACCAACCAAATTTGAATTATGAAAAAGACTAAATTCATTATTTCCAAAAGAACAAGTATAACAAATTTATCCAATATGAAATAGAAACCCGGTCTACATCGAAAGGGCGGTACAACATATGTCTCATTCAAATCAAATAGGTATGAATTTTAATAACCTAAATGTCCCAATTGCCTCAACTTGACCAGCTGTTTTTCCCATTTGCCTCTGGTGTATCTTTCACCATCATTTGGCTTTGTGACTCGAGGGCGACCATGGACACAACGTGTAGTGGTTGCACGGAATCCTATCCACCCAGTGCGTTTAGGTACCAAAGTCAAATTAACCTCGAGAATAAATAGATTAAGAAGTGTACCTTTCTTTTTGCACGCCAAGCATGATAGTTGGTACATTGCTTCTTCTTATGTCCATGACTCACGAAGAAACAACCATCGAAACCATTTTCTTTATGTTGTTTCTTTTGATATCATTCTGCGACTTCTTTATACTTCTTTCTTTTCTTCCACTGGCCCTTGGAAGTACAGTCAAATGAGTAATTTCACATCTTTCTTGCTTCAACCTTTTTCCTCTTCTTGCACACAATGTGAATGAGCTAATTAAAGACGAAAAGTCTCCTTTTAGCGATTGTAGCTCACCTTAAATTAGTAATTGTGTGGGAAGAGATATCAAAACCAAATGCCTGAAACAAATCCACAGAGAGATCAAGTTTATGTGCTCTTAACTTTGAAACGAGATGAGATATTTCTATAATACTGCTCCCTAATGTTCCCATTACCTTTATATCTGTTAAGATGAGATAAAAGTGTACTTGTATTTCGGACTTTCATTCTTGGCAAATCTATTCTTAATTTCTTCTAGGAACTCTTTGAGGTTGTCTTTATCGTTTCGGATATTAGTGCCCCCGAATGCTTCTAGAATGGCCTTCTTAATGATCATCAAACACATGCGATTTGACTTCTCTCCCGCCTTTCAATATCCCTCTTTTCATCGAAGGAACTCTTGATGGAGGTGCGGAAGAAACCCTTAGCAGAGTCTAGATCCATGACAGAGAACTATTTGGAGGTTCTCATGCCATGTCTTGAAGTGCCATTTAACATAGGAATAGAATTAATGCGCATTAATGTTAAGCGAAATTAGTAGCTGAATCAGAGAGCAAATAAACAAGAAAGCGAAAAACTCACATAAGATCTGCAGAAAAATAGAGATTCAAATAAAGGCAAAAAAGCCATCTCAAGATGTATCGGACACTCTATTAATATTTTTATCTTTGGATAAAGTATTAACTTGTAAAGTAATATCTTGGTGTAGTAATCAAATACTGATAATAAGAACATATCGAATGATAAATCTTCCTTTGGGCAATTTATTATTCATATGTAAAACCAAATAATTATCACGCGTTTATTACCACAAGTGTACATGCAATTATGTTAAATATTAATTTTCCTTTGGGCCAATTAACTTATTCATAAGTTACGAACACATAATCTTATATTTTGAAATAAAAATTAATTTACTAAAAGTGGTCACTTTGGTGACATATTGTTAATTAACTTATCTCAATATATATATATATATATATAAACACCTATATTTGAATGTAAATTTTCGTAAAATACAACGCATGATTAACATATTTATATTTAAATCACCAACTAAAACATCCGAGTTGGCCTTGACTGTGTGTGTATTTTTATCATGTACCTCTTTAAGGAGTACCAATGCTCATTGTGTTCTCCTCTTCAGGGGAGGAACATCCTTTTGAACGATAGGTCTCCACGCAGCAGGGCTGGATTCATGTACCACTTGAGAGGTACCAATGCTCATTGTGTTCTCTCTTCCGGGGAGGAACATCCTTTGAACCAATAGGTTTCCCACGCTTCAGGCGTAGTTCATGTACCACTTTAGGGGTACCAATGCTCATTGTCCTTCAGGGACATGAATCCATGCTCTAATTGTCCTTCAGGGACAAGAATCCGGGTTGGAGCATTTACAGCTGGGATCAAAGGAAAATAAATAAATAAATAAAAAATTTCTAACATATTCTCAACAATTCAACATGAAACCGCTCTGATACCAAATGAGAGATTTAAAAAAATTTATGTAAAACCATCGCCTGAGAAGCAGGGAACATTCATATTGAATCATCAAGAATCAAAATATAGGATTTGCGGAAGCGTACCTGAATCCATAACAAAATATTGAAATATTTGAACATGAGTCTGAGGCCTTATGATCTTCCATATCTGAATCTGAATCTGAGGCCATGATCTTCCAGATCTACACTAGTTTTATGTCTAATATTTCTCTCTGACAATGGGAATCAAAAGAAAGAAAAACTTATTGTGATATGGGGACCATGACCTCTATTTATAACCAATTGTGTCTGTATATGAACAGTCACGATTGTTCATAATTTCTATTTTAACCCATCATAAAAATAGACATTATGCTTATGCCTTTACATTCATGCCCACACTGCACTTTGCCCATAATATATTGAATTAAGGCCCCAAACTTAAGTGTCCCTTTAATTAGTAACTTTTTTTTTGATAGCCTATAATTCACATTTATTTAATATATCAGCCCATATATTCGATTTTACTCCAACACTCGGAGCATAGAAAATAAACCCATTCCTACCTCTTGGAGTGTAGAAGAAACCCTAGGAAGCCTCGTGGACACTTCCCAAACCCGAAACCTTTGATTTCCCAAACTCCTCGTTTGGATCCTCGGCAAAATCCTGCGTTTTCGGTACCCATGCTTAGCCCTCGTCGATGCGATGAACTTTCATTCTTGGCTTGATGAATTCCAACCGACGAAATCCCGTAGATCGTAAAGAGCTCTTGGCCCTCATCTTTCTCTTTTCTCTCACTCTCGAACAAAACCAAGAAAAATGGGATCTTTTTCCCCTTTTTGTTCTAACTTAATTCTTAAGTTAAGGGAGTGGCCCTCGTCTTGCCACTTGTCCAACCTTGCCTGGGTCCATCTCTACTTTGAAATAATTTATTTCGTCTCAGTTCAAGTCCACATTATTTTCTATGAACTTAACTTCGCTTATTTCCCAAAATCTCGTTTTTGGGCTTTACCAGACACACTTCACCCTAAAATTCATGAAAATCCGATTGTCTCATAATTCAACGAAATTCGTCTGGGTAACTAGATTTTGTAAGACGAATTCAACGGTGAGATCCGTTTCATCATCCGAGATCTATAAAATTTTCAAGTTTTCAACCTATATTGTAGCGGCAAATTACCATTTTGCCCTTTTTTAGAAACGTTTGATTTTTTTTCTCGGGTTTTACATGGTTAATGTGGATTAATGAAGAGTATTTTAGGTATTCTTTTTAAAACCACAATTGTTTTGTTTCCTTATAACCTGAACCATCTTATAAAAATCCTTCACACCTTATATATAATAATAATCATAATGATAAATTGATACCTACTTTTCCCCTTAATCAACCTTTTCACTTCACAAATGATTGTTGCTGGGTCCAGTCTATATGACTACTCTTGCTCCCGCAATGACAAAAAGAAACGGGCAAATAATATCTTAGTTAGTTTGCCTTCTTTTACCCTACGAATTTTCTTATGCCGCCGTAGCGAAGTCAACGATCCTCCCCCCTTTCGCCTCGTTATTTCTATTTCCATTCACATTGATTGAGACAAACTTTCTGAGGTTGCTGCAAAACCTTCCATCTCCCTTTCATCTTTCCCCTAGTCAAGTGCTTCACGTTGTTCATCTAAGCCTAGAATCTGGAGGATCATCTTCTTTATGGTGACTACACTAAATGATCGATTAAGTTTGTTTTTCGTTCCCCTTCGACCTAGAATTTGGAGTAATAAGAAACTTTACTAGTTTCTTTCTTCCTACTATATCCATCTACATCTAGAATGGAGGATAATCAAGTTTTTCTTGCTGTTCATTTACACTTAGGATCTAGAATAAAAAGAAACTCTAGTAGTTTCTTTAAAGAAAGAAAAACTCTAAGTTTCAGTTTGGAATCCGAAAAATATTTGGGAAAATAAATAAATAAATAAATAAATAAATATATATATATATATATATATATATATATATATATATATATATATATATATAAAGAAAAATAATTTTTCATGTTTTGTTTCATCGTAAAAAATATAAAAATAAAATATAATATAATTAAAAAATTTCAAAAATTTTTAAATTAATTTCTTAATCCTTGTATGATAAAATGATTTTCTCATGTTTAGTTTCACTTTAAAAAATATAAAATAAAATAAAAAATAATTAAAAATTTTACTCAAATTTCATATATTTTTAAATTAATTTCTTAGACCTTGTATGATATAGAGAGAAGCAAGAAATGAATTTGAATAAAAATATAAAATTAATTATTAAGATCAAGCTTTTTTTTTTTTCTTGGAATTCGTTTTTCTTCTATTTTTCCTTTCTATTCCTTGTTACTTTGGAGTTTCAAACGGAGCTCAATAGTTTCTTTGAGGAATGAAGAAGTAGTGATAACAAACTTAAGTAGTTTGTTTGCATAAAGAAGTGAAATAGCTAACATTGAACACTCTAATTCAAGCAATAAAGATCTTAATCTTACACATTCAAAACAAGAACTCGAAAAATATATAGAACAAAACTAGGACTCTTCTTTGGCCCAAAAAAAAATAAAAATTAAAAGACATCAGATAGTACTGGTTGGTGTAAATTGGATCAGCTTAGACGAACCCCGGATAAAATTCCCTTGGCCATCTCTATGCCATGAAGAATTACCACTGCAGTGGATATTGGTAGAGATAATATGATAAGTGCCAAAAACCCTAAAGCCAAACCAGGCCTAATATTCATCACAAAAGATTGTAGCAACCCCACTGCCTCGCAAACATCTTGATTATAATGCTGATAGTATCGCTTTTCCCACTCCATCCAATCCGACGGTGGTGATTGGCTGTTCGTCTCTAAACTCTTGATTTCCCGAATGCGGATTCTCAGCACAATCATGTTTTCATCCACCAATCTGCCCCCATCCCCATACTCTCCTCCTCTACTCGTTCCGTGACTCGCCACTACGACCTTCCTCTCAAGTTTTTGCCGGCCAGACCTCACCGGAGGGAGAGACAAAAAGCCAAGGGTAGGAGAAGAGAGAGAGGTTGAGCCCATTGCTGTAGTAAAGCTGAATACAATGTGAAGAAAGATAGGATCATAAAGAATCCATTATTTATAAGGGCCCAGATCGTGATTACTTAATGAGTTAGAAAACTTAAGAGGCAAGGAAGGGGGTTGTGTTGGGCCCAAAACCGTGTGGGGAGACACATGGCATTCTTACATGATGAAACGCGGGCTGGTGGCGTGTGGTTCAGTCCTTTTCAGAATGATTGATTGAATAGGCACAACTTTCCGGGCAAGCTTGTATGTCAAAAGTAGATAGGTTTGGTCCAAAAAAAGCTTGAGCTTAAAAAAATCGAATTATTTTGATATCTTTTTTGGATACAATTTCAAAAAATGATAAAAATTTATATCTAATGATAAATATTCAATACAAAATCCCTAATACCTGTACTCCTGAGTTATGTAGAAAAGTGATCAGATTCCATCAAACTTGACAAATTTGAAATTTGTTTCCATCTCCATAATATATTTTTTGAAAAAAAACACCACATGATCGTGAAAGCATGTTACTTCAACTATAGAAGTTTAAAATTAAATAAACATATTATAAATAATATATTACTTATATGGGTGTATTTAATTAATATTTTAAAGATATTTA
>JAEQBH010004112.1:0-197675 GCA_016808115.1 Tetrastigma voinierianum
ATTTAAAATTATTTTGATTTTGGGTTATAATATTAAAATATTTTAATAGATATGATTTAATTATTCAATAAAAGATATTATCGTGCAGTCGTTTTCGATTTAATTTATTTTGAAAGTTAGTTAAAAAAGAAAAAGACAACGCATTTATAATTTGTCGATGGCATGTTTTAATTTTTGGGGAATAAAAACAAAATAAATAAATAAAATAAAATAAAATAAGAGAAAGTAAAATGAATGGGAAAGAAACGGTCAAGAGGAGATGTAACGATCAAATTAAGAAGTGAGAGAGTATTCGAAATTCGAATGGCAACTTGGTGGAGGGAAAAAGGATGTGGTCAGCTGGGACCCACTCACTCAACCTAAACCAATCATGTTTCGCCACGTTACCCGTAAAATCAAGATAACAAATAATTGTGGGCCCATCTTAGATTTAATCCGTTCCGCTCCTCATCTCGGGTTTCTACACTCGGCTTACTGAATTACCAAATTATCCTTCTCTCCATTTAAATTTACACTACCCATGGAAATAGAATTTTATTATTATTTTTATGATCACCTTTTTATTTTTAAGAAATATTTAATTGAAAGACATCAACAATTCAAATTTTATGACCTAATATTTTTCATATTTTTTCTAGAATAAACCAAAATTTGTAATCAACTGAATTTTGAATAAAATTCAGTTTTTCATTTCATATGTTTATATTGGATTATTTTTGTAACAAAATGTCGAATTTTTTTGTCAAATTAGTAAAATTAATGGAGGATCAAATTTCTAATTAAAATTTCAAATGTCTTTGTAATCCAATCACTACTTTAAAATAATAATAGATTTTCTAAATTATTAAATATATTATTATTTATTAGAAAATATTTAAAATGTCAAAATGGATGAAAAGTAGAAAAAAAAAAGTATGGTAGAAGAGAGAAAGTGAAAAGTGGAAGCATTTTCACCAAGAATGTACTTGGAGAATCCAATGCATGTGAATGGAATTTAGCCTCAGAACAAACAACAAAAAGGCAATAATTCTCACGCTATTATCGAAAATGCCACCATTTATCCTTCCGCACTCAAACCAAAATTTTAAAATAAAAAATATGAAAACAGAAACAAAAAAGTGTGATGAAGGGGTCAAACACACACACGAAATTTTAAAATTAAAAAATTAAAAACAAGAAAACAGAAACGAAAAGGTGTGATGAGGGGGGCGACAGGTTCTAGAGATGAGACAATTTTTGTTGGAAAAGAAAAACAAAAACAAATTGCTTTCACTTTATTCACCACCTCTCGATTACGGTTTCTCACGATCGTTGAAAATATCAAATTTGTCATCTTGGGTGGGGCCCCCATCCACCAACGGTCGTCTTCACAAATTCAAATTTGGATCTTTTCCTTTGGATTCTCTCGGAGACTGGCATTCTGAATTTCACTGCCATTTGGGTGTCATTTTATGGAGGGGTTGGTGAATTTCTCATGTTACTTTCCAAATTATAATTTTTCAAAAACAATTTTTATTTACTCAAATTTAGATGTTTTAATATCATATCAATATACATATTTTATCTTATCTAACAAATCACGAATCACTCTTAAGACCGGCTCATGAGGATGAACATACGAGATAGTCAAATTCAAATTCTTGTATCGACATAATATTATAATATAATATGTAATTGTTCATGTGAACATAAATTATATATTTATTTATTTATTTATACTATTGTTGTTCAAACTTTTGAGTAGATAGCCGGAAGAAGATTAGGTGAATGAAATTTTATCTTTATTTATTACTTCCAAATATGTTGACATATAAATATCAAAGAACGAAGACAAATATAAAATAGGGTAGAATATCCATTAAAATGTAATAAAATAAAGTGGGTATGAATGACTTATTTTGACGAGAATATCTTAGACTTCAATAAAAAAAGAGTCCAAAATTTTGTACCATTTGACATGACTTTAGAGGCATATTGAAAATGATATCATTCCAACAAATATGTATATATAATGTGGGCGTTTAAGGTTTTTTGAATCATGTACTCGAAAACCATAATCAATAAAAATGTTTTTCAGTTATGCCACCTTGACTGAACCACATAAATACGTTTTTTATTATTTTTCTTGTTTATTTTCTACCTATTTTTTGTTTATTTTGCAACAAAACATATGGTAATTTATTTAATTTGTTTATGTATGTAAAGACAAATCATTTGCATAAACTTTAATGTAATAAAAGCTAATCTATGATTATAAGTGGGACATTTGAAATAAATGAATTGGCACCGATTTTGAGCCAATGTCAAGTCAATGATTGTACTTCTAAAAAGGTAAATGTAACATCAAAAGCAAATTAATACATTGAAATCTAAACGAAGAGTAATAAATTTTTTTATCTAAATTAAATTCTTCAAATTTTTAATTGGGAATTTAAGGATATATTAAATCATATTCATAATAAATGTGGTATGACTGACTATATACAGCTTATAACTTACTTCCACTCTTTATTTTTTTAAATGATGGGGGCGAAATGTACGGATGGAGTGGCATGGTTGATATTTTGAGTGATGGGGGAGGGTAGATTGGTAATTGTGAAGATAATTTGAAACGAGTGGCCGTTTGAAAGGGAGAGATTCGAAGACTGTGATTTAAGCCTGGATCAGTGTCGTTCTCGTACGCTAGAGTGAGATAGTGAAGACAAGGTCGGTGTTTTCAAGAGAGAGAAAGAAGATGACCGGAATGGTGATGGCTACCAAGGGTGGTGGTTGCGGAGGAGGCGGAGGATGTGGTGGTGGGGGGAAGGGGACGAAAGGGGCTGAGGAGCAGAACCAGCTGTCTATCATGGCGTTTGTACTGGCAACATTGAGGAAATCTATGGTTTCATGCAGGGTTGATAGAGGCGACGATGTGATATCGGCCGTGCAGCAAATGGAAATCGGGTGGCCTACCAACGTTCGTCATATAACCCATGTGACCTTTGATCGGTTCAATGGGTTTTTGGGTCTTCCGGTGGAGTTCGAGGTGGAAGTGCCGGGCAGAGTCCCCAGTGCTAGGTATCATTTCTCTTGAATTTTGCGCTGTGGGTGATCTTAATTTTCGGAGATTTTACCTGGGGTTTGATTAAAACAGTTCGCGTAGGATGGGTTTTGTGGGGTTTAGATCTGGGACTGTTTGGTTGTTAAAAACTGGGGAAAGAATTTGTTATTTGTTACCTTGGTTCAGCTCACAATGGAGGTTTTAGGTTTGTTTTACGACTTGGGACGCAGGTAAAACCGAGGTTCAAAAAATGTCAGTTTCTTTTATTTTTCCGCAATTTCTTGGCAACCAAACGGCCCAAAAAATAATTTGGTTCCTACATGCGAAGAGAGCAGCATACTGGCTCAGGTTTAGCTAAACAAGCTGTCTATCACACCCCTTTTTAAATTGTAATGTATCATTGTGTGCAATAGGTGATACTGTTTTTTACACTAAAATTTCATGTAGTAGATCTAATTTTCTCTATAGGAAAGAAATTTTGGAGAAGAAAATAAAACCACATTCCAAGTTTTGTAATAATGTTTTTGGGAGTTTTTTAGAACTGCAAGACAGGAAATTTTGTTGTTATCTAAAAGCCTAACCCTTCATTTAGGAGAAAATGGAGGAAACTGAAGGAAAATAAATTCAAGCTCTTCCAAATCGAAGAACAATTAGCATCCAGAGAAATCTTGGCTATAGGCTGAATAGGTTATGTGTTCTCTTCTATTTTATCTGTGAAAACTGAAAAGAAGCCAAAAATTTGCTTGTCTTGTGGATGGGAAAATAGATTCACTTTCTTAATTCCACTTTATTCCTATCTTTCTTTTGGATTCAGTTTTCTGAATTTTGCTTGAGATGCTAACTTTTGTGATTATGTAATTTTGTAGTGCAAGTGTGTTTGGCGTCTCAGCGGAATCAATGCAATGTTCTTTTGATTCAAAAGGGAATAGTGTCCCCACCATTCTCTTGCTAATGCAGGAGAGGTTATATTCTCAACAAGGCTTAAAGGTATGAACTTTTAGGCTACAAAACGAATATATCAAAAAGATGTGGTGAAAAGGAGAAGAAATTTTCTTAAATTTTTGGTCGCTTTGTCTGTTTATTTCAGCAATTTTCTTACTGGTTTCTTTGAATGGTGTGTTGTAGGCGGAAGGGATTTTTCGGATAAACCCGGAAAATAGCCAAGAAGAGCATGTGAGGGACCAATTGAACAAGGGAATTGTGCCTACTGATATTGATGTTCACTGTTTGGCTGGCCTTATCAAAGCCTGGTTCAGAGAGCTTCCTTCAGGAATTCTTGATGGTCTTTCTCCTGAGCAAGTTCTTCAATGCACCACTGAAGAAGAATCCGTTGAGCTTCTAAAGCAGTTGCAGCCGACTGAGGCTGCATTGCTCAGCTGGGCTGTTGACCTTATGGCTGATGTGTTGTTGAGGAAGAGAATTGAACAAAATGAATGCAAGAAATATTGCAATGGTTTTTGCTCCGAATATGACTCAGGTTGATGTTAAATCTTGAAGGTTTCTTGATTTAGCTAGTGTATTAGTCCATGGATTTTAATGAATTGAACTCCTTTTTTGTTTGATTTCATCAGATGTCTGATCCATTGACGGCACTGATGCATGCTGTTCAAGTGATGAACTTGCTTCAAGACCCTTCTGATCACAAAGCATTAAGGGAACGGGAAGAAAGCACAGCGAATGGAGGGTATTCGCCCTTATCTTCTCATTCTTCTGATGGGCAAACTGATGAAGAATTCGACATTCAGCATGAGATGGATACGAGCTGTGAATTGAGAAGGCCGACTTCAGATTATGACGATGATCATGCCCATTACACCCACAGCAGTGAACACGATGGGGACAAAGATGAAGATGATGATGAAGTCCAGTCGCCAAGCATGATACAAGAATGCTTCTTAAGGCGATTGGATGAGAAAGAAAAGGTCACAGAGATTTTCCAAGAAGAAACAGCAAGAGACTTTGGCTCTAACATGGATTCTTCTGCTTCATTTACTGACAGCAAAAATGGGAGTTCTGGCTTGAGCACAAGCGATGGAGAAGAAGACTCAGGAGCAAATTGTATCGTCGAACAGAAGGCTTCTGCCGCGGGTAAAAAAAGCCCATTAAAAGGAAATGAAGACACTGATGATGTAGAAATGGTAGACAAATTGGTAGATTCCTCCACTGATGATAAGAAGATGGTAGACAAACTGTTTCTATCCAATTAATCTGTTTGTCTCTCCACAGTCATGGTTGGTTGGTTCTGTAAATTACTGATACTGTGTTGTGTTGTGTTGTCAAATGGGCCAGGAGTGATTTGCTTGTGGCTGATTCTGGTAGAGTCTAGGGTTCAGCTTGGGGCTGAACTTGTGCTTGTTCTGCATTTTCTTCCAGTAAAGGGGTTTCTAACTCTGACCATTTAGGTTGAAATGAAAAGTCTAGTCCCATGGTTGGGAATAGTGAATTCTGAGAGAGAGTTCAGCTTAGTTTAAAAAAAACCTCTTGTTTTTGTATGTTGTTTGTATGCTGGATTTGTAGAACAAATTTCAAATCTTGTCCACTTCTGTTGTATCAATACCTTTACATCAATCTGTGCCTTCCCTGAAGGGGGCTCTCTCTCTCTCTCTCTCTCTCTCTCTCTCTCTCTCTCTGATAAATCTCTACAGGACTGGATTGTATTTGTATCGTGTCTGGATTGCATTTTTCTTATCCTTTCCCTTGATAATATCACTAATATATAGTATTAACATTAAATATATTTAAGAAAAAGAAAAGTAGTTGGTATTGACAATCCAAAATCTCAAACCAAACAAGACAAGGGGAAGGCTCAAACAAATAGAACTCAAAGATAAGAAAAAGTAGTAGGTTAATAAGCAGTAGCATTAAAATTTACACATACATACAATTTTGTGTTCTCAAACAAGAAAAATATAATGGTTTCAAAACCCATCATCAGCCATGGCTTAAGAAGCCAAGCAAGCTTCCCAGAACAGCCTGTTCTTCTCCATCTCACTACTCTCCCTTTACTTGAATCAACACAAACACCCGATTTTCTGGTTCCAGACATCGATCCAAATCCCAGTCTCTGCAGCCCCATTGGCTTACTAGTCAAAGCTTGATCATTTCCATCCTCCTCATCTTCATGATCATGGTAATTATCATCATAACACCGAGAGTCTAAACAATCAAGTTCTTCATCATCATCATCATCATCATCATCATCATCATCATCATCATCATCATCATCATCATCATCATTATCATCATCAACCCGATAAACATTCTCAGAAAATTCACAGCTGCATGATTCTGCATCATCATCCTTGTCCAAATCAATCCCATATCCAGGATCAGATTCAAGCTGCTCGGAATCACCAGAGGCCTCAAAAAGAAGAAAAGATGACACATCAATTAGCTTCCCGGAATCCATATTTTTCTGAAGTTTGGATTCAAGGATTATGAATTCCTTATATAAGCGATAAATGGGGCTGAACTATTTGACAGTATGACGCTAGATTATTAATGGTGGGCTGCTTTCTTTGGTCGGCATACTCAATATGGGAAATTCTTTTGATGAGATTCGCATGTGATAATGAAGAGTTTTATTCCAAATGGGACAATTGTTAGCTGCTGAACTTCTAGAAGGATACAGATTTTGGATGAACCGTCTGGTCATCATCTAGAAGGCGAGCCACAGGTGAAAGTAAAGTAAGAAAGGGGGCAATGTGGGCCCCACACATCTTCATAGTTCTTCCCCCTGAATTCAATTTCTCAAAATTTTCTTCATTTGAAAAACTTGTTATTCTAAATCTTACTCCACGAACACGTCTCCATAGGCTTAGAAACGCTTGCCACGCCCTAATACCTATTTGGCCTATTTGATGGTGAAATTTTGAGGTTTTCTTTTTTAAGACTTTATTTATTATTTATGTTTATTTCTCAACACATAATAAAAGATTTGGTGGCATGAGGCACTACAACAAGTTTGATAATTAGGTCATTGTCAAAATATTGGTAAATTTTAATATGAAATATTTGGTTAAAAAATATCAAATATCCAAAATAAATTTGTGAATCTAATGTTACGTTTATTTCCTGGCTTGTAATCAGCTAAAAATACTGCAGAACATACACATTATCTCGAAAACCGAATTTAATAACGTTTTTGTATTCTTCGCGTTCTTTCAACAAAAAAATTAAAATTAAATGTATTTTCTCTGTTTTTCTTCTTTCTTCTAATTTTAATAGAAACTATAACCAAATAAACCCTAATATTTCTCATGTTTTTTCTTGAAAAATAATCAAATTTGGACAAAAATAGCCTTATCCATTTTATGTATCTACATTGTCTCCTAAAAGAAGATGTTACTTTTGCAAGAAAACAATGACATTTTTGTCAAAATTTGATCAAAAATTGATAAAAGGTCAAATTTTAAAAATTAAGTTTTGCTAATAAGCCTTAAGTCAGTTAGTTTAAAAGGCTAGACTAGACATAGGAAGGGAAAGAGAAATTCTATTTACACCCCATTTATTTCTCTATATACCCCATATCACACACACTCTATGTTTATACCCCATCTCTAATGTGATGTAAAAACGACAAAGTGTAAATAAGACCGCTGAAGGGAAAAGATAGATTAGGAAATTTCTTGGTTGAACTATCCATGCAGCTTTAATTCCTGTCCACAAAGTCTTTTTGTCAACCCTACACTTGTATTGTCCAATATGAATGGATCCCTTTAATAAATTGCTAGTGACAAAATCGTGTCTCACACGATTTAGCCATTAAAAGACAAATTAAACAAATACCACCATTATCAATCAAACAATAGGACACAATTTTAAATTTTTATTCAACTTCATTTATCGTTTAGTTGTATATATATATATATATATATATATATAATGAAAAATAAAAGTTGGTTTGCCATATAACAGTGAAGAAAAACCCGAATTTGTTCTCGTATGGTGTTCTTTAGATTGACACCATGGCGGGCGTACACTTGATTTGAAGTCAAGTTGGAAATTGGGGTTTCGTTCTAATCAATTGACGCAAGAATTTATTTAACCTTTTGCATTTTGAATTTGTCAATAGGATTATATTCTTTGACGCGAAGATTTCCTTACTTTTGGACGTATTTAATTTTTTTGTGTTAAATACTAAAATAGTTTGTATTAACCCAATGATATCTCTAATTAAGGTTTTGATGATAACAAATCAAAGTTATTGGTTATTAATGGTTAATATTGAGTTTAGTGATAGGTTGAAATTGATAAAACATCAAATGAAGATAATACAAGTTAAAGATGATAATGATAAAATTGATCAAGCACTTGGAAGTAAAGCTTACTTAAATCAAATAACCAAAATGACAAACTCAAGCATCAAGTAAATATTTTGATAGTTTAGGAATTGTTATAAGGTGAATGTATTGGTGCATTTTAGTCTTAATAATCCTAAAACTAGCTTCAATGTTTATCTAATGTTTAAAAGTGTTTAGCCAAAAACACATCAAATTGAACATTTAAAAGGTAAACCGCTTGAGACGGAGTCTCAATCGATTGATAGGTTTTAACGCCGACCGACAGGCCGACTATGGTGAAATGAAGACCTAAGCAGGTCGACTGAAACGGCTTCATCGGTTGGAACCGAATACTATGGAACTTGCCTGGTTGGATCCAATAGCCTCCATTTTAACCCACACAAACTACGATCGATTGGAAATTAGATGAGGTGCGAGACTACCAATGTAGATGCAACGCTTCATCCAAAGACTGTATAGGAAACGGCCGACCGTCACGTGGAAACAAGCCAATCGATTGAGTGCAACAATCATATTTCAACAGCTAGAAAATAATGACCTAGAGTGCACATGATGACATGGTTGACCGTTTCGCACAACCGGTCAACCGGTTCCTCCAACGGTCGAGTTTCAATGGCTATAAAACAGTACCATTATGTGTACAACAACTAATATACAGCAAACAGTCGACTAGTTGTCAACTTAAATGCTACCGAGTTCCCACTCTATAAATAAAGTGTGGATGATCACTTAAGAGGTTGGACACTTGATGAGACTTATTGTATATCCTCTCAATCATCATAATCGATTCTTAAAGTGAAATTCTTAGTGTATTCATTACATTAACATATTGTAGAGTGTACATTTGTATTAATAAAAAGCTTGAGTTGTATTTGAAATATTTTGAGAAATGAGAGAGCGTTCTATCAGGTTTATATGAGAA
Source organism: Tetrastigma voinierianum (assembly GCA_016808115.1). Lineage (NCBI taxonomy): Eukaryota > Viridiplantae > Streptophyta > Magnoliopsida > Vitales > Vitaceae > Tetrastigma > Tetrastigma voinierianum. The sequence goes on from JAEQBH010004112.1 coordinate 9,266, forward strand.
AGTCATATGATAAATTTTGAAGGTATTAAGTAAGAGTCATTGGAGCCATAATCCAAGTGTAAAGATGCTCAAGATTAGAACTTGGAACTTCAAGTGTATAGCTCGAAAAGGCATTCGCTGAACATAATCCAAGTTGCAAAGAAAGAAAGCTTCCTCATCGAACTTGACACTAAAAGAGAACCTTCACCCTGGCTGAAGGCGATGGCAGGCTGACGTGCGCAAAGGACGTGTCGAACCACTATAAATCCGGCTTTTGTTTTCTCTATCCTTATATCTTTACTTTATCGCTACATTAAATCAGCATTTATTCTATTAGCAAGAAAGTTTTGGAGAAAAACCAATTCAACCCCTTGATTTTTCAACAAAATGAAATAATATTTCAAACGAAATAAGGCACAAAGAATGTTGTAGATTGGACTGGCGTGATTATTTGCTCACGCATTGGGCCGGGACGATTTCAAACTATTTTAGTAATTTAAAAAAAAATACTAAATATGTCAAAAACTCATATTTCATCAAGCATAACTCCAAAGTCCAAACCCTATAACAGCCCTGTTATCCAGTTTTGCTCAAAATAATACATTTTTTTTTAAAATACCAATCTAATACATTTAAAAAAAAAAAAAAAACTCAAAGTAGTGTATCATCATCATAATTATAGTTGGTGACTATGGTTTTAACTTGAAAAAAATTTAAAACCGCAATTACCAACTATGGTTATGATGAGGACACATTAATTTGGACATTTAAAAAAAAAAAAAACGTATTAGATTGGTATTGTTTTTTGGGTAAAGATGCAAAAACCACTAACGAGTTTTTCAAAATATCTCATTTACATCTCAAATTTTTTTGTTGTTCAACAGTTCTCAAGTTTCTTGTTTCAGAAATTTCAACAAATTTCATATTATGACTAATATCATTCAAGTAGTCAAACAATATTAAACGATCAAGTAAGATTAACGTGTAATCCATACAAGAATAAAACACACTTCCTTTTATTCCCTCATCTCTTACCTCTCTCTTTACCGGTTGGAACCAACTCTCCCCTCCCACCAACCCAGCCACCCTACCCACCCATACGCACCACCTACCCAGCCCTTTTTATTTTTTTTTAACTCTTAATTTTTTATAAAATTTTTATTTTAGTTTTGGGTTCCATTAAATAAAATTCAAAATCTATTTTTTTAAATATAATAAATTATTTATTACTTTAAATCTACTAAATAAAATTCAATTTTTATTTACAAAAAAATAAATAAACTATTCATTATTTTAAAATAAAAATAAAAAAATCATATTTTTAATTAAAACATTTATTATCTTTAATATAAATATATTGTTTATAATAATTAATAATATAATAAATAAATAAAAAATAATATTTTAAAATAATTTTCATTTTTTTTAGAACTCATCCATTATATTTATCAATATCTGTATTAATACATTATATTATATTAGTTTTAAAATAAAAAATATCAAATATTAAATTCATCAAGCTAGTCAATATTAAATATTAAATATTAATTCAAACTCATCCATTTGATTCTATATATTTTTTTAATAGATTTAAAAATTAAATAAATTTTGTAAATATTTTATTCAAAAACTAATTTATATTTTAAAATAAATTTGAATTTTATTTAATGTATTCAAAATAACAAATAATTTATTTATAAATTTGAATTTTTATTAATAGATTTTAAAATTTTAATTGGGGGATGGGAGTCGCACGGTGCGCCATCCTCATAACCGTTAAAATTCAAGTACTCCAAAGACAAAAAAATTGCCTCCACCTGAAAGACAGCGCGCCAAACGCCATCCGCGCTGAGCGACATATCTTGGTGAACTCTGAAGAGAGAACGAGACAAGCCGCAGCACACCACATGCCATCGTACCTCTTAACGGCTATATTTCATCTCATATTCAAGAAATTTAATTATATTAATGTTAAATATCAATTATTAAAATAAGACCCCATTTTTAAGACCTACCATTGTGTACCCAAACACTATTCGCGCGCCAAAACACTGTTCATAATTGCAAAATGGAATTTGGCATCCCAGGAGAGAGAAGAGAGAAAAGAGGGAGTGCATCCTAGTATGTCACATAGACGTCATATTAACATTTAGAGTACAAGAGCAAACCATAGGAGCTTATTGGACCAAATTAAAAAAAAAAAATGTTTGATGTGTAAACGAGATATTTGACACAACACTCCCTTTTATCCTCACACGGCGAAAGGCTGCAGGTAAAAGGCTTGACTGGGTGAGAGCTCAGATAGAGCCTGGACCATGTACAAAAACAAAGAATCATTGTATTCATGAATCTATTGATTTCATAAATATGTATATATTACCTACCAAAGAAACGAAATAGTTGAAGCATATTTCCTACTTAGAAGCCACCATGTGAGCAGTAGAAGAAGTTCAGCCACACGCCCTTTTTGACCGCGGGGATTTGCACGTGCAGATAAATGATAATCAGCGAGGCCGATAGTTCATCACGTGCGGGCGGCTGCCAAGTGAGAGGCACCGACTCAGCCTTTCCTGAGATGGTGGCGGTACACGATGAAAATGACATTAAAATAAGGGGTCTATCCATGTGGCCAAACCTACAATAATTGCCCACAGAATTGAGCATTTGATGACAATGACAAATACATGACTCTAAACCAAATAGATAATTTCAAGTTTATCCCGAAGAAGAAGAAGAAAGAATCAGGTATTCTTGTTCAACAAAGATTGGAAATATATATGGTGTGCTGTGACACCAGTAGCACGCGGCTCTTGTTAAAAAACAAATGGGCATTCACTCTGGCCACAATTACAGGTTGCCCAGTTGAATAGCCAAGCATGAATATTGCAGATATGCTATGTTTGTCCAACCTAACAAATAGTAATCTTTTTCTTTTGCTTCTTTTCTTAAGCCAGAATTTATGATTCTCTCTACTGAAGAAATGCACAAACATCTTCAAACTCTAAGCAATCCTGCAGGACTCTAATTGAGTTAGAATCGTGGCATTATAGTTAATAAAGAAAGCATCATGTGGGGAAAAAATGATACCACAAAACAAAATAGGTGAAAGACAAGAAAAATAAGAAAATACAATACACAAAAATAGCCATATGGTGCACAACCTAACAACTTTATCTCCTTTGATACAGTGTTATAGGTTCCTTCCTTCACTTTCATGGTATGAGTTATATAATAATAATAATAATAATAATGATAACAATTATTTTTGGAATGGTGCATGGCAGGACAGAACTTTCTAACATAGGTAGACAAGGATTTAAAATATAAATAGAATAAAATAAAATAACAAAGTAAAAGAATGGAGCATTTCCCGTGCCATTCAGCAGCAACGCTGTCAAAGATTATACATCAACTACAGTGTTTAAAGCAATTACAAGTTAAAAAGCACCAAATTATTCTACATAGTGGAGGAAGCTGTCATCCTTTAACACCCAATGCTTTACCTAACAACAATGTGCAGGCAAGTAGAAAATTATGATATTTCATCAAACACCATAAAGGCTATTCAGGTTCATCAAAACAGGGGACTTGAATTAAAATAAAGAAATTTTTTAAACCATGAATCTTATTAGAAGACTGATGCAACACACAAAGGAAATGACTGATATCATGACAGCATAAAAATTTACATAAAAATGACCTTAGTTGCTTAAATTCAAACAATATACTTTCAATAGATTTTGTTGCAAAAGATTGCTGAGATGTCTTTTGATAAACAATATCGAAGCTATGTTGAGATGACTCCATAATTGCCAACTGGTATTTATAAAAACAAGCCAATATTTATACTTTTCATGAATTTTAAAAATTAATGGAAATAAATATAGATTAAATACATATACTACATTCCAGACAGGAAACACACCCTCAATCCTGTTCAAGTCTTATCCTGTACATTTTTCAACTTTACGGTAGAGTGGGCAAAAAAACCCTAAGAAACCAAACCAATCGATAAACCAAACCGAAACCGAACCGAAAAATAGGTTAACCGAACCAATCGATTTGGTTTTGGTTTTTGTTTTATACAATTCTCAGTTTCGCTTTAAGTTTACAAAATACAAAAATCGTGATTTCGGTTAACCAACAGAAAAATAAAAAAATACAAATATTATACTAAAATTATAAAATACAATGTATATAATATATATTATGAAAATAAATTTTTATATAGGTCATGATTGTCATATATAATTAAATTCTCAGATATATATATATATCTTATTAGGAATTCAATGAAGTGAGTTAAAAATATAATTAGTGGCATATTATATATATATATATATATATATATATATATATATATATATATATATATATATATATATATATATCTTATTATAATTAATGATGAGCCTAGAAAATATAATTAGGAGGGCATAAATATTTTCAGGGGTGAAGGATTCATACCTTCCAAACAAGGGGCCAAGGATTCATTCCCCTTGTAAACAATTTTTTCCTAATTTTCAGGGAAGCATTTGCCCCCCTAAGCCCTATGTAGCTCTAAGCCCTATGTAGCTCTACCCTTGATTAGGCTGGATATAATCTTACAAAGGGGATATTGATATTTTATCAATATAATTCCACTTTAATATTCACAATTTCTTAAATTTTGTGGATGAATTATAATAATAATTTTTTTAGTTGACATGTTACATTAATATTTTGACATAATGTTTGCTCATGAAACTAGAGGAAAATATTATTCACCAAATTTCATGCTTATAAACTTATATTAGTAGTATATAGCAATATATAATATAAGACACTTTTTGGACCTATCTAATCTCGTCAAACCAAAGCATATAGATTATGATTATTTTGGATGTAGTTTTTTTTTTTTTAATTAAAATTGTTAAAACATGTGGTTGATTAAAAAAATTATGATTAAATTATCTAATCTCATGCATTTCATATATTATTTGGATATTTTTAAATGAACCAAGTGTCATGTGATTACAAATGAATTAATAACAATTTATTCATTTTTTTTGTTGCATTTTTTATTGTACTTATAGTAATTATTGGAATTTGAACTTTAATATACAATTATGGAATTATAAATTTGTTTTTAATTCGTTAACTAAACCAAATATGGTTAACCGAAGATTTGGTTAACCATGTTAATGGTTAGGTTTTTTGTTTATATAAATAACAAACTGAAAATCGACGATCAGTTTGCTTTTAATGGAATGGTTAGGTTAATCGAACCATACCCACCCCTACTTTACAGTAATAAACCTTACAACTCAGTCATGTTTTTTTCTTATTGGTCACCATATAGACAGGAAACAGACACTCAATACTGTTCAAGTGTTCCTAATTAAAATGTTTTTGAGAAAATAACATATAAAGTGCTTCTTCAGGAAGCAATACGAGTGATTTTTCAATATTTTAAAACTGATATTTGCATTTTGTCAAAAGCTTTATTTTTTTTTTCAGAAATACCTTCTTGCATAGAAGTGGTTTCTAAAAGCACCACTAAACTGACTCCAAGCCATTTTCTACCAATAGTCCATTGATTGAAGAGCAATGAATATTCTTTTAATATATGATCTTGTTTGCCTATCAAAAAAAAAAAAAAAAGAGCAATGAATATTATATCTCCAGAAACAATGCAACGATCAATCCCAAAGGCATCTAACTCTGGTTAACTTGCTGTTAGGTCAAATAAACGACCTTCTATAACCACACAATTTTCCTTTCTCCTCTTACAGAAAAAGGATCTAAATTTTTTTGTCCCAAAAAAAATATATTGAGAATTTCTAATCAGTATCAACTCAGTAAGGAAACACAAATAGTGGCCATTCTTTTACTCGCTATATCATTATCATTTACATCCTTCTTAAAACTCATAATAAGAAGAAAACCATGATGCACGGTTAAGTTATATTCGGTGCATCAATGTTCTTGAAAATCAGAAGCAAACCCAGTGGGACAACACACACGCAAACATGTTAAAGGAAACTATTAACATGCAAACTTCAGTAGGTGCAACTGAATGCATGCCAAACCATTCCTATGGTGCCAGCTCAATAAGAAACAAAATTGAGATACTGACCGAACATGTTTTATGACATGCAAAGTGCAAACTACTCCAGTTTGATCCACATCAATCCTTGCGTGCTTTTCTGACCTGAAATTTCAGACAATCTGAAAATTCATGGTTTTCACAAAAATTTGACAAACTCAGAAACACTACTTCCATATCTAAGCATCATGTAACTGGATCATACCTAACTCATAAGTTGCTGTCCAGAACACCAATAAGGATTCTGACTTCAGAACCTCCCTGACAACCACCAGTCAATCCCTGAGGTATTATTAAAAAATGAAGGTTTCCCAGAACATTATCAGATGATCCTTCAAAGGGACACATAGGGTAGAGGTCGACACAATTCATCATGTCATCATGAGGAAACCAGAAATCAAGCTGTCTGATCAGAAAGACATGTTGCTGATATAGGATTGAAAATCCCATTTTCAACAAGACTTACAAGGTTGATGCCACTATCTTATCTGTCAATATTACCATATAAGCAGCCCATTGTTGTTCCTTCTTTTGTGGCGATAGAATATACTATGAGCTTACTTGTCAACATTGAGGAAGCAATGGATACCTGAAACAGAAAATTAAGATTATCAAGCAAAAAATGCACAAGGTAAAAACCCCATAACAAGAAAGATACAAGGACACATACACAGAACTATATGCCAACGCATCAATTGACAAATACCTCAATTACACGATGACAAGCCATCTAACGATGGCATCTCCAACATCCTGAAATAAAAACCGAAGAACCTCAGCGTTTCGAAAATGAATGAAAACTAAAGTGTTAAATCCATCAAAATTTACCCTTACAAAGGTTCATGAAGATGAAAGCAACAGTTAAGATTCCTAAATTTAAGCAACTTGAACGGTCACACCATATCATAGCATAAGACTTAAATACAAACTAGAAAAGTGAAAAAGCGCAAACACCTCAAAGAAAAATGACAAGACATTCACATGCACATAAGTTGCACAATACCTGAAAATTCATTGCACATGGAAACATGTCTTCAACAGTGACAACATGATGAACAACCACTTCACATTACTTTCGATTTAGATACACCCATTTTAGAACATTGTTGGATGGGAAGAATACTTCTTGTGACTACTCGGGATCTACAACAACTTCACAGGTATGTCACGTATAATCAAGAAGCAATTGCTCACATAAAGGAACAGAACAAAGAGCACACCATGGACTCAAATAAATTAGGGTAATGTACACACTAAAAGAAGAGAGGGAAAACCCAAAATAAGAAATATAAAAATGTTTCCCTTTGAATTAGGGAAAAAAGAATCTAATTGAAAAATAAACAACAATTTTTCATGGATGTTTTGAAGAAATTATACCATAAACAGATGTTCCCAAGGGAAAAATCAATAAATCAATTATTAATGTCTAAATGAACTTCCATGATACACAAATTACAATTTGGATTGGCACAGAATGCACCAAAAATTACAAGTCACAGGGATTATAATCCCATGAGGCAACTACAAGCAGGATGGAGCAAAACATGTAACCACAATTTATCTCCAATCCACCCCACAATGCTGATACTGCAGTAACTGCCATATACCAAGGTTGCATGACACCACGGGGCAGAGAACTCAGCTTCCTTCCACTACTTACCAAGTCAATAAGGTTTGATCTGTTTGTTGTTGTCTCTTTTAAGTTGAACCTTCAACTTCTTACCACCTAATTGGCATCCGTTCATCATACTAATGGCAGACTGAGCAGATGTCGGTGAATCATAACTGACAAATCCTGCAAAATAGAGATTGATTAGAGATTGAGAAAGAACTCCATAACATATATCAGATTCAAAGGAAAATAGAAAATTTATATACCAAAACATTTGCTTGCTCCAGTTGCTTTGTCGACAAAGACCTTGGCACTCAAGACCCTACCAAATGGTTGGAATGCATGCGCAAGTTCATGATCACCAAATTCTTGAGGAATGTGATAAATAAATAGATTAGCTCCAGGTGGACCTAAATTTTGGGTCAGAAAAAAAACAATTAACAAGGTAGTACCACCAAGAACTCTTCAACACTAAAAAATGCAACCTTGTATTCTCACACCACTCCATAATCCCTACCCAAAAAATGAAGAAAAATACAAGAGAAAGTGAGAGAGATAAAGAGATAGAGAGAGAGAGAGGAAGGGAGAGTGAGGGAGGGAGGGAGGAGAGAGGGTGTTGGAAGAGGACACCAACCTTCGACCTGGCCCCCTGAACTTGAACCAGCACCTGAAGTTGTTGGGGAGTTACTAGACATCACTGTAGGTGGCCTTGAACCAGGGGAACCACTCAGAGGCTGGTGACTCATAATTCCTCCATGATAGATATTGAAGACCTGGCAATGCAGGATAAGCAGAGCCCATATAACTAGCAGAAGGAACAGCATAATTTCTAGGGGGCACAGCACGAGCAAGATCAGGAGCCATTGCACGCATGGCATTCCTTGGTTTACTGGAGGAATCATATTATGGAAAGTAGCTTGATTCTGCATGGTAAGGCGGTATTGCATAAGTCCATAAGCACCAGGAGCCTACAAAGAGAATGAAATGAAAATCAAACAATAAACTCCATCAGGATAAGAAGTATAAGAAATAACGAACTGTGACACAATAAAAAGAGTAAGGAGTGAACCAGAGATAGAGTAGTTCAGTTCATGGCAATGGCAGATAAAACCCAGAGCATTGGTTACAGAGAGTTGCACATATATATTTAATAAGATTAAAAAAAAGGGATTAAAATTTTAATTATTAATTATAAGTCTTTAAGATTTCGTATGGATTTTCTGACTTTTTGAAGTGTTATGTGATAGTTCTATTATAAATGCTATCGAACATATGTTTTGAGGTATACAATATCAAGTACTTTTTCATCTATTATTCTTACAAGATATATCAAATGCGGCTATCCAATTAAACAATTCTGATAACATTTGAGTAACCAATTACGCGTTTATAAGGTATATCAAACTAAATGATTTCAATAATTTTTTTTGATAGGCAAAAAGTAAGCTTCATTAAAAAAGCTGGAAAGGCAAACCCAAAGTCTACAAGGAGTAAACAAGGGAAGGCCGTAGGCCTAAACAAAAAAAGAGGGTTTAGCGAAAACAAACCGCCCACAACCAAGCTAGCCCTAGAAATTGACCTATACACATTCATAAGGGATGTAACAATAGAAATATCTCCATTTGGAATTAATCCCTCGCCCCAATACAAAAGAGAGCTGTAGGTACAAGAGTTTTCAATATGCTGGAAAGAAAAAGTTTCTTCTTCAAACACAATTCTATTCCCTTTCTTTCCAAATCTCCCAAAAGATCGAGAGGTTGCCCACCACAAAATTTAATGCTCTTTCTTCACGGGAATTGACCCCAATCAGAATTAGATCCTTTATCGCCAGAGGATTCGACTGCCAGAATTCTAACATTGAGATGAGGTTAACCCATAAGTCCCAAATTGATGGACAGTGGATTAAAATATGATCTAACCCTTCCTCTTTTTCCTACAAAATGGACATCTGCTTGCTAACTAGTAACCCCTCTTCTTTAATTGTTGCATTGTTAATACTTTTCCCCATCAGGCTTCCTAGGTAAAAAAAACCCACTTTAGAGGGCACATAGGGATTTCAATAATATATAACAGAAAATGTCAAATGAAATATCTAGATTATCCAACTGTACACAAGATTATTAGCGAATTCAGTAATTTTATTTCAAATAATCAGTATGAATTTAAAAAAAAAACACACACACACACAAAAGGAAAAACGAAAAGACATACTCAACATATATAAAATTAAGTAATAATACATTTCGGTAAAGATTTTGAAAATTTACGTATAAAAGACAGATTTTTGGGGGTAAAAAAATCTTAACTGCACTTAGCAAAAAGCTGCAAGAAATAGAGTGAATTAGGTTCTTAACCTTAAGCTAGAAGATGATGTGTATCATTCTATTTATTTCTTGGAAAAATCAAACAAAAATTTTTGGAGTAAGAAGGGGTAAATAATCTAATATGCAGTAAATGCCATTATTACGACATAGTAACTGTCCCAAGATCTCAACATCAGTTTCAGCATTGCATTATATCAAGCAACAGCATATAATAATGAACAATGAGACTAACCTGATAACCATATCCACTGTATGGGGGAACGTAACTAAGTGGCAAAGCTCCAAATAATGAAGGATGCTGTGCTGACTCAGCACATTGCAAACCTGATGCCTGGGATTGAGCTTTCTGAGCCTTTCGAGCTTGTCTTTCCTTTTCAGTGTCAGCCCATTTGACAACTAAAGGAACACTTGAACCCTGATGCAACAAAAACTAATGGTTAGATAACCAATCATTGAATCAAATTCTCCCTTTTTTTTTAAGGCAGAAACCCACTAATCCCACTTCATAGAACTGGGGAAACCATATATGCATGACCCTTCCCGTGAACCTATGTAGCGGATGAACCCGTGACTGAACTTAGGACCTCTTAATATGGGAGCATCTACCATTTTAGTCGCCCATAGGAGCAAAATCAATTTTTCCATATTATACCAAATCCTTGACCATGCAAGTAACTCAACTTTAGACCAACTGAGATTTTCTAAGGCCAGTTTGTGTCTTTTTTTCACATTGAGTGGGATTGAGTTCAGCTTTGGTTAACTTCACAAGCTTCCCACCCAATATACAATGCCTAAGTAAAAGGGCATTTAAACAGGAGAAAGACTCTTGAATGCTGCAAAGATGTGTATTACTGATTCCAGAAGAAAAAAATCAAAATAATTTTCAAGGATCTGGTATTTATACCAGTTTACAAAAAAATAATAAAAATAAGTTGGCTGACTTTTCCTAAAATAAAGAAAGCTATATCTGATCCTAACTAACTCCCTAGAAGAAGTCAACACTAAGTCTCTTCCATGTCAATACACCATTACCATAAAATAGAAAATAACATAGACTGTTAATGCTATGAATTCTATTGCCTATTAAATCAAGATAAGTCCAACTGTCCACTAGTTCCACTGTGTAAACCAAAAGTTCAATGCATCTATTTTCCAACAATTATTTTTTAAAAGATCTGTAGCACTTAACAGGAGGATCTTCTATCAATTAGTATGAGTTCTAAAACAAGGATCATGAAGAATTCCCAGCTGAAGTAACAGAGATATGAAGACAAACCTCCATTTTATGCTTCCCATTGATTGCCTCCAAGGCTGCAAGGGCCTGTTCTTTTGTTTCATATTTCAAAAAAGCACAACCTGTTATAAATACAATAAAGAGAGATACAAATACAAACCATGTCAAGTTTGAGGTCACAATAGTCTGTAAATAAACAATTCAAAAAAGGAATAGGATTATAAAATGATACCTTTGCTTGTCTGCTGAGAACCTCTCAGAATTTGTAAGTCTTTTATAGTCCCATATTTAGAAAATAAAGAAGAAACTTCAGCTTCAGAAACATTCTTCGGAAGCATACCAACAAAAAGTTTGTGCTCTGGATAGCACGGATGGCAAAAGTTATTTGTTGAAGTACATGAAACTATAATATAGCACAAGGACGTCATTTGCAAAAGCAGCATTAGATAAAGAATAAGAAATGGCACAGCTACATCTAGTAGAACAAGATTAAGGATGGAATATGAATCAATCAATAATATATATTACACCTAGCCTTCATTCCGCCATCTGCATACTTCACTTGCAACGGACTAGATGCCTGATTAGACAGAAAGAGCAGAATATCTTTTAATCATATGAAGTATAACATGAATGCATCATAACCTAACAAAGTATGCAGCAGATTTTCAGGCAACTAATATAGGTGACTTAAATATCTTACCACTTGGCTTTAAATTTGCTATTGAGTTTCCACAAACTTTTAACTGATCAAGATTTGAACAAATCATAGGATCTATAGTTAGCCATAGGCATACGATCAATATTTATCCTAATTTTCTGCCAAACAATGAAACCCAACTGGCTAGCCTGGGCACTCATTACCAAGGTGTTGAACATGCTTAGTTCTGTCAGCACACACCTTTTGGATCCAGTAGTTTATAAATCATTTGTTTAAAGTTTCTTATCTTTGCCGCTATTATTTCATAAGCATTTTCTTTTTTGCTTTCAACTCACATTTTAGAAATATGGTTTGAATTATGAAACATCATTTAAAATTTTGACATAAAGAATTTGAAATTTTCAAAATGTTACTCGTTTTGGGATGGACCAAAATGAAATGGTAAAGAATTTGAAACCAATAAAACTAATGTTTCTATCATTTCAAGAGGAATAATTTCCACAACATGATACATTCATTTGAAAGACTTGTGATCTTGGGCTTTACATTAACAAGGTAAGGTAGAGATAACTATATTTAAAATTAAAATAAAAAACTAACAAGGTAAACTAGAAACAACCTCATATGATGAAATTTTTTCGATCGTTGAGAAAACAACCTCATATGATGAAATTGAAATTACCTTTCAATTTCAATAATGTTTTATAAATGAGATAAATTTTTTGATAAGCAAATATTTGATTGTTACCAATTTATCTCATATAAATGAGATAAATTGGTAACAATCAAAATATAATTGTTAGTATATCATATCTATGAATTTACATTATTTTAACATAAATTCTGCGTATTTTTTAAGGTTACAATTTAATAAAATCAATAAGCAATTGGGAAAGACTTGGCCTTATTTTAAGTCATGAACATAACCCATGTAAGGCACACATGCAAGGCCACCCATATCCATTGTAATATTTCTGATGGTGTACTGTTCATAATGATGAAATAAGTTTTTGTAATTACATTTTCACAATGAAGGACACTTGACAGCATCCATTAAAAATCCTATGCTTTAAATTTTCTCTTTTTTTGTTTCCTTTTACTTTAAATCTGGTTTATATCATGATTCAGGGCATGCTCCAATGCCCCACTATATCGCATTGCCCCAGTTTTCTTACACGTTTTTCATCAGACGTGTAAAATAGAATGGAGACATTTAATTTTCTTGTCCTTAAACATTGGTCCTCCGATCAACTATAAGTTCGGATCCTATCTCCAAGAGTTCAAAAAATCTATTATATTTTGTAGCTGTCTACAGCTCAGTCATAGGCCTGACGAAGCATGTTAGGGTTACCTAACTTGATCACGAAGTCTATGGACTGAAACTTAACCAGTTTTTACATGCATCTGCAGCAGCAGCATGTCACATGTAATCAATATGGGAAATGTTTACACGTTTCTGAAAGTACATTAACAAACTTATCGGTAGTTATTGGCAGTTAAGATCAACAATTTCCCTGACAGTGCACAAGTTTGAGAAACTTAATGGCAGTGTTTTGCATCAGCACAAACGAACAAAACAACGGAAAGAGATCAGAATTCAACTAACCCCGGGAAGAGTTCGCTTGTTATGACACGCATTTACGGCCTTGTCCGCTTCCTGTCTGGAAGGACATATAACAAAACAGCAACCTGAAACACGAAACAGAAAAACAAAATTAGGGTTTCAAACACCACCAGACACATTCATAGCGCTCAAATCTGAAACCAGATCGAAGAACGAGCACGAATCACGCATTCTCGATCTTGAAAAAAAATACACCGTATGAAAATCGAAAATGCGGCTATAATTGGAGGAAACGGAGAGAAGACGAGATTTAGCGAGTGCATAAGGTTGCCGAAAACCTCTTGAAGCACGCGTGGCTTTGTCCTTTATGATGTTGACCTCGTCCACTAGAGCAAACTCTTTGAACATTACCAGAAGCTGAGTTTCGGTCATGTGCTTGGGCACTTGCCCTACGAAGAGCTTGACGCTTTCTTCGCTGGCTTTTCGCGGTTTAGGAGGTTCCGCCATAAATGCCGGCGCTTTCTCTCTCTACTTTCTCGGACTTTCTCTCTCTATTTTCTCTCACTTTCCCGAGCTTTTTATTTAATTTTTCTCTTCAGAGAGAGTCGTCGCTCGTTGAGAAGCAGCAGGAAATGGGAACTTCTGGATGGCATTGGATCTTCAAGATATATTGTAATTAAATGTCTGCAAATACCTAATGTTGATTATAACCACGAAACTGCCATTACAGATGTCTCAGCTTTAATCTTCCTTCCATAGTTGTATCTCCTAACGAGCCAAGATTTCAAACCAGTCTCAACTTTCATTTACCTTATTGCCCTTCCCTCTCTCTTCCTTTTCTCTCTCTCTTTATTTATCTACATAATAACATAATAAACTACTTTTAAGTTCTATCTCGATTTATAATATATCTAATATTTTATTTTTAATAATTTTACATGTCTCTTTGATTATTTTAAATTATTATATTTTTTAATAAAAATAAATAATTGTCTCGAAAATATGATACCCTTTAACTAAATAATATTTTCAACCTCATATTAGAAGATAACTAAAATATAGGATTGTTTGATTGTCAATTTTTTCCTTCTAAAAACACACATAAAACATTAAATTCAAAAAACAGTTTTAAGAAAACCACAAAAATTATGTTCTCGGAAATTTATAAAATTAGTTTTCAAAAATAGTAACCAGTACCATTGTATCTGAAATCACCTCATGTGTATAAAAAGAAAAAAAAAAATCCAATTTTCAAGACATAAATTAAAAAGTATGATGACCAAATAGGAAATAACCCATATGATAAAAATGGGAATGAAATGCCATACATGACAGTAATAACCTAATGGACAAACAATTCCAACGGTTTTGGATATATGGCATAGTGGCAACTGGCAATTAATAGTGTGGGAATGCTATCCACCAGCTTTGTCTATTAAATTGGGTAATTATTAGAAAGAATTGTTATGAGTCAATATTAATTATAGAAAGTGGTGAGACACCAAACTTATTTATGCTAGTGTTCTTACTTATCCACTAATGTTGACTGTCGGAGAGCTATACTTTATACCAAATTCTCTTAGTCTTTATCCATTACCTATTCATTAGAAAGATGATTGTTGGGATTAATATGCTTGCCATGAAAAAGACCTTCTCTTATATTCTCCATTTTGTCACATAGCAAAGCAATGACTTCCATCACTTTTTCAAATCAAGCATGTGTTAATAAATACGTGTATATGCCATTTACATTATATCGTTGTATTATTTTATTTTTATATGGACTACGTCTTTGGGACCTTCATTAAAATCCATTTCCTCATTATTACTTAATCGTCTGAGTCGTGTATAAATTGTATGATAAGTCAATCTTCATCTAATTATCGTCTCAGTTCAAGATTGTAATCCATTATTGTTTGATTCGATTCTTGATAGTATCTTTGTATTACTTCATAGCTCACGATAGTATGCTCTCGGTTTCGACGGATATATATCGATGGATATTTTACATGAATAATAGATATGTCGAAAATTATAATCTTTTGAAATCGTGAATATCTTTATAAAAGTGTAAAAATAATTAATAATCGAATATATGTTGAAATCGCATTCTGATAAAACTTTAAAATCAGCTGATATTATTTAAATTGTAAAATTTGATAGATGGAGTCTATTGATAAAAAGGCAATCTTTAAATGCAAAGGCGTGGTGTTAAGATAATATCGATTATAGGATCCGAGCATGTTATCGTAAATCTTGACTTATATCCCCCAACTTCTCAATTGATAGAAATTGGGTTCGTCAAATGCTGCATTTAGTCATGTACTTGTTTATTAATATATTATTAATGAAATGTTAATTTATTAATATAGTATTACTAAATTAACTAATTTAAAATATGAAAGTATCATATAAATTATCACAAAGAAAAAAAAATAGAGTGAAATGAATATTGGATATGGATATTAATAAAATTTTTGATCAAATTGAATGATTTTTTTTTTTTTTGTCAAAATAGCCGTTGGATGGTCAAAAAATATTTATAATTTAATTATAGCCATTAGATGGTCAAAAAATATTTATAATTTAATTATAGCCGTTGAATTTAATTTTTGTATAAATATGACCGACTAGATGTGCTTTCTGTGGCCGTTGATCGAGTCGTGATTTTAAATCGTAGTTTTGATCTTATCTCATATCGTAATATGCTCTGCCGATATATCGATATATCTGGGATATATATTGATATGTCGATATATTTATGATATTTCTTAAAGAATTAAGCGTCTGTGCGTGGTAATGCAATAAAAAGATATTTTTTATGATATATTAATTGGTCAGGTATTCTGCGGAGTATATTGCTTAGATGTATGATATTTTTAAACCTTCCTTATAACGATCTCATCATTTACTCGATATTATCAGGTTTTGAGCTACATTAGCTTTTCACTAGCTATCCTCATTTTTGCTTATTTATCAAAAAAAAAAAGCGCCAATATCTATTGAGTTTAAATGCCGTATATGGACTTTTGACCTTTGATCACCGAAGCTAGTGGTTAATCTTGAAAAAGAATTTGTTTTTAGTTTTTGTACATATTTCCGTAAAAAGAACTTCATAATATTGATTAATGAGTCAATTTTTTTTTAAATCTACAAAACATTTTCGATGGTCTATGGAAAGGATTTTTGTATGTGGATATAATTATAGGCTGTAGCTACACGATATCACTAATGTAAAAAAAAAAGTTACCATAATTTTATAAGAATAATGATTTTTTGACGAGTTATAAGAAATGAAAGTCATTTAACTTTTACACTTTTCAAATTTATTTTTAAAAACTTTATATTTTTAGAAATAGTGTTACCAAACATTTTCCATAATTATATTACGAATTTAGCTGTAAAAAACTTATTCCAATGTAAAAACAAGTTTTATTTGAGATCATATAGATTAAAGTTTAATCTAAAAAAATATAAATCTCAAAAAATTAAATTATTATCTAATAATATAAAACTTATTATTATATAAAAACGAGTTATTTTTTTTATACCTGAACTCTTATAAACGACGATAAGATACGTTCACATTGGTTATAAAGGAGAGGGAGGACAAGGATGTAAATACGTATAAAAGGGTACAATGGTAGTTTAGCGTGAAAATCGAGGTACAAAGATAAGTACGCCAGACTGTCCCGCCAAGCCACCTCCAGTACTAAATTTACTGTTCACTGCAACTTGCGTCCTTCTCGGTCATGTAGGCTATATTCACACACCCCTACCAAATTTCATTTATTTATTTTTTTGGTCTTTTGGTAACCCTTTTAAGTAAAAAATGAATCTGATACAGATACAAAAAGGGGGTATCTTGTTCCTTTATTGATATTTTATATAAGAAAAAGAAAGAATATTATAGAAAGTAATTTTCTCAACGTAAAAAGAAAAAATAAGTTCTTTTTAAGTATTTAATTTTCATATAAGACATTAACAAATTCATTTATTAACCATTTTCAGAATATATTTTTTTAAATAAAACTTTTGATTGCTTTAAAATAAGAGATAAATCCATGGAAAAGGGATGAATCCATCAAATATTTGTAGATTTAACCTTTCTTTTTTTTTTTCGAATCCAAAAAAGATACAAAAAAATATTTTTTTAAACAAAAATGCAAATAAGAATTTAGTTATATTATAGAGATGAGACAAATGCCCATCATAGATTTAGTTATTATATTAAAGATTTATGTTTATATTTTTAGAATATTCTTTCTTAAAATATAATATTTTTAAAATTACTTAATTTTATAAATAACTTTTAAATTGATCCTTCTAAACTAATTTATATTAAAATAATTATCAGTAAGTAATTTTTTTCCTTTTTGGAAAAGTATGAAGCTCCTCCACGTGTTATTCTTTTTTTTTTTGGTTTGAAAATCACTTTTTAATTATGCTGTCAGAAAGGTCCTCTAATGGCTTTGACCAATACATGGGGGCTTAACAGCATCTTCAATAATGGAGCAAAAACAAAATTATGGATGCTCTTTTAAAAAAAACCTTCTCTAAGTAGAGTAATCCTTCAAATAAATGGATTATTAGTAAACAGTTATCATTAATGTTTAGATAAATATTGATCTTTGATTGAATAATAGAAAATTTCATTTTGCCATCAATAATATGACCGTTGGAGAAGTGTTTCTAAACATTTTTTGAGCGCTACCGACAATAGCTTGTGAAAATCGATATAAAAAAAATATATTCTATGACATGAAGCGTTAAAAGCGAATAATCAATTATTTGCCACAAGCGATCAGGTAGTGATATTATCGCTGAATAAAAAAGGGCTTTAGTATTGTACCTTACGCGATGTCATTGCGTCGAATGGCATGGACAATCAAGGTGAGGAAAAGGGTTGGCCGGACTAGGATGAGGCTATTTACGGTCGGAGAAGATCTGTGGAGTGCAGACGAGGAGAGATAGAGAGAAGAGCGTGACCCCGGGCGAGAGATGATCGAGATAGAGAGAAAGACGGTGGGTAAAATGAGGATGAGTGAAAGATGGAGAGAAGGCGTCGTTGTGAAGGATCCCACATCTTGACGAACCATTATTCGATCTCTTGAATCGGGGGCTTTATGGTCTTAGAAATGTCGAAGACATTTCATTGTGTCTGAAGGATTAAATAAGGGGAAATGAGTTTTAAAATAAAAAGAAATATCTTTTGTCTATTATCACGAAAATGCCATCGACAAATAGAAAGCTTATTATAATTCCAGAATTTAATAAATACATGCATCACTATCTCATTTCTCATTCTCAATCTCAAATTATCTTCTAATTTTTTTGTTAGAGCTGCTCAAATTCTAGCCATTCTCTCTACACACCCAATTGCAAAGGTTAGTTTTCAATTAATTTTTATAAAATTATCATCATACTTATTATTTTCATTTCATTTTATATATGCATTAAATAGGATAAATTATATTGTACATTTTCAAAATGTAACCGTCGGATTAGATGCATGTTTAAATTGTGATACGTAATGATAAGTGATATAGATAAAGGAAGGGTATATGATGTAATTATTAAGGAAGATAAATGGTAAAATTGGAATATATTTATGATAGTTAAAGCTTTAGATGGTCGCCATTTAGATCTCATGCAATTTTATCTTTCATTAAATCTCGAAAGTTCTTTTGGAATAAAAATAGACAGATATTGAGAATTTTGCTCTTCTTTGAAGATAGACGTTAAATTATCAAATATTTAAAAGATTTAATAAATCCCTTTTTTACATAGAAATTTCTCTAAATATTAGGAAATATTTGTATTCCTCTAGAAGCAACAAAGGAGTCTTACATTTCATACTTTAAACATATTAAACACCAAAAGACAATATTCTTAAGGGTTAAGACTATATTTGATTAAAACTTGAAAAAGATTAAATTTTCTTTTATGCTTAATAAGAGATTTTATGCGTATTTAAGATATTCCCCAAAAGTTTTTGTTGTAACAAAAACTAATATTAGAAAAATATTTTATTTATCTTAAAAGTATTTTTCCTTATACAATAAGTAACTTAACATTTAATAAATTTTATAATGGTAATAAAGCATACTTAGGATTATGGTTCTGTCTTCGCCACCAACTTCCATTCCTGTCACATATCAGAAATCATGAGATGGGTAAAAAGTGGATTAGCAGTATGTTATTTTGTCTATAAGTTACAGGAAAATGCAACAGCCTACCATTAAAAGTCAATGCGAAGAACAATATTTATAAGAAATTAAGAATGGATGCCCCATTCAGATTGAAAATTGTCCAATTGAGAGAGCTTTGGCCTTATTTAGCTTTTAAACAACAAAATTTATTAAAATAGTTTGAAAATGAAAATAGTATCAAAATTAGTGTATAAACAGTAATGCTATGTCATTAGTTATGATATTGAATTTTTTTTAAGTTAATACTATAGTTATTGATTACAACATTATAAATATTTTAAAATTTTTTTAAGTTAATAATATCGTGACTGCAGTATTATTGTTTATACATTAGTTTGGATATTATTTTTATTTTTAAATTATTTTAATAATTAAAAAAAAAAACTAAATATGTCCGAAACTCTGATATCAGAATGGTTAGAAGTCAGTATGGTTTATAAAGAAAAGGACAAAAATGGGGGAAGAAGATACTTGAATGTGTATCACTATATAAGCTGAATTATGTTTTAAGCAAGTGTTGTGAAAGTCAATTTAGGGTTTGTTGTACCTAAACCTCTAGTCGATGGGAGGAATAGTCAGATATAGACCAAGCAGCCTTTGAAGTTTCATGTAGACCTCTGGCAAAGTTTGACATAACCTGAAGAGACGATGCAAACCCAATAGGTTTTCTACGGATTTTAATAAGCAGGTTATATTTATGTTAATCGAAATAATAAGAATTTGACTTAAATTGATATATTTAATTATTATATCAATTAATTTGTAACTTAGATGAACTCATTTATAGGTTATATGTATAAAATATTAATGAGTTAATTATAATTTATATTATCTTAAATAACCAAATTAATAAATAGGTTATCGTATTACCTAATTATTAATTGGACGGTGTTCAAATTTATTAATTTTGATGGACTATCATTCGTGTTGTGTTTGATCAACGAATACAATGAAATACTTGAATATTGAAAAAGACCCGCGTGGACATGAATTGTCATCCCTAGTTTGATGGTGTTCCCACCGTTGGGTCAACCTCTCTATCCGGGGGTCAACCTGCGTGGCTTCTCAAATGGTGTCAAAAGCGTAACTAGTGGGAAAATGAAACGGAAATACAAAAGAGGCGCCATAGAAAAGGGGAAAGAAAAGACAGGAACAAATAAGTCATAAATACTTTTATAATTAGGCTGATGACAACAACAATAGCACAACAGGTATAACAGTTGCCGAGAATTCCGCTCAATGGGATACAGCAAGCTGAAGAAAAGTGGGGGTGATGAAGAAAGAAAATGGTGCCCGTTAAGCATGGGGGTGGTGCTATCTAAACCAATCTAGGAAGAGCCCCCCATTGAATTTTTGGTCTCCTTGTGAGAGATGGTAATCTAAATCACCCAAAAAAAATGGAAGAGGAAAAATATAACAAGGCTAATTTCTCAACCTGGAAGTGCAGGAATTTGAAGAGAGTTGTTATCTATATGTAATGATACCGGTGTACATGTGTGGACAGAGAGATGAGAAGGCACAATCGTGGACTAGATGGCTTTAAGTCCGGCAAGCTCTCTGAGTTTCTCCATTAGTACGAAGGTAATTGTAGTCTGTGGACCCAATCTCGCAAACGTTGCAAAGCCCCTGAAAACAATCTGCTAGTGTCAGCCAATGGGACGGGAAATTCTATACGCAAGTTTGAGTCTGTTCCCTTTGTTTTCATTTAGTTTGTTAGGCATGAGTTGCTAGCATGTAAAGGAGCTCACCCTTTGTAAAGCGCTCTGGGGCCTTCGGTGAGTATTACCTGAAACCAAACAGTACAAATACATTATACAATAAGTTGAGTGTGCATATAAATCTTACGAGTTTCATTTTATCGGTATCTTGAAGTGATGAATAAGGCCAATTTTGGTCTCAGTAGTGTAATTAAATTCTCAAGGAAAACAACACACACCCCTCCACATGGGTGCATGCACATGGAAAAGAAAGACAAATGCATGAAGAAAAAAAGTCAGTAATATTACACAACCAATCAGCTCTTCCGAAGACAAATTAAATAGCCAGCATGACCTAGTTCAGTGGCAATTCGCATAGAGAAAAATTCTTTTATCAAATAGGACCATAGAAACAACGGGAAAGAAGTGGAGAAGTAGCAAAGAAGCAAAGTAGTTTTCAAGAAAAAACACATCAAATATTCAATCATTCAAATACATGGACAGTTTTACCATCCATGCGTATTAGGAAAGCAAAGCAGAACTTGGTCATGGTTGGAACTGCAGGGCAGTCATGAAACTGTCCATTCTATCTACTGAATTAGCCAAAACAACAATGATCATGCAAAGGACGGAAGCAATCATTAAGCTAAAGGAAATAAGTGCGAACAAGACATTGTTTCGATTCCAATGCGCAACCAAATCGTAGTTTTAAAAGGATCAACATGCACCAAGGTGCAAGGAGCACCTTAGGCACATGTTTTAGTGAAAGGAAGTGCACCCTATTTATTGATATAATTTTGTGTAGTATGATCAAACTAAATAATCATTTAGATGTTCTAAGCACATATATCATCAAATATTATCCAAAATTTCAACATATTTAACAAAAAGAAAAATACCAAGGGCTGGGAAATTTTCCTCTATTTTTCCTCTTCTTCATTTCTTCTCTTCTTTACAGGCACACAGGAGGCTAGGGCTTTTTTTGTGTTCTGTATAGGGTCCAAAACAGGCATATATTGGGGGACTTGAAGTGAAGGGTAGGCCAAAACAACATCGTTTTAAAACTGATTCGAATGACATTATATTCCATTCTATATTAAAAGAGGATACCCCTTTAATAAAAATCAGAAAAATGATAACTTTGTCATTACCAAAACATAATTCTGTGAATGCAAACATTAAATTGAAATTTAGAAAGGAATAACAAGAACAAAGGTGATACCTGGTATGCACAATGAAATCCATTTTTATAGCTCCCAGCTACTTTAGATTCTCGCTGCAACATGAGACGGGTTTTAACCATGTCCATGGGTGCAGTAATGAGGGTACTCACTCCTCCAGCAACTGTGCTTGAGCTTCATTAGTTACAAAAAATAGGGTTAATTTGTGGAAATAACAATGGAAATGCTGTAACATAGTTGTTGCATAATAATGCTATACAAAGGACTGTCACCACTTCATACATGACAAGAGTTTGTTTCACCTCCCATGTCAAATATCAAGGCAACTCACAAGCAGTCACGGGCTAAAGTTGTTCTATTTCAGACTACAACTTCCTAGGTACACTTATACCTACCAACTTCTGTGGTTTGTATGAAAAGTTCAGATTTCAAAACGCTCAAATTAATTGGCCTGTTTTGCAACAGTCACAGCTCTGAAGAAGAAAAGGAAATTAGGAGGGGAGTTATACGTGAGATGCAGATGAAATCCTTCTTCAAGAGGTGTCCACCTCATTAACATCTGCATCAAACTAAAGTCAAGAAAATTTTAATGAATCTATATAGGAAATGGAAAATAAAAAGAGACTCATTTTAGGTTACCAAACAAATAAAAGGTAAACTATTCAACAATCAATGAAATTGCTTCTTTATATTCAAAGTGAAGATAGCATGCTTAGAACTTGACCTGCTTGGTTTCATCATATGTTGCTAGCTGTGAAGCAGTCAAAGTAATTCGTTCTGGCCATAGCTGGAAATAACTCTTCCAAAGAGCTTTATTCCTCTTCTGATAAAATCTTGTTCATTTCCCCAATTGCCTCTTCTCAAGTTTACTCACCTGCAAGCGACCTGGGAAAAGAAATATACTTAAGACTGTTAAAATGACAAATCAAGCCTCACATGGCAGTATACCTTTATAACTTCCATTGATTGGTCAGTGCAGTAGCTATGGCACCAGAGAATGCCCAGATGCAATCTTAAGTAATAGATTGGCTGGACCTAAAAGCCCACTTGCACACATATTTTGAAGGTTCATACAACCTCAAACGGAGACTCCATACAGAAATAACAGACTCCTTGTCAATGCTGGCATCAATCCTAGATACAAAGACTTAGGTCCTTCTTTCTTCACCACTTCAACAAAAATCTGTCTCTGTTCAGATCAAACTTGAGAAAACTAATAGCAACTTGATTCAATAAACCATGTGATCAAAATAAAAGATACATTAAAAAGCTTCATTAAGTACCATTCCATTTAGGGGACCTCTTCGACCAACAAGTTGCATCTGCAACCTAACTTTAAGAACATCTGCATATCAAGAAGAGATAAATTACATAACAATAGATTGGTCGATGGAGGAATTTAGCCCTCCAGTACTTCATTCTGATAACCTTTCCTTCAAGTTTAAGGTTTCACTTCCAGTTCACATTACATAAAAAGTAAACAATCTATCCAAAATTATGACCTGCGCATTTTCGCTCCCAAATCCCTATCATCATGTGCCAATTTCTGTCAGTATTTCTTGAGAGCGCTGAGCATTTGACCTTGAAGTGGCCACCAAACGTAAGGTTAGAACAGATCAGTTATCATACCTCAATAAGAGGAGATAACTACACAAAAGGCCTACTTCAAACTCAGCACAAGCAGTTTACAAAATGTCTACCAAACACTTACCACAGGGGCACAGAATTGATCTCATGGAATCTATAGTACCATTGGTAATCTTTGTTCGTGATCAACAAAAATTTTTTGTTTAGAACTCCAAAATTTTCTGATTTGAAACCATCAACGGCCCCAAAGTCAATAGGACTACTGGAAAGGTTTTAATTGAAATGCTCTCGTCAAAGAAAATTCTTCGGCAAAATCACGGTTTGTAGTTTTGCATCTCTAGTCATAAGGAATGGTTTTGGGTATGAAGCTAATGGAATATACACTATAGAGTCTGTGAATGTGAACTTTAGGCTGTATACAACTTTGTGCATTAAAGTTTGAAAAGAATTTATGAATTTTTCCTTAAATTACTCCCAATTTCAGAACTAATATACTTATCCATTATCACTCTAGTAGATTATGGTTGCAACCAGAAAGGGATTTTGGTGAAATGTAAATATTTTTCTGGGATGGCTGGATAGACCTAAGCATAATTTTTCATTTGATTTTTCAATGTCTACAAGTTCAACACTTTTCTTTATCCTCTGGTGTGGCTTGAATAACTAGTCAATCATTCAACCTAATTCAACTTACCATAGACAAACTGAAAATCATGATAAGCTGGAAGTGATACACCTTTGGTAATCTGGATGTAGTATACATTTGCCATTAGCAAATGCTGTGTATTACATAGCAATCTTGTACTGTAGCTCTCAGGACTTTCTCTACCTAAGAATTGCAAGCTCATAGGAGTTTAATATTATGCAACTTGAGTGGAGACTGGGCAATCGTTTGGAAGCAATAGTGATTATACAAACATCAAGAACAAAGCCGGGAGCTCGACTAATGATTCAATGCTTTCGGATGTGCAAGAAATTCCACCTTTCTTTCAACGCGAGTTTATTTGTTCAATGATGATAAATACAAAATCAAATCAATCTACTGAAATCATGAAAGAGAAACAACCTAAAGGATGAGTGATACCGGTTGCACTTGCAACTGAAATTCCACTTGCACCAAAGTGATAAACAGCGTAGGCTGGTGACAGATTCCGACTTCTATTCTCCTTCATAGAACCTGAATAGTTCAATTATTAGAACTCAAATTCTAGTCTACTGAAAAACAACCGTGCATACAGACTATTAAACAGAATAGAACATAAATGCAAAAACCAAACATTTTTACAGTTCCTTTTGGTTGCTCAATAGAAATCTTAATGACATAAACTAATTTTCTCAGTCATCCGTGCAAATAGAAACCACCAAACAAATGTGACAAATCAGACTTCAACTTAACATGAAACTCAAAATTTCTCTTCACTTTCATCTTCCTCGATTATTCGGCAACCAAACAGATGTTGAAGATTGAAACAAGTTTCCGGATCTAACAACTATATTTAAGGCCTAAAAACCTTTTGAATGTGATTCTTCGTTTAATTGCAGGGAAAAGGTAGGCAAATCAAAGAAGGTATAGTTTTAAACCTCAAATTTCACATTATTTATGATTCAATGCAAAGAGCTTCGCTCCATTGAGTCTAATCACCGTTATCAGTTGAGCGTTTTCCTTCTTTTTTTTCTAATTTTTTTTCCACTTTTCTTTTATCAGTGACGAAACAGAAAGTTATTTTCGCGAGAAAAATATGAAGAGAACCTGAAAGTGAAGATTTCTCCTGCACCTGCTCCCCATCTTTGCATCCCTGCAAGTCTGTTATCTGAGAAATGGATAGTGCACACAGCCTGATCTAACTTGCGCCTTGGGCGTCCGTTTTTTAGCGGGTAAAGGTCCAACGATAAAGAACTGAACCAGACGACGTCATTTGGGTGGTTTGCTTCAGTTTTAACTTCTTTAACCTTTTGACATTAAAAATAAAATAAAATCCCTTTTCAAACAACTATCATTTTTTAATAAAAATAAAAAAATGATCATACTGATAAAATTTATATTGATTATCATTTTAATCTAACTTATTTTTATAATCGTGAATCTTTTGCCCGCACTTCGATTTATTGCATGAACCATTAAATTAACGGTCGAGCCTTCGATGCGCACATGAGTTTTTACCTTTTTTCTTTTTTTTTTTATAATATAAATTTTATTAATTCAAAATAACAATATATCTAATTAAGATATAAAATCAAATTCATTAAAACGTTAAAGGATAACGCAATATTCAAATTAATAACACTAATATAAATTTAGTCGGGTATTAACCTGTAGTTATTTAAAAATTTATGACGACAATTCAAAATATTTAAGTTCCATAATAACGACGCGACTGGACACGCTTATATTCGATCAAATACGTTTTATCGTCCGACCGCCCAAAACATTGGGCATACCGTGACAAATTGACGAGAGCCAACACAAAACAACACGCCACAATAAAACGACGGCGAAAACATGAAAAAAAACAAAATAAATTATAGACGAGTATGTAAGCAACCACTTTACGCGATAAAACGAAAGAATAAATGCATATACGGATTTCAAGAAACGACCAAAAATCACCCCTCTACGCCAAGCAAAATGTAAGAATATAACAAGACGGTATAAATATAAGATTTCAGAAGTTATTTAAACGAGTTTAGTATATATATTATTTTAAAAATTAATCCAAAAATAATATAAATTTTTTTTAAGATCGTTCTCAAAAAAAGAGAGAAAAAGATCATTCTCATTTCGTTACACTATGATGTGAAACAAATATAGATCCTTATATAAATTCAATGAAGTATCGTATTGGGATTAGGATTAATTTTTATGATATTAGTAATAATCTTATACTCTTTATATGAAAATATTATATGTTTTAGACTAAATATTCTGTTAGAACTTTAAAATGTATTTATTTTTTAGGATAAAATTATGATATTCAAATTAAAAGAATTCATTTTGATAACTAATTATTATATTTTTTTTAACTGTAGGTATCCGAGCCCATTAATGCTCACCTCAACTAATCTTATAAAGCCATAAAGTTAATAGTCATAATAAACCTCTAATAACACGTAAAGGATTCAAACTAGTAAGTTAGTAACTATTAAGAAATAAACCCAATACCGAATCAATTGAGTTACCCTCAAGATTATAAATACAACATCTTTTCTTTCAAAAAAAAGGAAAAATTCAACATCCTTAGTGTATCCAAATTTAAAATTAAAGTTTATATGAACATGCCCTACATAAACTTATTATTGCAACATATACTAAATTTGGGTGCAAGAGTGAACCTTGGTAATTTTAGTATAATTCAAAATATTTCAGAAACTTACATAATTGTCATTTTTTGTTTTGTAAACATAGCATTCTTATTGCATCCAAATTCAACATTAGGGTATGCATTCATAGTTAATATAAGCTTATGGTAACATGTCGGCAAATTAAATATACAGATCTATTAAAGTTGTTGGATACATTAACAAAAGTGGATCACCATAATCTTAACATAATTAAACAAAGTACAAGAACTTTCATAATTATAAATTATTACAAAATAACATCATTTTGTGGTCCAAATCAACCTTATAGTTTACATCAACATGGCTATCACAAATCATTAATTATAATTTTTTCTTTCAAATTTTATTACAAGATACTAGTTGAATGTTTTGAGGACTCTCGATCTATGAAAGCTAACAAGATAGTGTTTTTATATGGATCCAGTTCACATTCTCAAAGTTATCGATGATTGATTCAGACGTGACACTTTAAGATCTCATATGATTAATCGAGATGCATAAGTTTGTTCAAATACCCTTAATTTTAGGATCTCATACAGTTGTTAATAGAATTATAGCAATCGAATGGAGTAATAATAAAGACAATATATAAATTTCAAAAAATAGTAAACTTTGAATGAGAAAATTTACATTTTGTAGATTCTAAAGGGTCAAGAACACTTACTCGTTGTTCCCGACTCTGCATTTAAAACTCGACAGATCATTATACGCCTTCAATGCTCAATGCAGAACCCATCATTAACTAACTGATCTACATCCCACCATTCTCGATCCCAAAAATAATCTTACCTTTTTTGTTTCTTCAAGAGGCACCTTTTTGAGTTGTCCGCCTCTCATATCTATAATTAATTATTAGCTACTGATAGAAAGGCTATACTCCAACATCAGTTCAACTTCTTAAGAGGTGATATATGTTTGCCAGTCTTATTCACGGCCACCCGCCTGTCCAATGATCATCAATCCATATCATCGATTCATAATAACCACGATAGAATTTTATACTGTGGTCGGGAACATTCTGATATATAATAACACGTTTTAATTCGGCCAACGAGAATAGAGTTTCACTGAGAAACCGGCTACGTCATATTAGTACACTGTCCTTGTGCCAGACTGGTCCCAAAGTATTTATATATATCTCCAAGAATTGGTTCGCGTTATAATTATGAAGGCCATTCCAACCCTCAGAATTCAGGCACTCAATCTGTCATGAACTGAGTATTAAAGATTCAACCCAACAGAATATGCCAAACATAAAACTAAAATGCCTTCTTTCTCCTTATACTGGTGAGATTCCACTAATGCTTCCTTCATAATGCACCTTTATGTCTAACGCCCCACTCAAAGAGGTTATGTCTGAGGAAAAACATTGATACATCACATCATTGATAGGTCAAAAAGTTGTGTGTTGGTGGAAGTCGAGATTTATATCAAGATTCTGAAGATCACATCATGGAATACAAAAGCATGATCCTGTCTGTTCTCAGAGGCCTATCGGCACACATGAGAAACATGCTACATAAGCTTCCTTCTAATCCAAGATAGTCACAAACAATGCCTCCCGTTAGGGTAAATATATTATGCTGAGCCCAGTCCCTGTCGTCAAACTGATAAAAAGCAGTCCCCACTTCATAGCTCCCACACTATTAGTTTAATGACTCACTCGTTCCGCTTTGATCATATATTAATGAAATGGTGGATACCCACATGCTCGCCTTCCATTTAAGAATCCCCATCTCCAAAACCCATCCATGCTGACCAAATTACACTTGAACTGGGTTCCGTCCCACTCACTAGTCTGACCTGAACGCGATGACTCCAAACATCCATCTCGTCCTGCCTTGAATGGGAGCACAAACGCGGTGATGAGCATCCGAAGCCCATCTGACGCGGTTAATCAGCAATCCTGCTCTTGGCAACGTCGATAAAACAACGCTGAATATTATCACTCTTCAACAATCAACAACAGTTTTGATCCCATCATCCACCGAACATCTCCCATATGAGCTCAAAATTAAACGGCCCATCTGAATTAACCCCGGGCCACTGGTTTCGGTGAAGGGTCACTACATCGCAGTCATCAGTCGTGTTTAGTAATCATCTTTGAACACCATCCATTATATGATTAGCGTTTTCTCGATATTTCCGTTCTTCCACGAGATTTAAATATCCGGCACAAACAACGTGAGGTTAATACAAAAATCGTGTCAATCGGTTTCACTGACCATCACATAATTTCAACGCAAAGAAACCCTTAATCAACCCATCTGAGCGCCATTTTTAACAACCATTTATTCGCACTTCATGAGTGATTACGTCGCATCATTTTCATGAGTTCGCGGTAATAATATCGTTACATGTTAAAGATAACCAATGTTTAATGAACTGATCATCACCTCAACGCGATTAGATAACTATCCACAACCTTCCTTTGATAAGATATAACTGGTTCTTCTTATATCAAAACCTCTCAACGTTATCCGTTGGTTTGATCAGGTATGAGATTTATGAACGCTAATCAAAACTAAGGTTCATTATAATATGCTCGACGCAAAAATATCGTTGTTGGCACCACCACCGGCAACATCGCAGCAATGCACCGATATCTTCTGAGTCTGTACGTTACCACAATCGTTCTTCAGTATTCATCCAGCCAAACATCATTGGCATACGGCAACAAAAACCATTCAACGAACGCTACAACGCTAATATCCTCTTCCAGCTGCCGGGGGTCATCCTGATTTACCGTTTATTAAACTGGAGGCGTCCCACGGTCAGGACGTCGCCGAGATCATACATGATCTCTCAGTTGCAAACTTTGTTTATCCTTAGATTCAAACCGGCGCGCCGAGATCCACGGATTTTCATCGTACCATTGAGCGCGCGAGCGCCCATCGGTGGCGCAATCTTCAAGTCCGCAGCGTTACAGTAGCGTAACAGGCGGACCGGCGGCTCTCCGCCACAGCGCAGGTCGGGCCGGTAGTCACCCTCTCGTGTACTTTACGGCCACTGAGTCTGATATCTTGTTAATCCATCCACTGCTTTTGGCCTTGAGAACCATTTGGCTTCAATGATTTTCGCCCTGAGGATCACCCAACCCGCATTGATTAGCCTCATATTTATTCATTTCTTCTCTCCATATTTATCCCATCTTAACAGGATCAGAGAATTATCCAGGATCAGGTTTTGGCCTTTGTTATCTCCATGGGTTCATGGTCATGCCCTAATCTCAACTGTTGATAACATGTCGTTGATGTTTCGGTTTGTGTTTGAGATTTGGTCTGCTAATCGCCCATAGTCCATCAGGATTAAAACCCATTTTCTGTGAGACTGAAGAGTGTCCTCTGTTCCTCCTACCGTAAATGTTTCGGTTTTCTGATACTACAAAACAGGCCGAGCTGGTTGTCCTGTTCTCATAGTAAAGTCCCCTCTAAGAAATTATCGTTTATCCAGAAGCTCCCGCCACGCCTCTGATACCAGCTTTTCTGTCAATGAAAAAACAACCTGGGAGGTGCTTCCTGTAGTGATCAATGAAAACACACTTTTCCCCTGTACTATGCTTTCCATACTGATTTAGTGTTATTGTAATATGCTTCATGCCCCTATGATGTTCCGTCGTTTATTGCCATTCCATAATTCATATGGGGTGAGGGGATATTTAGAGGGTACACAATTAAGTACGTAGGTCGCAGTTAATAACGATCTCCCTTAAGGAGATAGGTAAATTAGCTTGCGCCTATCATCTAATTCAACCATGTTCAAGAGGTTCTATTCCTTTCTCTCGCAACCCATCCTTAACGCGATAAGGAAGAATAAGCCTTCCGCAGTTGTCACCTTCATCGCGTCCTGAACAGCCTGATAGACATTCACCACCCCACGAGTCCCAGCAATGATCTCATTTGTCTGATCTCCAACGGTATAACGCCAGCGCCCAACGCGTCAAGATCATAAAGAGAAACCTAAACAATGAAAGATCATATCAGAATTCCATCCAGAAATATGAACAGCTCAGAATGATGTCATCTCATCAATAAGTCCATGGAGGTCTAGAACAATGGTTTCCATTGACTGATGTTTCTCAGCCTATTAACATATCCGCTGTTGTTTTCCAAACAATACGTCATAGGTAACCGGTTTCGCTATGATCCCGCTAGAATTTATTGGTTCAGCAGAATCGCCGCCTACACTAATTCAACATAAAATATTTCAATATATTACAGTCGTATCCAATCGGTCAACATCATATAGACTTAATCCATTCGGCGATAATAGTGGTGTCTCAATGTTCAATCCATCAACATATGGTTTTTGAACTGTTATTAAACGCTTTCACCCGTAAACACTTACGCAAACTGTTATTAACGAGAACGGTCTAGTTCTGAAGAATAGAAGAATAAACAAGATTTCATTAGTCCCAGATAATATAGTTATCGCGAAGATGGCGCTACAATATCCAACCCAGTCAGAAACGCCTGATCGGCATCGTTAATAGAATATTATCTCATGAAAGGCATTTACCTCGCTTCAGAATCATCAACCCACATAAGTTGAATGGAACCCCAGTTATTCGCGTCACTGAGTCTGCTACTGAAATAATACTCCGCAGAGCTATGACTGTTTAACGCAGTTAAGAGGTTATTCAAAAACAATAATTTCATCAGCGTAATCATTGTCAGCTTATCGCAACACTACAATAAAACAATTTTGAGTTTCGTTATGTCGTTGTTTGATACTGGTGTTTAATCTATTTGGTTCCTGAACCATCCCTCTTTGCCCCGAACCTTGCCTTCCAATTTTTAGCGCTCATACCTTCAACCCCTGGCTTCCCGATTTATCGTTCCGTCGTTGTTTCCTCGCAGGTGGTTCACGTCTTCCTGGCTCCAAGATCAGCGCCGCCCGCCCGCTTCCGATACCTACACGTGCAAGAAAACAACGACGATGCCCCGCAATCACCAAAACATTAATAACAGATGAATCTCGAATGTCATCGTCGGCGCTCAGCGGCACGCGCACTTGACCACCATCGCGCAGATAAGATAACGCGATTTGCCTACGGTGTCGGCCCGCTTTCTTGAAAAATCACCAAAACTCGTCGCACCGTCGTTCAGCCGTTGAGGTTCACCGATGACGAACTTTGGGTCAAAGATAATCAAACCGCCGGTCAACTGCTCTCAAACGCGTTGAACAAATCATTTCTCGCGCTCACCCAGATGATCAAAACTTCAGCAACCACATCTCGCCAGAGGCTTCATATACCAAGTCCCATCTTGAATGTCAAAAAGATAATTATCAAACATCTATTATTGTGGTCATTTCCAAAGAGTAATTTTAAGCCTTCAGAGATATACCAATCTTTTTGACGTCAACATCGTATCTCTTTCTATTATTTAACATCCCATGTTCAACAAGATAATGCTCTGTTGCAAACGACTTTGTAATCTATATAGAGAGATATTTACTAATGAAGAAAAAAACATGTTCATCTCTCAATATATACTGAGCTAATGTCAATCATCATAATAACTAATACATACAATAACGTTAATGTTACATTCAACTAATCATGCTATGATATCCAACATACACAGTCGATTCAACAGTGCATGAGTTTTTGGTTATTAGTAGACAGGTAGCCACAAATCGTTCCACCTAAAAAACCTTCTCTGACTATCATAATGATTCATCTGCGTCAGTCCACGGTTCAATGCCCACACCGATATAAAATATGTTTTTGACGAAATAATCAATAGTGCACATCGCTG
Source organism: Tetrastigma voinierianum (assembly GCA_016808115.1). Lineage (NCBI taxonomy): Eukaryota > Viridiplantae > Streptophyta > Magnoliopsida > Vitales > Vitaceae > Tetrastigma > Tetrastigma voinierianum. The sequence continues at coordinate 42,506 of JAEQBH010004112.1, forward strand.
CTTGAGATATATTACAAAACAGAACAAACAGAAATACAAACATTACAGAACACGCGCCATATAGTAGCAGATCATATTATGCGGCGAGACCAGATCGTCATCAATGCCATTGAAACACGATCGGTTTAACTGTTCGCTATTCTCTCATAACATTTGAATCCAATCAAGAGGTTCAAATGATCGCGCTTCATTCCGTCCATTAACGATAGTTTTTGAACATTTTCTCGCTTCAAGAGATGTCTCGCCGGCGATGGAAGCTCCAAAGATATTTCAACTTTGTTTCGTTATTCGATTTAGCTTGATTCATTTGTTCGGTATAACGGCTGTTGGTCCCGGATTTACTTCGGTTATGGTCCAATAACGTTTTACGCCGGCCAGATCGGTAAATCCTAATGATATATTCGGTATAACGCGAACTGATAGTCACCTTCTTTATATGTCATGAATGAATATTTGAGTCCGGCCACCTTAACAAAGAACGCCACAGATATAATATCATTAATCTTATCTAGTTAATTATAATATATCCCATTAGCTCCATTGACTCGCGGTCCGTAAAACACAGAAAGACTCACAACATTATTGTTTGATCCTGAATATAGAGATGATAGAAGGGCAGGGCGTACAGAATATAAGACAGGTATATATATATGTAAGGTACATGGTGGTCAACGAACAGCGCCCATGATGCGCCACAACGCAGATTTCGTTAGTGGTTCAGTGATTTAATCCAGATTATTCAGAGTTTCATCGCACTTTTGAAGTGCCAGAATATAAGTCCAAAGTCACATTGTTTCCTCAGATCCAGAATCATAATGGTCGTACCTTCTGCAATTTTGACCCGGGAAAACGAACCCGTAGAGTGTTTCAATTTTGTCTTCAAAATCACTAATTTGATCGTTGACAACAAAATATAGAAAAAGACCATAAGCTTTCAATCGTAGAGTTTTCAAATTATCAAATATTTAACCAAAAGATGCGTGAATCAAATCGAAATTGATCTCAAAGTTTCGGGTTTACATATGTATTCATGGTATTATACTCCCTAATGCGCTTACCTACATGAAAAACATAATGTGAAACCGCTCCGATACCATTATAGATCCGAAAGGATCAAGAACACTACTCGTTGTTCCCGACGGTGACGTAAAAACTTGATAGGATCGTTATATGTCTTCACGTTTCAATGTGTAACCCAATTGATTAGAATCGAATTGATTCCAATACCCAAACACTCTTCTTGATTTTCTCAGGCAAATATCTAATTTTTTTTTGTTTCAAGACATTTCTTTATTGGAAATCCAATCATATCTCTCATGAACGCTTAACGTACATGAGCAATGGCAGTAGCCGTTTCCAAGACAACCGCCTCAACTTCCTTAGGCATACATGGGCAGTTGGGGTTGAGTCTAGCCACGTGCCACTCCGTACCCCAAGTCCAACACATTTAATTGATGGAAGTATCATTGAGCAAGAGCCATGGAATAGTTTCAGTGGCTCACATATAAAATTGGGTTAGGAGTATTGTAGTACAACAGTTAGACAACTTGACTCTAAACCTTCCATTAAGAGTTTTTTTTTTTTTTTTGAAATGAAAATAATTTTATTGATTCAAACTAGTAATTCATTCGACAGAAATATATAATCAAATTTGATAAAAACTATAGAAGATGACACAACATCTGGGTTAATAGCACCATGAATTGGCTTAAAGTCTACACATTTTATAATTATATGACTAATATAATACATATGACTAAAGTTTTATAACATATTGATGATCATGATTTGATTTTATATTTTTGTTTGATCGAATCTGCTTTCCCGTTCTAATAACTCACATATAAGAAAGCGTCGTAACAAAACGACAAAAACCAAACTACTATACTAAGATGACACAAATCACATGCCGCACAAAACGATGACAAAAACATGGAAAAACAAATTAAAAGTCTAGATATTTATGGAAGAACCGCTTTATTAAGAAAGAAAAATTGTAGAAAGAGACGTAGATTGGTGATTTAATGACAAGAATGACAAAAAAAATCATATATCGTTGCTTAAGAAAAATGGACTAAAAAGAACAAAATGAGAGAAAGGGAGGCAGGGTTAAGAGTTCAACTCCCATTACATGCGATTTTTTGCCTCACATTTAAGGGGGGTTACATTTTTTTGAAAATATTTTTTGAAAGTTTTATAATCGTGATGCTTCTAGAGATAGTTAAGGTTTAAGGCCCTGTTTGGGTAAACACCTTAATTAAACACATTTTTTTATAAGAACTTATTAAATGAGAGCTTATGTCATAAGTACTTAATTCAATAAGTTATTTGTGTTTGGACGCATGTTTTAAAAAGCGCTTATGCATCATTTTAAGGCGTCTACACAAACATTTATAATAGCTGAAACTACTGAAAAGATCATCATAAACACTTATAAAATTGAAGTGCTTGGATAAATAAGCATTTGTCATAATTTTTAAAAAATTTAAAAATACTAAAAACTAAAGAACTAAAAATTAATATTATATATATATATATATATACAAAATATTTTATTATATTATAAAGTAAAGATTCACTATATACAAAATATTTATTATTTATCTGTAATCTCTAGTATAAAAAATAACTAATGAATCATAATCTACTCTTCAATTTTGTTTCATATGCATAAAAGAGATTATAAAAACTAAAATATTATAGGGTTTTTTTCTTTGTTAAAATTTTTAATTTGAATGTTTTCTATAAATTGGAACGTGATATACAATGTACTCATAGCTATTTAAGGCATAAGTTGGAATGCGCAGTTCTCTCACGCCTCGAGGCGCATGTAGACACCTTGAAGCGCAATCTTTTTTAAGTGATGCGAACCCTATATAATATAAATAAAAATTATACATCTCACTAAAAATTATTTTATCTAATAATAAAATACAATAAAGGAAATGACATCAAACATAAAAATCAAACATTACTAGTATTTCCCATAATCACAAACATTTTCAAAACAAAATAACAAGTAAATATAACAAACATCATTAATGCTTCCCATCATCACAAAAATTCTAAGTTCTAAAACAAAATAAACGCTCATGAATCTGCATCAAATTCTAAATAAAGAAAATCATCATCAATATCATTCTACCTGATTGGGTTTAAAAAATAGGCGCGCAGGCCCACTCACCAAGCCCAAGAAGTAGGTTTAAAAGAAGATTTATAAGCAGGCTCAGTGAAATACCCGGGCTCCTGCAAGACTCCGCCTAAAACGGAGCTCCAGCCCATTCGCCCCATACATTAACACTGACAAATTTAAAGAGCCCATATCTTGTAAATCAAATCAAATCTCACTAATAAGGAAAGTAAGATAATTCCCAATAACTGCTCCTTAATTATCCCTTATTAATCTGACAGCGATAATGCCAGAAAATCCCCCATCAAATGAGAGAGAATCTTTATCACCCTCAAATTGAGAAAAACATATACTATAAATACCAGGCCACCCCATCGGTGAAAGGTACGGAGACTTATGCACCAATACTTCATTCCCTAAGCAACATATTCTCCGCGACGAAAAGAATCGACTTAGGCATCGGAGTCGCAACGAGCAAAGCCCGATCCTTTCTTTTTGTTTTCGCAGCGAAATTCCAACGTCTGTGAGCCAACGGACCGCCCAAATGGCGCCCAGCTCGGGCCCAACGACCTTAACACGCTCCCAACCTAGTTCCGGCTTGAAAAGGCATCATCACGGCGCTGGTCTGAAACGATGCCTTACAAATAAAGCTGATCTCTCAGTAACTGATGGTATAAACTCGGAATACAAGCAGGAGCCACGCCAATCCTCCCAGGATGCAAGATCAACCAGGTAGGGTGGATAGCCAACCTCCTGGAGGCACATTAGAGACAATGCAGGCCAACACGGACGAGGTGGAGGCACTCCGTCTCACCAACCAACGCTGGATGTGTGGAGCAGAGCAACTCACCAGTAGATTTAACGGCCCGCAGAAGCGCGATGCACCTGTGTGAAGGCCATAACACCACCCCTCAGAAGAGCAAATGCACACCCTGGCCCCGAGAGGCAAAAGCAGAATCCAATGAAACAGGCACCTGACCTCACCTAGCCCTGCAGAGGAGCGCAACGGCTAACATTTCCTGGGAACACTCCAGACATGAACCGACCTTCAACAAGGAACGGGAGTGATCATGGGAATGTGAGGTTCAAGGGAGTATCCAACAGAGCTTAAATGCCATGAAGGAAGTCGCAAAGGCCGAGCTCCGGACGGCGACACCCCGGGCGCAGCTAAACCGAGTCACCAGTCAGCCGAGGTGCTACACTTCCCCTTCTAGCCACGCTCGTGATGTCGCGCAAATAGAGACGCCATGGAACGGCGATCCTGGTCGACCATCTAACACCTATAAGAACTGGGATATCGCACGGATATCAAGACTGCATCTGCAGAGCCTCGCTATCAAAGCCGCAAGGCCCACGTTGGTTTGCCATCAGGCCCCCACCATCTTCAGCTCATTTAGAGAGTTTCATCGCATTCGTCTCCCACTCACTGGAGCTCGAACACATGAAGCCGAGTTATCACTTGCTGACCATAAAGCAGAGCCCGCAAGAAAGCCTGAGGTCTTATGTCCAGAGGTTCAATGCCGAGTCTTTAAAGGTAGATGTACCGGACGAGAAGTTCGCTATCATCGCATTCATCGCTGGGCTAGGAGTGTAGTCAAAAGATTTAATGTTTTCCATCACAAAGAATCTTCAGGCAAACATGGCTGAGGTGCTCGCTAAAGCGGAGAAATACATTAACGGCGAAGAAGCCCTCACATCCAAGAGAGGAAGCTCTTCAACCCACAGGGAGAAAAGTAGGACTAACAAGCAACGGGAGGGAAGCCCTAGGAGACAAAGAAATATAGAGAGATCCCTAAGAGGACGCATAACGGTCCTAAGAGGCGAGGAAGCATCAGAGAGATGACTGACCACCTCAAATTTCGAGCTACGACAATGGTATTCACCCCTACGATTCACCTCCGACACCGCAAGTAGATCACGGTGTCTTGCGCGAGGTGCAACATGAAAAATTTCTGAGATGGCCATCCTAGATGAGGACAGACCCTACTAAAAGAGATAACACCAAGTGACCGGTGAGTTCCACAGTGACCACTGGGCATCAACAAATGACATAACTCTGGGGCTGAAATAGAATACCGATTCACTCCGTGATATCTCCGCCGCGACATAGCCTCTGAAGGTCAGGATTAGGCACAACCACCACCGCCGACAAATTCGCCAACTCAAAGATCAACAACCCTCGGGGAAATCCACGCGGGATCTCAAGAGGGCTCAGAGGCGGGAGTCCAACCGGGCCAGAAGGCTCATTTGAGTAGCATCAGGTCAGGAGAGGTAATGGAAGTGCAAGCAGTGTCCAAACTACCTCGACTCGACACCGCCATAACATTCTCAGATTCAGACCTAGAGGGATGTCAACACCCCCACGACGATCCTTTGGTGATAAAGGCAGTTGTGGCTAACAAAACAATCCACCGGGTCCTTATCGACAATGGGAGCTCAACCGACATCATCTTCGCGTCGGCTTTTGACAAGATGGGCATCGGAAGAGAGAAGCTGGAACCACCCAGCACCCACGGCGAGGATTCTCCTCCGGAGAGAAAGTGCTACCTTCGGTCCATACACTCTAGTTTTTACTTGGGAGACCCCGCGCTACAACAACGACAAGTAGTTTCTCAGTAGATGCCCCTCCGCTATAACGTGTTATTGGGTAGACTCTCTCTCAACGCCATAAAAGCCATCCCCTCCGCTTACCACATGGTGATCAAGTTTCCTACCACAAACGGAGTAAGAATGGTTCGAGGAGACTAGCGCGTGGCCAGAGAGTGTTACTCGGCATCAATGAAGCAAAAAGCGGTCGACAACATATACGTGGAAGAGCTCGACATGCGCGACGAGGTAAAAACCAGACCTGAGCCCTCGGAAGAGTCGAGCCCCCAGGTGTGCTTGACGACAACCCCGAACACTCCGCCTACATCAGCTCCAAGCTAGATGGAGGGACCTGCTCTCCTTATCCACTTTGAAATAGAACAAGGATGTCTTCGTGGAAGCAGGAGGACATGGGAGGGATTGACCCCGCAATAATCACTCACACTAAATGTCAGCCCATCCTTCAAACCAACATACAAAGAAGGAGTTTCATTCGTAAAGACAAAAGTTTGATTAATGAGGAGGTCGACAAGCTCCTCTGTGCAAAGCGATAAGAGAAGTGGAGCACCTCAATGGTTGGCCAATGTCGCACTCACAAAAAGCGAATCCGAACGGCGATCAAGATCGACTTTACTGACGTTAATCGAGCATGCCCTAAAGATAGCTTCCCTCTACCTCGGATTGACCTTATAGTAGACGCCACAGCCGGCCATGAACTCCTCAGCTTTATGGATGCTTTCTCCCAAGCATAAACTCAGATCAAATGACCGACGACCAAAGAGAAGACCTTTCATTCACATAAAAAGAGACCTATTATATCGTGATGCCTTCTGACCGAAAAACGCAGGAGCTACCTACCAGAGATTGGTGAACGAGATGTTCCAGAAGCAAATAGGGGCATCCATGGAGGTATATATAGATGACATGTTGGTAAAATCAATTACGACCGAGCTCCACATAGCTCATCTAGTTGAGGCATTTCTGATCCTAAAAGAGTACAACATGAAGTTGAATCTAGCCAAATGCGCTTTCGAAGTCTCAGCCAGAAAATTCTTGGGTTTTATAGTCAACAACAAAGGAATAGAGGCAAACCCGAACAAGATAAAAGTCGGCTCGGTACGCCACACCATCAAGCATAAAAGAAGTCCAACGCCTTATCGGGAAGGACAGTCACACAAGCCGCTTGTGTCCAGGGCCAGTGATAAGTGTTAGCCCTTCTTTCAAATTCTGAAAAAGCCTAATGGGATGCACGCTATAAGAAGCATCTGTGAGAGCCAAAACTATCCGAGCCTCGCCCCCGGCTCCTCGTAAGTCCTCCGAGGTAGAGCCCCACTGCACCCGGCGCCGCATTTTTAACCAACGCCGTCCGATCGTGAGACAAAGACCGAAAAGACCTAGTCTACTATCGCAAATGAGCTCGAGGAGAGGAGGGAGAGGTATCCAAGGACGGAGAAACTAATCCCGCATGGTAACCATACCCCAACTCGTCCTTACTTCCAAGCACATACCATCGAAATCCCAACAGAATACCCGATGAAGCAGGTGCTACATAAACCAAAGACCTCAGGAAGATTGATGAAGTGGGCCATAGAGCTGAGCGAGTTCGACATCAGATACAAACCAAAAACAACAATAAAAGGGCAGATCTCGCATTTCAATATGAATTCACCTCTGTGAGAGCCTCGCGAGGATACTCCAAACGACGCCCGACCTCCCATTTGGAAGTCGTCCATAGATCGGCCGCTAATGCTCAAGGAGTGGTGCTGACCAAATTCGAATTCTCCGTATGAATGACATCGAGCATGCGCCGCATTTAGTCTCCGAGCCCAAATAACAGGTTTTAGCATGAGGTCGCTATAGTCGGACTCAACTCCTCGCCCATTTAATGGAAGTTGATTACTTGAAGTATGCAATGATCTCACTTGGTAAGAAAGCAAATAGAAGACACCCACGAGCTAAAGGTGAAAATGATCCTATACCCCAAAAAAGGTACGGAATCACGAGGGAAGCTCGTACTAGTTTAGGTCAGTACACATACTAAGAGCGTAAAATTCCCGAGCGTATGCCTTAGCAAATTAACAACCCCCAAGAAGACCTAACAATCGACGCCCGTCGAGCACCTTCGTGAGCCCTCCAGAGATCTCAACAAATAAGAGGTCTCCCTGGCTACAACTGGAGCCGAGCTGATTGGACCCCATTTGGGATTACTTAATAGAAGGACTACTGCCAAACGATCCAAAGGAGACATCAAAGCTTAGGTCGAAGTCTGCCAGGTTCACTATTCATTGGGGGGCCCTTTATAAGCAAGGTTTTTTCACACCCATCCTCAAGCGCATTGCGCGGGAGACGCGACCACGCATCGAGTGGGGAAGACATGAAGGCTGTGTGGAAATCACATCTAGGCTCGTGAACTCGGGCGGAAAAGTCTTATGTGGATACGACCGCCCACAATGCTCAGAGACGCAACGGAACTAGTTAGGAAATGCAAAGTTTGTCAGGAGCACGCCAAAATCTCTCACCTCCCATCCGAGCCACTGACTTCAGTTACAAGCCCCTAGCCTTTTCAGCAGTGGGGGCTAGACATATTAGGACCTCTACCCATTGGAAAGGGCCAATGCAAATTTATCGTCGTAGTAGTGGATTATTTCACCAAATGGGCAAAAGCCGAGCCCTTGGCTACCATCACGGAACAAAAGGTAAGCAACTTCGTTTGGCGTGTCGTAATATGCAGGTTTGGTATCCCGAGAGCCCTGGTGTTAGACAATGGGAAGCAATTCAACAATCCTAAGTTCAGGGATTTCTATGCCAAGCTCGGGATCAGGAACTATTACTTGTCCCTAGCTCATCCACAATCTAATGGACAAGCAGAAGTCACCATCGAACCCCAGCAGCCAAGTAAAGACCACCCGTTGAAGATCTAAAAGGCAAATGGGTAGAATACCTCCCGAGGTGTTAAGGGGTATACAAAACTACATGCAAGTCAAGATCTCAGAAACCCCATTTGCCTAGCCTCGCACCGAGGCAGAGTCTCCTATCGAGATCAAATTTAAAAATTCCCAAGGATTCGAATCAAAACACGGAACATAACGAAGAGGCTCTCCGCTAAACCTAGACCTCCTAGACGGTGCTGATCAGCCTAGAAACGTACGTAAGACTACCAAAAGAAGACGATAAGGTACTACGACCAAAAGGTCAAACCTGAGCTACGCCCGGGCGACCTAGTCTTAAGCTTCTTCCCCAAGAAAAAATCCAACACATGGAAAACTAGTATCTAACCCGGCGTTCTATATCGTGTCTCGCTAGCCGCCGATCTGCAACTACGAACCTGCATAAGAAGGAAAATTCTACCTCATTTTAACGCCGAAAGCACCTCAAGCATTTTTATCAATGCATCTAGGATTGTAATCTTTTTAATAAAGTATCACGCCAAGATAATAACCAGGTGTTCGCCGACATTTTATTTAATATCCGTATGGATAAAAAGTGAGGGGACCGGGAAAAAAAGCAGACAAATTTTTGGCTGTAATTCGAGGAAATTACATACTCGTGAGTACACAGATTCATGCTTCAAAAAAAAAAAATTGTTCTTTATTCCAATAAAGGTACAATTGATTACAATTAGCAGTGCCATCCCTTACATCTCGGGAATGAATGTAACACCCCAAAAATATACCCTAACAGTTTTCGACATGTTTAGGGTATTTTGTAAGCCTAATTTGAATGTTTCGTGAGTTAAATGCGAAACATGGAAACGAGAGACCCGGAAATTTACAAGAATTAAGGACAAAATTGTAAATTGTCTAAAAAAGGGGCCTAAAAGATATGAATTGATGAGTTTGAGGCCAAATTGAAATAAAGGAAAGTTATTTATAAATAGAATGAGTTATGGGCTTAAAAAGCAAATAAATAAAAGAACCCAAAAATGGGTTTTATTTAAAGGCCACACATGGCCTTAACAAACCCATGGGAAGTGAAGACCAAATTGGTTCCAAAAAGTGGGAAGAAATCGTAGAGAGGAGAGAAGAGTAAGGAGAGAAGAGAGAAGAAGAAGAAGAGGAAGTTGAAGGAGGATCTGCCAAGATCAAGCTAAGGTATGGAAACTCAATTTGATAGCTGAACTCTATGAAATTATGTATGAATTCCATGTCGGGTTGGTTAGTAGCTTGTCCCCAAACTCGGGTTTTGCTAGGTTTCATCTAACCCCAACATTATGGAAAGTAAGGCTGGTAGAACCCCATATGGCATAAGATGGTTATGGAACTCTTCCTTCGAGGATGGATTCATGGCACTGAGAGACCGAGTTAGGCTTGGAACAAACCCAACTAATCATCATAATTGGTTTGTGTATGGGTCTTAACCTATATTAAAATTGTTTTGGAAGGATTCTGATATGTTTTGGAATAAAGTGATAAGTATCAAAGAGACCGGGATTAAAAGAGGCTATAAGAGGAATAGGAAATGGTTTCATGTGTGTTTGAAGTGTGTGAGTTGGTCTGGGATGGAAAACCATGAAAAATGGGAGAAAAACACATTCTCGGGCATTTTCTTGGGTGATGTGTACTGGTACACTTTGGAATATGTACCGTACACTTTGTGTTCGGGCTATTTGCCAATGTATCGGTACATTAGGGGTGTACCGGCACACTGCTCGCTGTTTCGACTGGCCAGATTTTGGCCATAACTTTCATTTATTAATCCGATTTGAGTGATTCAAGTGGCCACTAAAATAGACTTCAAGGAAAACTAAACATAAAGAAATAGATCGTCAAATTATGGTTCTAAGTGGTCCAAAAATTCACTCAAAGGGGCCATGTGCAATACAATTCCATCCGTTTGAACATAGAGTACCGTTGTTTCGGACGAGACCGAGTTTCCGTATTCGAATTGGGTGATTCCAGTTGGAATAGAACCCTTGAATACCCAAATTTAAAGGAAGTACAAAGAACCAGTGTCAAATATGGAGTCAAGATACTGGAAAATGGGTATTTCAAACTGTCCATCAAAATTCCAGAAATCGACTAGTTGGTACAAGGAAAATGCCATAACTTGAGCTCGACGATCCGATTGGATTGATTCCACCTCGGGTAAAGTAGAGATTCATAGAAGAATAATAATACATGAATAAGGTGTGATTACATGCTCATCATCTTTACTAGTACATGGGAATGCATCTGCCAAGTGAACGCATAATGTGGCTAAAATGTCCTATTATAAAATAAGTAGTTATTTAACTCATATAATCAAAACTACCTAAGACCGCTTATTAACCCGACATAGCACTCCTTCGTCCCGATTAGTACTTCCAGATTCTCGATTAGTGCTCGCACTTGGATTAGTACTGCTACCCTCGATTAGTGCTCCCACTCGATTAGTAATTTCTAAGACTCGACAGCTTACGACACTCGTCCTCGTTGGCTTACGCACTCGGGTTCCGACAATGGCCACGTACACTCCCGGCCCCGTTAAGTGCTACACACTTCCGCATCAGATAGTATCTTCTGGTACTTATTGTGTTGTGTCCTACTCATTCCTCAGACATCGGGTCTAGGGAAGTCAAACAATTATATGATAAGACTCAATAGAGAATAAGAGTAAAGATCCTACCGTACCAGATTGCTCTCCGTAGCACCTACTTCGTACCCTGCCTCCGAATAAGTTCTATAGTACCTATGGGTACTCCGCCTCTGGATAAGCTCAGAGTACCTACGCATCTATTTGATTAAGTTCGCTTTGTCTCTCGATTAAGTTCTCGAGGTACCCACGTACCCCCGCCCCCGATGGTTCGCTGTAGTACCCCACGTACTCCCCTCAGATCCGAATAAGTTTTGTCCTCAGATCAATAAGTTCCTGGCCCCGATTCGAATAAGTTCTCATTCCGTATCCGATTAAGTTCGGTGGTACTCTACGTACTTCAGACTGCTTGTTATGTCGCACCTACGTACTCCGGGGCCGACTTAGTTTTGTCGCACCTAATGGGTACTCCCAGATCCGACAGCTCAGAATTCCTACTGAGTCCCGAATGAACATACGGGTCCGTTATAAGTATGTCAAGTTCCTCGTATAAGAAGAAACTCTGTAACTCTTACGGGAGGTCCGAATAAGTATAAGTCATTAGTACCCTACGGTTACCCCGGAGTATTGAGGTAAAACAAGAGTATAAGTCAATTAGTACTAAAGATGCTCTCGTATCGATAAAAATAAAGTATAGCTCGGTAGTACCTGGTACTCTTATGCGATAAAATAAGTCTGAGTTCTGTAAATAAGTATAGAATCCCGGTCGTAACTCACAGTTTGCCGAGTATATGTATCTGTTGTGATGCATGCACAAGCATGGACTAATGTCATATCTGATAATATCTATCGCATTCGTCGACCTTGTATGTAATATGATTCGATGCATTTTACGACTTATCGTACCTACGAATCTTATGTCACAGAATAAGTTCGATTAAGACAGTATAAGATCAGTAAAGAGAGTATATACTCACGTAAGACATGTATAAGATCTGTAATACATGTATAAAATCCGAGAATACATGTATGCTCGGCCAATACCGGGATAAGATCCGATATCATAGGAATAAACTCTGTAGTACAAGTAGAAGATCCATAAGACGAGGATAGGCTCTGCTAGTGATACGAAGTCTGAATGCGAGTATCTCTGTATAAATATAAGTTCTGAAGTACCTACGGGTACTCCTGTATCAGATTAATTTCTGTAGTACCTACGGGTATCTCCGTATAAGCTTCGGATAAGGATAAACTCCGTAGTACCTCACGGGCACTCCGGAAGTATGGTATAGAGACATACTTTAACCTAAGGCTTGTTAGGATATGATACGAAACAAGTTGGTATCGGGCGAACGGTGTCCAAGTAGTACTAACGGTACTCACAGCATAAAGATTAAGTTTCGTAAATCGATTATCGTTCGTAATCTACGTGATAGCCGGTACACTTACCTCAGAGACAAGTGTAAACTCAGTAGAATAAGTATAAGTTCTTGTAAACTCCTCTGGGAGATGCGAGATAGATATAAATACCACTTACGATTAAGTACCTCTTGTATAAGCATAGGTTACGCTAACTCCTATGGGAGATCGAAATAAGTATAAGTGCGAGACAAGTATCGGTATAAGTTCCGATATGTGTATGTCATTTGGGAGACCCCTAAATAAGTATGTACGATACAAACATAAGTATAAATATGTATCCTACGGAGATAAGTATCGATCGAAGCTGAAGTATATGTCCTTTGGGAGATGCGAGATAAGTATAAGATCACGAATAAAGAATAGATTACGCTATAAGTATAAGATACGATTCTTTATAAAGTATAGACGGAATAAGAATGAGTCTTTATGAGTATCAGATCAAATAAGGATAGAATACGCCATAAAGTGTAATTCTACGAGTAAGTATAAGATCGGAATGTGATAAGTATTAAAGTGCGAATAAGCATAAGTGTATAGAGCCCTAAGTAATTGTGCGAAGTTCATTATGTGAATGCACGAATATTCGATACATTACTTGCATTATACATTTATGTTTTACGTATAAGAAATGTTTCCCACTAAGCGTAAAAACAGCACGGGTTTCAATCGGTGTAGGTGCGAGGAGAAGACATCGTGAACATAGCGTCTGGTTGAATTGGCAGCACTTGTATGGGGTTCACACATGGGTTCCGTGCTCACGATTTGTAAATGTGAAGTCTGAGTTTTGTATTTGCTTAAATGGGACTCAATTATATGTGTCTAGATTTTGATGGACACCACTCCGGTGGTAGCTCTTTAATATGTATATGATGTTTTTGATTACGTTATAAGATGTGGGCCATGCCGCGGTACCGAGATCGACTAAAAAAAAAAAAATGGGGTAAAGAGTCCAGGTCTGAGTCACGCACCGAACTCGGTTCGGATCCGCCAATACGAGTCGAGGCAGGGGCAGGGGCGTGACACAATGGCTGAGTCTGACAGTTCCCTCAGCAGGGAAAAATCTCGAGAGAGAGAGGAAAGAGAGGAAGCGGCGTGAATGAGAAGGAGAAAAGAGAAGGAAAGGAGAGAAAGAAGAGAAAGAGAAGAGAGAGAGTGAAAAGGGAAGGAAAAGGAAAGGAAAAACCTGACTCCTGGCGAGGACCGCCAGACAGCGCTGACCGGGATCTCCGGGCGAGGACCGAATGACAAACGCGGAAAGCATCACGCCACGGTTAATTCGCTAAGGGAAGAAGGTTCGAAGCATGAGCTCCAGTAGGAGAGTACGCAATTTATAAGAAGCCAGGAGCACTCGAAAAATTTACCGCAATCGGTTCCGGATTCTCCGTAAACTAGCATTAAAGATGCCCGCGTCTTTATGAGATGGAAGTTAAATCGACGCACGGGCATTTCAGGTTTGAAGAGCAGGCGCTTCGACTAAGGCTGGTAGCCGGGGAGCGGTTCGGCTCGGGTAGATTGGCCACGGGCCCGCGGCCGGCTCGGTTTTGAAGAGTTCTACTGCTCAACTAAGACCTAGTAGCTTAGGAGCCAGTTCAGCTCAGGCAGATTAGCCCATGGAGCCTCAACAGCTCAGTTTTGAAGAGCTTATTTGCTGACCCTAAGGCACAGTAGCCTAGGAGCCATTTTATTTCGGGCATATTGGCGCGGGCCTCAGCGGCTTCGGTTTTGAGGCTCGAATGCTCGACTAAGGCCGTGCGAGAGCGTTCATCTCGGGAAGGTGGCCGCGGGCCTCAGCCGGCTTAGTTTTGAAGAGCTTGGCCTCAACTAAGGTATGGTAGCCCGGGGCGATTCATTTCGAGGCCCGGTTAGCGCTGAGCCCACGACAACTCGGTTTTGTTTCGGCGTTGCTGACTGGGCTGGTAGCCCCGAGGCGGTTATTTCGGGCAAATTAGCCGGGCCTGACCTTCCAGTTTTTGAAGAGCTGTTGCTCCAACTAAGGCTGGTAGCGGGAGCCGGTTCGAGTTTAGGATTAGCCCACGGGCCTCAGCGAAGCTTAGTTTTCAAGGAACTGAAGCTTCTCGGACAAAAATTTATATAGCGCAAATCCGTCGGCTCGAGCGGTTTGTGACATCGGGAAGAAGTTATAAAAAAAAAAAAAAGAAGAAAGAAACGAGGAGATAGAAAAGGGGTTATTCATTGAGAATTTCATCACATATATCCGGGGTTCGAAGCCCAGCGTAAAAAAAAAAAAAAAAAAAAAAAAACAAGCAAAATTATACAAAGGGTTGGGGCGTCGAGGCGGGAGTGGGAGGCGAAGGCGAAAAAGGGAGCGGGCCTCGGTAGGGTGGGCGACTCTCTAAACGATTGCGTGGAAAATGACTCTTACCTTCCTCGTCGCCGGGATAGCCAGTTAAGGTCTGGCTTTGGGTAGGCATTAGCAGGCCTCTCCCAGAAAACAGAACCATCTGGGAGCCTGGGGAGTGGGCCTCATCCACCATTCTTCCTTAAAACTCAGTCTCCTGAACAAACTGAGTTTCTGCCTGGGATCCTGCAACCAGCGCACTCCTGGGTCGGGCGGTTGATAGAGCTACCGTATTCGGAAGCCGCGGCGGGCTCACATCCTATGACCTTTGCTTTATTCACATAGCTCGTGTCTCTAACGACATGCGACTCTTCTGAGTTACCCGCAGCTCATTCACGGGATGATTCGCGGCCTCCACGACTACTGAGCTTTCGATCTGGGTAGCTGCGGCGATCCGGCCACGGCATATCATCTGGGCAACCTGCGACCCCGATCGCCGACCTCTCGGCTTCGCCCTCGGCCACTCTTAAGCCATTTAGGGCCTTTCTTCCCTACCACTCGACTCCTTGGCTCGGCGCCATTTGTGGTTGCCTCAAATCGGACCCCGAGCTTCACGGCCTCATCAGGTCATATTTTGCCAGATCTGGAGTTCGGCTCGCTCGGAGGGTAGGTAGCCCTCTGGCTGTGGGCTCAGCGGCTGGCCGTGACCCTCGTTAGGTTTGGCCTTTTGAGCTCTTGGATCAGGTAGCCACCTACGTGCGGAAACCTTAAAAGTCAACACACAACTCAAGAGCCACCAGATAAAGCGGAGGCCTTGAAAGACCGCCGGGGGAGACTTACGGAGGCGACCTCTTGAGGGGATAGACGAGGCTTTCTCGACCCGGAGCAAGGCACCGACCTCTTGAGATCGAATCCCTGAGGATGGGCGGATCACACTGTGACAGCTCATCATTGAAGAGTAAGGAATCCCCACATCCGCGCTTCGGCAGGGGAACTTCGCTGCCCGCTCTTACGCTCTCGAAGGAGGAGGCTCAGCTCTGCGCGGGGACTCAATGTATAGGCATAACCTCGGGCTCAGATCCCTCGGGAATCTTTGGCCTTTCTGTGAGCGGAATGGGCTGCGAGACTGGGAGCTCTAGGAGTGCGGAGGCGGCAACGCCTTGCACTCGGACATGGGAAGAAGGTGATGAATAAGGCGTCCCCGACCTCGGGTTTTACGGTAAGGGTGGCCCTTCGAGGAGGTCGGGGTTTCGCTTCACCTCCCAGATCTCGGGGGACCGCGTCTCTGCGAACTTGAAGGCGGCCCTTAGTGGGCTTGACAGGAGGCTACGTGAGAGGCTATAACAGGATGGGGGTGAAGGCCTCAAGTAAGCGGGGTGGGAGGACCTCGAGACACGAAGATCGGGAATATGGGCACGGCCAAGCTCCAGGTAAGCGCCACGGAAGACACTTAGTAACTTAAACTACGATCACATCTTCGGGGCTAAGACCGGGCAAATACACGAAGCGCACAACCAATGCAAAATTAAGGATGCCACATAATTTATGAAAACTAGATCGAACTAGACGAAAGCGAAAGCTCACGTAGATTCTGGGAGTGGTCGGATAGTCGGGCACTTGGTGTGTCTTCCACTATCAAGGGATCGTACTCCAATTGCGGCCAACAAGAAGTAAAGTTCTTTCAAAATTTATGGGAAGACGGGAGATCCAAGATGATCAGAGGAGCGTTGGAACGCTTAGATAAATAAAGCGCAAGCGGCACCTTAACACTAAGAGGTCAAAACGAGCTATGCAGGAACACCAAGCCCTTATCCATAAAGAAAACCAACTGACCCAATCGAATACCTAGAAATTGGGCGAAAGTTGAGAAGGGCAGACGTTGAAATGTTGCAAGACCCTTTTTTATAAAGGGATGTAGGAAGCAGTAGGTATCGAAGGCCACCTCGAAGAAGCACACACCATCTTGGGCACTTGGACAACGTAGGAGGGTGAGAAGTAATCGGAGACGGACTTGGACACCAACGGGTGCCTATATCGTCTCGCAAAAATTTCCCCATATAAGGCTCCCGACTCTGGGTCAGCGCGGATCATTCTACATGGCTGACTGAATATTAGGCCGTGGGTCTATTTAAATTTAAATCAGACTCTGCACTTGCCTTTACCGAGGAGGAGGTTTAAGAATATCTCAACCATACGACTAAGCGTCCAGTTCACCACTGTCCACTACTGAATCGAGTGCAGGGAAAGTCCTCCTGCTTATGCAAGAAGAGGAACGACGGAATTATGGGAATTATCAAATAGTAAACAACTAGACATACAGAGCTACAGTATAGCTCTTCTACCTTGAGAGAGACTGAAGGAAAGAGAAGGCATGGATCTTTTTTAAGGAATGAGCAGACTTCTTGACAAGGTATCACAAAGCGCTAAAAAGTTATGAGCAAAGGTGTCAGACGAATGTTGAAAAGGAAGCTAGAACTTCGCGGAGAAGTAAAAAAGCTTCAATATCGAGAACCTGTGCTTGATTAGGAGGGATGTTCGGGGAGCGGAAAGGAACTAGAGGAAATGGCGCGAAAGTAAAAAAGTCATCATTATCACAAGACATTTGACGGTGACAATACAACAAACCAACCACTGGCAGCCCGACGTCGGTCGCACCAGTTGACGTCATTGCCGCGCTCGCCGTATGCCAAGGTACAGAGTAACTGATTGGGTTTAAAAAATAGGCGCGAGGCTCACTCCCACGAAGCCCAAAGTAGAGTTTAAAGAAAGATTTATAAGCGGGCTCGGTGGGTGCACGGGCTCTTGGCACTTAGGCCAGGCCGGGAGCCCGAGTTCATTCGCCTCGAGGGCCCGATAACGGACAGGCCCTAAGGCCCTTATCACATGAAATCAAATCCAAATCACTAATAGGGAAGTAAGATAATTCCAAATAGCGCTCCTAATTATCCCTTATTAATCGCGATAGGACGAGAAAATCCCCATCAAATGAGAAGAAGAAAGAATCCTTATCGATCTCGAATTAGGAAAAACATATCTTATAATCATCAGGGCGTCGGTGAAAGGTCACGAGACTTATGCACTAATACGCCATTCTCTAAGCGGTTGATATTACGCCACGAGGAAAGCGACTTAGGCATTGGAGCGACAGAGGCGTTGCTGATCTCGCACTCACTGCTGTTTGGCGTAGAGTCAACGTCGAGCTAGCGGGACGACCAATGGCAGTTCGAGTTCCATTACGATTCAACGCATCCACCCATCATTAATATATATATATATATATATATATATATATATATATATATATATATATAGCATAATATATATATATATACCATATATATACTCTTATATATATATATATATTTTCTATTCACAATTATATGTCATAATTTTTTTTCATATTTGTAATAAAATTTTCAAAATTTTACCTATTTTTACATAATATTTGAATTTATTTAATTATTTTTGGAATTTTCCTATTTACCTTATAAATTTTCAAAAAATGTGACCTATTTTTATAATTTTTGGAAAGTTATTTTTATTATGAAAATAAAGAAAATTGTGAAGAGAAAATGATAGATTGAGAAAGAATAGGAAAATATAAAATTCTCTTGTTTAAAATTAATTCATAGAGAACTCATATTTATAGGGTTCTCATAATTACAATATGAATTATGATCATTAATGACGAGAATCTATATGATCATTCACAGTTATGGAATTTATATGGTTGTTGATTGTTATGGAATTCCAATGGTTATTTACTATTATTTATAACACTTCCCCTTGAATGACCATCACTTTAATGATTGTTAGTACTGCCTCATTAAAAACTTTATCAGTAAAACTCAGTGGGATAAAACCTAGACGAAGGGAAAAAAAGTATAGTATCATAACAATGCTTTCCTTAATAATGTCATGAATAAGATATCTTCAAATTTCATTTTGAAGGTCTTTCAGTTGGTGCATACCAATTTGGTGTACAAGTTTCTTGAATGGTGTTATAGGCAAGGCCTTTGTAAATAGATATGCTAGATTATCCTTTGGACCTTATCTAGCCGTGACCCAGTTTCACCACTATTATAAGTTTCATTAGTATAGAAAGCTATCTTGAAATATGTTTAGTTCGATCTCCCTTTAATAAATCCTCATTTGACTTGTCACGATGCATGATGCGTTGTCTTCTATAAAGCTGTTGTTTACTTTTAATAGAGGGTAGTCCACATGATTCTTGAATGTGTCGTATCATGGATCTCAACCAAACGAATTATCGACTAGCTTCATGCATGACAAGTATTTATGAATTATTAGAGAAGGTAGCCACCATTGTTTGTATTGATGATTTCCAGGATATTGTAGTATTTCCAAGAGTAAAAATGTATCCTGTCTATGATCGAGCTTTGTGGGGGCTCGAAAGGTAGCTTGCATCTGCATAACCAAATAATTGCGGTTCCAATATTTTGGAATAAAATAATCCTATGTCACTTGTTCCATGGAGATAACTTAATACATGTTTAATTATGTTCCAATGCCTTTTAGTTGGGGTGATATATCTTATACGCTAATAAGTTAGCAGAAGCAATGGCGGTCGGCTATAATTTGCAAGATACACTGATGCCGCAGTTACACTACGATATGGTACTTCCGGACCAAGTAATTCTTCATTTTCCTCTTTAAGCCGAAACGAATCTTTAGTCACTTCAAGTGATCGAACAACCATAGGAGAACTTAGAGGGTGAGATTTATCCATATAAAAACATTTCAAGACTTTTTCTGTATACGTTGATTGATGGATAAAGACACCATTTAAACAATACTCGATTTGCAAGCCGAGACAATATTTTATTTTCCTAAGATCTTTCTTTTCAAATTCCTTCTTTAAGTAATTAATTTGTGTTAATAGCTCTTTAGAAGACTCACGATTAAATTTAAATGTCTACGTATACGCAAGAGTTGAGGAATCAACTACAATTTTCTTGTAAAACTACATGAGCAAATTGGATCGTTAACATACCCTTCTTTGAGTAAATACTGGCTTAAACGATTATATCACATTCGACCTGATTGTTTTAGTCCATATAAAGATTGTTGCAACTTAATTGAGTACATGCTCTGTGGTTGAGAATTCATTGCTTCAGGCAATTTAAATCCTTCGAGGATTTTCATATATACATTAGTATCTATAGATCCTTATAAATATGTTGTGACTACATCCATTAGTCACATATCAAGTCCTTCACAAACTGAAAAACATATCAAATAGTGAAATGTGGTTGCATCTAGTACAGGAGAATATGTTTCCTCATATTCAATTCCAGGTCTTTGTGAAAAACCTTGTGCCACAAGTCGTCTTTGTATATCGTACAATTTCATTTTGTTCATTTCGTTTTCGTACAAAGACCATCAATATCCAACAAGTTGTATATTTGTAGGTGTTTGGATTACTGGTCCAAATACCTTTCGTTTAGCTAGTGATATCAACTATGTTTGGATTTCTTCTTTCCATTGTAACCAGTCATGTCGTTGTCGACATTCATTCATATTTTGTGGCTCTTACCCTTCATCATTATTTATGATGTTCATAGCTACTGGAAGAAAAACATCATCACATAAGGGTAGTACTTGATCCATATTTTACCATATATACATAATTGATAGGGATCTCTTCCATTTGTTAGCAGACATATGCAGTCTCAGATAACTTTTTGATTGGTACCTCTTTATGGGTTATTAGTTCATCAACTTGAGGCTCAAGATCTATTTCTTTTAATCCCTTTATATTTATATGCTCTTCAGGAGCATGAATCTGAATATTTATCCTTTTTTCTAGGAGTTGTGTCTTTTTGAGGGGATGGGCCAGAGGGTGGAGTCCGCGTTTTAATTGTGGCTTGGGCTCATTAGTCATTATACCTTCCAATTTTCCCATTGGAATTTCAATTTGTGATGAGACATTTGCAGCTGGTATATGTGATTTTGTAACCTTCGCTAAATCGACAAAAGCATTAAGCAATATATTTGCAAGATCTTGTAAATGAATTATCTTTTGAACTTCTTGTTCAGATTTCTTTGTAGGGGAATCGAGATGAGATAAAGAGGATTCATTCTGTAAAACCCAAGTAAATTTGAAATTTTTTTCAAAGAGACTAAACGGTAGAATTATTGATACGGGCATGAAATTTTCTAGATCTCGGATGAAAAAATGGACCTTATCGTTGGATTTATCTCGCGAAATCTAGTTACCAGGCAATTTAGTTGAATTAGAATAGTTGGATTTTGCAATTTTAGAGGCGACAGATTGTTCTATAAAAGCCTTGGCAGATTTTGGAAAATAATTTAAGTAAAGTTCATTTAAAATAATTTCAACTTGAACAGACGAAACGAAAGAAATTTTTTCAAGGGAGAAACAAACTCGGACCAGTCGCGGACACGTGGCGTGTTGTGAGCCACCCACTTAAAACTTAAGCGAGGGCTTGAGGGATAAAAAAGGAAGAGATCCCATTCTTTTCATGGTTTTGGCTTAGAGGGAGAGAACGAGAGGAG
Source organism: Tetrastigma voinierianum (assembly GCA_016808115.1). Lineage (NCBI taxonomy): Eukaryota > Viridiplantae > Streptophyta > Magnoliopsida > Vitales > Vitaceae > Tetrastigma > Tetrastigma voinierianum. Next base: position 63,994 of record JAEQBH010004112.1, read on the forward strand.
AAATAAAGCAACGGGCCTTCTCTCTTCGATCTACGGAGTTTCGTCGGTTAGAATTCATAGAGCTAAGAACTAAAGTTCATCGCCGTGACGAGGGCTACACGTGGGTACCAAAAAGGAAGGATTTCACTAAAGATTCAAAGGAGGAGATTTGGAGGAAATCGAAGTTCTCGGGTTTAGAAGGTGTTCTCGAGACCTTCCATTCTCTAGCCTTTGAAGGTAGGATTCTTCTACACTGCGGTTTTTGAATTCCCATTTTTGGGTTAAAAATGGTGGAACGTGTTAAGGGACTGTTTGGGCCGAAAGATGCCCAAAACCTGACTTTCTTCGCTACAGAGCAAGGTAGCTTCACTTAAGGCGAAAGATGTTGCTCAGTGATCGAAACCGCTAGGCAAAGATGTTTGCTAAGAGCGAAGTGGGTTTCACTTAGCGAGCAGGAATTGCTTCAGAGCTATTTTCGCCGCCCATGCGAACGAGGAGAAATCTTCAGCGCAAGTTGTTGGGGGGGACTTTTGTGGCTGAGTAGTGTGGCTGTGGTTTCGTAGCCGCAGTTTATGAAGTGTTCATGGTATGCTCAAAGCTTAAAGTATGGTTTAAGGGTTGTTTGGTTAAAATTCTTGCCCTTAGGAATTTGTTTGGGCCAGTCTTAAAATGACGATAAATACCATTTTATTGCTGGCTCTGGAGTTATGGCAGTTGTGTAAATTGTATATAATATGTCCCAAAAGTGTTAGGGACTATCTGGATTGAAAAATTAATACGGGCCCGATAAGGGCTGTTGTGGGAATTGTGGCATGTTTGATCGATTCATGGCCAGTTTAAGAGCCCGGGTTAAGGGGTTGTTGGGCAGTTGTTGTGGGCACCTTAGATGCCACATTTTTCTTTAAGGATTAAGTGTTTTGTCGCTTGATATGTGATAGCATACTTGTTGTTGTGATTGATGAATGTTAATATGTGTGTTCAAATGGATTAACATTGAATGGATGTTGTTTGAGTACCAATAACTTGTGATATAATTATCCAGGGATCTGAGTTAATTGTATAGTTTATATTGTCCATATGACGTCACATTACAAGTGGGACGTAAGTTAACTTGCAATGGCACATTGCATTGCATATGCATGAGAATATCGCATTTCATAGGTGTAGGTGCATGGTTAGGATCAAACACCGAAATTGGTGATTTGATGAGTGGGCTTGGTACCATTGGACGAAGTCCAATAGAGTCGCAAGGTTGAAAGAAATGGAAAACTTGTGTTGAGTAATAGTAAGAAGGGCTAGACACTCCCTCAGAGTGAAAGGCTTGAACTGGTTTACTACACTCTGACGGTGAAAGTAAAAAAAGTGTAGACGGTATGCGTAGTTGGCAGTGAGACTCCAAAGATCTGCTACCCACAAAAGACACAATGGTTTTGTATATAAAATGTTAATTTGAAGAATGACATCCAAAAGTTTTGGTTTATAAAAAGATGACTTTTGTTTTGAAAAGTATCATTTGATTTAATCTATCAATGATGGTTTTTATCACACGTGGGCATCATATTGTGTGGTGGGAGTCGGTATAGACTTGGGTTTAGGAGTCGGTAAAGACTCAGGTACGGGAGTCGGTAAAGACTCGAGTATGGAGGAGTCGGTAAAGACTCGAGCATGGTGCATGAGTGGGTCTCATCTTATTTCATGGTATGACATGTAAGATTCCAAGTTAGAATTGACATATTCTTATCTCTTTGGAATGTTGATGTGAAGTGTAAGCATTGCATGTGCATTTAGGTTGGGAGTAGCCTATATAGGAATTACTTTATTGGGCGTGGCTAACTTTATATGGGATAACATTTCGGTGCGGAATGAATGGTGGGCGACTCTTATCGGGAGGGATTCAAAGTGAAAGTCGGTTTGTGGCTTTGTGATCATTTGTAAAATGTTGAAATAAATTCATTTTGACATGTATAAATGTTTGGCACAGAGTGAAATTGAACTCCTTATGTGTATTTTATTTAAATGGGTATAATTAAATTCAAAAAGGGATTTTGTATAAGATTGACGAGCGTAGGCTCTCTACCTCGCCTAGACGACAGGAGGGTGAATCTATAGGTGAGTTCACGCCCTCACTGAGCGAAGGTGTGCCCGTGTGGCGGGCTGGAACACTTGCCAAGTGTTGTTTTTCTTACTGTACTGTATTTTGTGTAGGATGGTTGTTTGGAAGAATTCCTAGCACAAAGGGGGCTATGTTCGGTTTGAAACGATGGGTCCCGGTGAATGGGACATACGATGTGTCGGGTTAATATCCCGCAGGCCAGCAGTTGATTTGATGCATCAGCGGACCCGATTTTAGGGCGTCACGGCAGTATCGAGCATAGGTATCACGTTACCTAGGAAGCCTTGTTGGGCATGGGTCTAAACCATTGCATTCATTGTGTACTTCATGTTTGGTGCTTAACATGCTACATGATTATGTGTTGTGTGATGTGTGAATAATATACATGGTAAAGTGTATATGGAAAAAGAGGAACACTAAAGTTAGAAAATATAACCTTAGGGGTTCGGGAAAAGAACGAACGAGATAGTTCGGGATGTGGATGTCTATTAGTAGTTGACACATGCACTACTAAGTTAGACAAGGAGAGAAATCTCAAAGTTTATGATTGATCCCTATTTCTTTAGGATATTCGGTATGATTGAATTGTTATCTGACATATGTAGATGGCTAGTCTGGGAAGAGGAAGTCGAGGCGGTGGGCGGAGCAACAACCAACCACCATCAGCCTTTGACCAATGAGCCTTCATGGAGGCTATTGGTGTTGCGACTACTACCATTGCGCAGGCGAGTGTTGTGGCTACCACCATTGCACATACTAGTGCAAATGTGGGCCAGGGAGGACCAAGTAACCTCCAGAGGTTTAAGGCACATCATCCTCCAACCTACAAGGGAGGAGGGGAACCGATGGAAGCTGATCATTGGTTCTGGAAATTTGGCAAGATCTTGGAGGCTATGAAGATCACCTCCAATGCCACTAGGATAAGGCTAGCTGTATTCCAGCTAGAGGGTGAATCCCTAAGTATAGTGGGATTGGGTTAAAGCCTCAAGGAATTTAGAGGCAATGACATGGGAAGAGTTCCGTGAGCTCTTCATGGACAAGTATTTCCGGCATCTACACGACATCCAAAGGCTCGGGAGTTCCTAAAACTAAAACAAGGAACAATGACAGTACTCGCATACGTGGCTAAGTTCACTAAATTAGCATGTTTTGTTGATGATTATGTGGCCACGGACATGGCCAAAGTGAGAAAGTTTGAGGATGAGTGCGAGTGTCCATCACGAGGTGGAAAATATTGGAATTTGCTCCTACAGTATATGAGACTTGATGGTCAAAACTGACTATGACCATTAAGAGGGAGGTGGAAAGGCGCGCCGACATCTAAGATACGGGGCATCAGATAAGGAAGGAGAGCCAACCTTCTTCTTCTAGCTCAAGGAAGAAGCAGAGGACTTCTGCTTCGTAGGGTTTTCCGGGACAGGGCCGGGGCTATCAAGGCCTAAACTAGGGTCAATCATCCCAAGATGGGAGACATTTCAGGGCTACTAGCCAGCCAGGGTAGAGGACATATTTCTATTGCTACCAGCCTGGATAGAGGACATGTTTCAATTGCCACTAGCCTGGCATTGGAAACGAGATTGTCCTTAGAGACAGGGATCCTAGAGTTATGGGACACCTTGGTCCTAGTCTTCAATAGAACGTTTGCAGACTTAGTTTGTTCCTCCTTACCCCACCATGGGCCAGGGGAACTAGTATCAATCTCAGGGTGTTACACATGCCCCTACTATTTCACAATCAGGTTGGATGGGCTAGGACATGGTTCGAGGTCGAGGCTAGAGCTCACAGGTTGGGACTTCGGGGACCCAGGGGCATGTCTAGGCCATCACACCTTAGACTGAACTTGCAGGTCAGTCGGTTATTCATGGTACATTTCTACTCTCTCGCTTATGGGCAAAAGTATTGTTTGATTATGGTGCATCTCTTCTATTCATTGTAGCATCACGTGTGAAAGATTTAAGCTTAAAGGTTGAAACCTTGGAAGAGCGTATATGTGAGCTATCCCCTATGAACTAGGGTGAGTGTTGATCATATATGTCAGAAATGTGAGTTAGAGATCTCAGGGATTCTGCTCACTGTGGACCTTAGGATCATGAACGCATGTCGGAGTTTAATGTCATCCTTGGGGATGGGTAGTTTGTGACACATCGGTCGTCATTGATTGTGATGTCGTGGGAGGTTCTTTGCACACCGCACGAGGACGATGTTTGTGTTATGTTTAAGAGGGATAAGCATGATGCTTTACCCTAAGCCGTGTACAATTCTAAATGGCACGGACAATTGATGGGTTGGTTGGCAAGCCTTACCTTGGAGAACGAGGCAAGATAGAAGTTAGGTCTACCTCAGGTGGTTTGCAAGTATGAGGATATTTTTCCGAATGAATTATCGGGATTACTTTCGCAGAGGGATGTAGACTTCACTATTGAGTTGCACCTTGGTACATCGTCTATTTCTATGACTCTTCATATAATGACACTTGTTGAGTTGTAGGCACTCAAGGTCCAACTATAGGAATTGTTGGACATAGGTTTTATTAGACCGAGCACTTCACCTTGGGGCGCTCCGGTGTTGTTTTCCAAGAAGAAAGATAAGACCCTTCGGCTATGTATTGACTACAGGCAATTGAATAGGGTCTTGCCGAATAGGTACCACTGGCGAGGTTGATGATTTGTTTGATCAATTGAGAGGGGCGCGGGTTTATTCCAGGATAGATCTCCACACTAGTGGCTATTTATTGACTACAAGCAATTGAATATGGTTATTATCAAGAATAGGTAACCTTTGACGAGGATTGATGATTTGTTTGATCAGTTGAGAGGGGCGCGAGTTTATTCTAAGATAGATCTTTGCACCGGTTACTATCAGTTGAGGGTTGGGGAGGCAGATATCCCTAAGACGACGTTTAGAACATGATATGGGCATTTCGAGTTCATGGTGATGCCTTTTGGATTGACGAGCCCAAATGACATTAATGGATCCTCCGCTTACGTGGTATCTCAACCCTATCTGTGATCGGGCTCATCGGGCCCTCATCGATGCACAGTTCCAGATCCAATCCGCAAGTCCCTCCCAGGCGCATAGCACAAAGAGTGGTCGCCTGAGATCAGCGCCCCAGGGCTCAGAGAGACCACTCCGCTGTATACAACCGTAAGTGAATTTCTCAAGCACGAGGTGAAATTCCTCAAAGGTGTGGTACGGGTCGTGTATCCAGGATCTAGAGAAGTTGATAGTTTCAGCCAGAGAGACTAAAGTCACTTCGATATGTAGTTTCTGGAATTGCAGGGTATTACAGGAGGTTCATTGAGGACTTCTCTCGATTGAATTGCAGACTCATTTACTGAGATTGACTTTAAGGAGGTCTGGGTTTGATGAAACGACTCAGGGTGAGAGGCATCTGGTGAATTAAAGAGGAGGCTTACTTCAGCTCCTATTTAGATAGTTTCAGAGAGGGGACAGAGGTATATAGTGTATTGTGATGCCTCAAAGGACGGACTTGGATGTGTTTTGATGTAGTCCGAGAGGGTAGTGGCTTATGGTCTCCCCAGGCTTAAAAGGACAATGAGCGTAGTTACCCTACATGCATGGAAAGTCAGAAACATTGTCTTCGCTTGCAGCGCTTAGCACCATTATCTATACTAAGTGAGCTGGGCTCGAGTAGTTTTCGAACCACAAGAGTTTAAAGGCGATTTTCTATTTGGCCAACTAGCACTTCAACACGAGGCAACACAGGATAAAGCATCGAAAGACTATGACTTCACTTTGCACACCATCTCGCAAGGCAAATGTGGCGGTCATGACCCGCCTGGAAAGTCACTGGAGGTCAAGCAGTGTGAGCTTCCTGAGTGGCAAGATGCCTGAGGGGTCATGACGGGCCAGCCGCACTACAAGGACTGCTTAGGGTACTTTGGGAGTTTAGTGGCTACGCCTTCCCTACTAAGCAGAGTGATCGAGTCCCAAGGACGAGACACAGAGATATTGTGTAACGCCCTGAAAATATCATAACAACTTTATAACATTTTCAAGGTGTAAAATAAATTAAATTATATTTTTTCGGAGTTTAAATGGCTACAAACGAAAAAATGATAAAAACCCAAAATTTTGCCAGATTTCAAATAAATTTGGTAAAATGTCAAATGAGGACCTAAGGGTTATAAAATGAGTAAAATGTAAGCTAAAGTATAAAATGAAATGAAATGAAGTGGAAATGAAATTGAAATGAGCTTTAAAGTGAGAAAAATGAGAAAAATAGGAATTAGTGTGTAGCCAAACAAGGCTTAGTGCATGATTTTGATTAAAGATCAAATATTGGTATTTGAGAGGCATTTTGCACATTTGGAAAAAGAAGGGGAGAGAAAAAGTTAGTGCAACCAAGCCGAGAGAAAAGGAGATGAGCGGGTGATTTTGGCCTATGAAAATCAAGAGTTTAAGTGACCAAGAAAAGGAAGGAAGAAGAAAGAAGAGAAAAGAAGATATTTAAGGTAAGAGAATAACCCTAACTTTCCTTAATGTTGTGTTTGGGTTTAGAAATAACCCTAAATTGGTATAAAAATGATGTTGATCGGGTTTATTTCATTGGGGTTTCTAAGTTGTTATATGGTTGTCTTTGGATTGGTGTCGAGGAGTTTTGTGATAAAGTAAATGGCCGGTTTCTAGGGAGATGCCATCAATTCTTTTTCAAAACCATGTTTTTTTTTGCCATAACTTGACCCATCACCTATCCAAATTAAGTGATTCAAATTTCTCAAGAACTAGACTTCTAGAGAACAAATCTCAAAGTCATGTATTCAAATTCTCATCCCCATTGACATAGAAATTTGTCAAAGTGAGGCCTGCTTTTCGCCAATTCTGCTCTCGGGCCTGATATGGGCTTTGGTTTTTCGAATAGTTTCGTATTTAGGCCATAAGTTGAGTTTCACTCATCCAAATCGAGCGAGTTCAAATTTCTGCAAACTACTTAAAACAAATCTCTCGAAATAAGTGTATTCAAATTCACCTATTACCGAAATTCAAGTAGCGAGGCCTCCGTTTTCGAAATAATTATGGTTCAATTCGATACGCTTTGGTGTTTTTAACAGCTTTTGGTATTTAGGCCATAAGTTGAGTTTCACTCATCCAAATTGAGTGATTCAAATTTCTGGGTAAACTAAACTTCTAGGATAACAAATATCTTTTAAATAAGTGTATTCAAATTTGGACCCCATTGGACCCAGAAATTCGTTAAAATGAAGCTCTATTTTTAGGCAAATTCTGATTATGTGTTGAAAATAGAATAGTCCCGGATGTTTAGGACATATCTGGAGATTTGGTGCTCTGAATTGGATGTTTCCAATTTCTAAATAAAATAGATTTATAGAGGAACAATGGACTTGAAGGAAGTTGGGTAAAATATGGCTCCTTTATTCCCATAAAAATTTTACAAGGAAGGTTGGTAGAAAACAACCTAACTAAAACCTAAATAAGCCAAATGATATTGGTTTCTAATCACATTGGACAAGTGGCTTCGAGATGAGGAAAACCCGAATTGAAGTCAAGATTCCGAGAATTGGAATCAAAGTGCAACAAGCTATTTGGTTTGTTCTCCACTTCTCTCTCTCTAATTCCAAAGTTTTTGAATGATTACAAAATGATTTGAATTGCTGAAATGATTTATAAGAAAAAGCATATTGATTTGAGGCAATTGATCGTGTAATGATTTGCATATGAAAAATCGTGATGAGTATTAAAATGAATCTGCTCAGAGTAAATGTACATACTATATTGTATTTTTCATAATGATTTGAACGCCTAATAGGATTTTAACTCGTTAAATTCAGTCGAGGATAGATTGGTATACTAATAAGGGTCAAATTAGCAAAGATCATGAACTTAACGTAATGATGTGTCATCCGACCAGTCCAAAGGGGACAATACTCCAGAGGCTCACGAATTGATTTTTCTTTAATAACCAAATAAACAGCCTCAATGGATCAGACTGGTGTTATAAAACAAAATGTATTTAAACCAAATTTCTCACAGCCTCCCAATGATCGTGCTGGATTCCGCGATTCCGTGTATAAAAACATAGGTTAAATTCATGGCGGCAAAATGATAAGAATATTCGTGTGGAAATGCATGATTTATAGTGTATTGTATTCTGTGATTTCATTATGTCTTGAATGATTTATCAGATATGAAAGTGTGATATTTGAATGATCAATGAACCATAAATGAACGATACTTAAATCGAATATACGACGATATGCATTGATCATTCAAAAAGATTCAAAAGCATGGTTTAGAAAAATTTCATGATTTGACTTAAACTAAAATGGAAAAGAGTACTATATAGAACCACTAAGCATGAAAATGCTTAGCATGTTGCTTTTATCATCGCGTAGGTACCGAGTGAACATGTACGAAGACGTAGACCGCAGCACTCAGTCATCACAAAGTCACACTAAGATAAGTAAAGTCTGGTCATATGCATACATGAAATTATTCGACTCTTTTTGTACAAATACTATTATGAAAATTGAACTCTGACTGTGTTTTGAAAATATTTGGATATTGAAAACGGCTAATAATGCCGCATTGTATAAAGGTGGGAAATGGACCAAATGGGCATGAAATGCAATATCGAATGAAAAAGAGTTTTGTGATAAAATGATGGGCCCCCTTTATGTTAAAGTGGTATTTACGTATATATATGTTTTTATCATCGGTATTTGAAATGTGTTTAGAAAAGTAATTGTATTTGGATTATTCAAATGATTCAAAAAACTAAATCAAGAGGAGGATCAGATCCCCAGGTCCGGTTCCCACCTTCCGGGTCGGGTCGGGTATGGTGGCGCAGGTCGTCACATATTGTTGATCAAGGACCAGTACGGTCGGATACAGGTGACGAAGCCTGAGCCATGCATGCAGATGGTAGTCTTCAGTATAGGGGATGAGTTGTGGTTCCCCAGTCGGCTAATCTAAGAGAGAAGATCCTCAGGGAGTTCCATTGTTCCCGTTTTGCAGTTCATCCAGGTGGCACGAAGATGTATCATGATCTTCGTCGCCAGTATTACTAGAGCGGGATGAAGAAACATGTTGGAGATTTTTTTTGTTGATGTCCAATATGTTAGCTAGTAAAGACTAAGCACCAGAGGCTAGCATGTTTACTCTAGCCCTTGGAGGTCGCTGAGTGGAAGTGGGAGCACATCATGATGGATTTTGTGACTCACTCGCCATGGACATTGAGAGGGCATGACGCGGTGTGGGTGATAGTGGATCGCCTTACTAAGTCGGCACACTTTTTAGCTGTGCGGATGACCTTCACTCTAGAGGAATTATGTAGGTTGTACATACGGGAGATTATCTGGTTGCATGGAGTGCCAATATCCATAGTATCGGATTAGGATCCCAGGTTTATGGCTCATTTCTGGAAGAGTTTCTAGCGAGTCATGGGAACACAGTTGATGATGAGCACAACTTTTCATCCCTAGATGGACTGGGCCACCGAGAGACCTATCCACACGTTAGGAGGACATGCTACGAGCATGCGTCCTTGATCCTTGGCAGAATAGTGAGCATTTACTCCTTAGTGGAATTCGCTTACAAACAAAAGCGATGCCAGCGACATATAGATGACAATCTCATACTAGGACTATATGGGAGACTCCTGCGATCTCCGCTTGTTGGATTCGAGGTGGAGAGAAACTTTATGGGTTTGGATTTGATGAACATCTGGCGAAGGCAGATTTGATACTAGCCATCTTACCCAAATGCTCTAAGCTTCAAGAAAAGATACGTCGATGCACGGTGGCCACCCCTGGAGCTCCGAGGTGGGCACTCAAGGTCCGGGAAGGTGATGCCCCAAGAGAGAGTGGCCGGTTTCTGGCAAGCTGGGTGCCATTGCCAAGGTATATTGGGCCCTTCGAGGTACTTGAGAGGGTAGGTACAGTTGTATACCGATTGGCGGTACTGGCAAGCTTATCAAGGGTTCATGCGATATTCCATGTTTCTATGCTCCGAAAGTATACTTTAGATTTGACTCATGTAGTAGATTGGGGCGAGCTTGTTGTTGATGTGGATGAGACCTTGAGGAGGGACCGATACGTATCATGGATAGCTGGATCGCTTGGCAGGCAAGACCGTGAGGGCTGAATAAGTGTGTCAGAGTACCCATGAGTGGAGGAAGCAACATTGAACGTGAACATCAAAGTGCCAATTATCCTTTCTTGTTTGAGGATGAATGTATGTTTTTAGTCATTTGGTGATCAAATGACTGTTGCATATGCATGAGATTTAAATGTGTATGTGTTTGTGAATTTCGGGGATGAAATTTTGTTATGGGGGGAAGAATGTAAAACCCGAGTAAACCTGAAATTCTTCTAAAAGTGGCAACCAGAAATTTATCTACAAGGTGTGCCTCGAATTTTTCAGATCTCGGATGAAAAATCTGACTCACCAGTTGATTTTTCTTACGAAATCTAGTTACCTGCATATATTTCGCTTAATTCCGAGACAATGAGATTTTTCAGTTAATCTTTGAGGCTACTGTGTTCTGAAACCCTAAAACGAGATTTTGGGAAATAATTTAAATAAAGTTCATTTAAAATAATTTGAATTTGAACCGGGACAAAAGAAATCATTTCGAAGTAGAAACAGATGCGAACATGTGGCATGTTGTGAGCCACCCACTTAAAACTTAAGCGAGGGCTTGGGGGACAAAAAAATGAAGAGATCCCACTATTTTCCTAGTTTTGGTCGAGAGGGAGAGAAAGAGAGGAGAAAGAAAGCAACAAGCCTTCTCTCTTTGATCTACGGAGTTCGTCATTGAATTGTCGCTGTAGAACTAAAGTTCATCGTCACACTTATAGCTACGCGGGTACAAAAAAAAAAAGAAGGATTTCATCGAAGAGGAGTTATGATATTTCGGGAAACAAAGTCTGGGCTTAGAGGTGTTTTCGAGACCTCCTACCTTTCTACTACGCTTCAAGAGGAAGGGATTCTTCATACTTTGATTTTAGTTCCCATTTTTGTACTGATTTTTTGGTTAAAAATGGTGGAACATGTTAAGGGACTGTTTGGGCAAAAAGATGCCCAAAACCCGACTTTCTTCACCTAGGTGAAGGAAAGCTTCGCCTAGGCGAAGATGTTCGCCAAGGTGAAGGTGGGTTTCACCTAGGCGAGCTTCACCTAGGCGAGCCCGAGGCCAGCTTCCACGCCGCTCGTCACCTAAGTGCAACCAGAGAAGTCCCTGGTCGTAAGTCATTGGGACTCTTTGCGGGCCTAGTAGTGGCTGGTTTCGTGGCACTATTTATGAAGTGTCCATGGTATGCTTAAAGCTCAAAGCATGGTTTAAGGGTTGTTTGGTTAAATCCTCACCTTAGGGATCGTTTTTGACAAGTGCTGTTCCACATTAAATACCGCTTTTGTGGCTGGTTGTAAATTTATGTATTATGTCCCAAAAGTAGCTTTAGGACTGCTCGATTGAAAAGAATTAACTGACTAATATGCCTGTTTCACGTACCAAAGTATGTTTAAAGGCTTTGTTTACGATTTTATGGCTAGTTTAAGAGCTTGGGTTAAAGGGTTGTCAGCTCTTTTGTCAAGACTTGATGCCAAGAGATTTTGGCCTCTGAGAATAAGTAAGCAGTTACTGATATGATAGCATACTTATGGTGTAGACGGATGAATGTTAATATGTGTATTCAAATGTATTAACATTGAATGTATGTTGTTTTGAAAATTATATGCATGTGATATAATTGTCCAAGATACAAGGTTAATTGTATGGTTTATAGGGTTGTGCACCGTTCTAAAACCGGATCGGGATCGATTTGGAATCGAATAGAATCATGTTTTTCGCTGAATTCTGAGACTGACTCGAATTATTCCAAGATGGACCTCGTTTATCTGTGTCGTCCATTTTAATCCCTATTTGACCGTTTCAGACATTTTTCTTAACATTTGTAGCTTCTTAAAAAGCCAAAATTTACAAAAAATTCTTTCATAGCACACAACATCTACAAGCCACAAAATGCTGTAAAATTTTAACATTAAAAATTGATAATAAGAGTTCAATTACATGACAATCATGCTTGCTCCACCAAACATAATAAATCATATCATGGAATCCACATATATGACGTCGTCATCCAAATTATTATTTTGCAAATCTATGAACAAGGGAAAAAAAGAGATTATTAATGAGAAACAAAAAGTTTAGGAGTTAAAAATCTAGTAAGGAAATAAGAAACTTATCATTACCTTTCTCAAGTTCCTCCAACTCGCCCACACGACTCTCCGACATTCCTTTATTTGAAGCCAATCTTGTGTACAAATAAGAGCTTGTACCATCTTTCATGAACATGAAATCAAAATCCAACACATTAAAGTTTAATGCATAAATAAAATGGAATAAATAAGTTGCCTTTGATAAAAAAAATGAGATGCATTACCTTAGGAGTTAAAGAACTCCTAAATGGATCAAGATGACGACCTCTCGCACTAGAAGCGGATTCCGATGATGCAACATTAGATAATGGGATGACTTGTATGTCACGTGCCATGCGTGAAACAATCGGAAAGCGATGCCCATTAATAATTTCACCAAGACAATACACGAAATTTCTTCTTCCTCCCCTGTTTGTTCATTTAAGCATCTCTCAAACTCACCCTCACATATCCACCTGTGTTTCCTTCCAACCTTTAGCTCTATCCCCAAGACTTTTCATGGGCCGGAGCCCCCTCTCTTATACTACTCATCCTTACTTGGATCAATTGATACGTGGATCCCCACTTGGCTCCACACATTTCGAGGAATCAAAGGAAGAACATAAACTTCTATACTCATCAAATGTTGAATAAGAAAAGTCTTTCAAGTATCATTAGCAAGTTTCATGCCCTTTTCCTTACCATAAATGTCGTAAGTGTAATTTCAACAACTAACAATTTAGAATGAAGATCAAGAATTGCAGCAACATAAATCAACATATTCATTTTCTCCACATTCTCCCAATATTTATCATACTTTTTTTTCATTAAGATGGTCATAGCTTGTCAATCCTCATCCACATTTTTTTTCCATTTATTCAACATATCATAAATAATAGTAATCTCAAAGAAACCTCTATTACTTCTGAGCTATAAAGAGAAACTGTAAAATACTATAAAGGTGGCAAACCTCCTCAAAAACACCACCAACCTCTCTACTTTTTCCAATCTGGTTAGATTTAGAGATTCTTTCTATCATTCTTCAGTACCTACCCCATCGTGAGAGATAGCCCTCTAAAAACACGTTGAAATTTCAAATCCGTGTCCAACATCGTGTAGGTTGAGTTCCACCAAGTGGGGACATCAAAGGATAAGGAAGATTTGCTTTCTATATTAGCTTTTTGACAAGGTCTTTAAACCTAAGTATTCTTATAAGAGAATTCTTAACATACTTAACAACATTTCTAACCCTATCAATGCACACACCATGCTCTTTAATGCCATCCCACACAATTAGATTATTAATATATGTCACATTCACAGGAGAAATTTCCATCACTACACATCCAAAGCTCGTTGAACCGTTTTAAGTGTGCACAAGCAAGATCATTAGGAAGTAATACTGTCAACTCGTGGATAAGAGAAAAGCTTATCCTCAATACCCCAAGATTCCAAACATGCCTCAACCGCTACCAATGGCCACACTTTTCAGGATCAGAAATCGACAAAAAATTATGATACTTTGGCGTACTTCAATCATTGTCAATGAAGTGAGCTGATAGATACACACGTAGTTAATTCCTTTGAATTCATGTCCAAGTATCAATTGTCAATAAATTCTTTGACAATTCTTTAACAATTCTTTCAACTTTGTCTTTTCACTCATATAAAGTTGAAAACAATCACGAGCAATAGTGGTATGTGATGGAATGTGAAATCTAGGACATGCAATAGACATCAAATACTTAAAACCAACTTTCACCACATGTTTAAAAGGAAGCTCATCAACTATGATCATATGAATTAATGCTTCCCTAACTTCTTTCAAATTCATAGTCCCATATTTCACTTCTTCCATCATCATCCTCACTATCCTCGTCTTTCCCGCTGAAACAACAATTCTGCTTGCTTTCCTTTACCCTCTTATCTTATTCGTAGGATTACCATGAATTTTTTTCGCATGATTCTTAACATTTTTTATCAATTAAGATTACCATCACAAGAAGTTTTATTCATAGAACTTACATTCACTAGTTTTCCATCTTGCGACTCGAGGTAATGTCCCAATAAGTCGCTTCTTTGCTTTTTCTAACCAATACAGCCCCTCCATCAATTCTTCATTATTCATTCCATCAACAACATCGATAGTGTTTGTAATGTGATGATTTATGGGATAGATTTGGCTGGCCTTTTCGATCGAGTCAGCATCTACAAGAATTTCATTACTATTATGACATATACAATAATAAGTGATTAACAAAGCAATAACACTACAAAACATAACTTATTATAAGAGAATGTAAGAGAACCTATATTTAAGCAGGAAACTAACCAAGGTTGCTCTAGTCTTCAGAATGCAAGTAGACAAGTAGTATACTCATTAGGCAACCAGCTTGACCAAAACAAATGATACAATTAAGAAATGACTAATTTTAGTAATTAAAAGTTATATTGTTAAAAAAAGAATTACGATATAGAATGCATGGGAAAGAACCCATTGATTTCAACATTGCCTATAATTTCATAGAAAATTAGTAGTAACACAATAAACTTAGACAATTACTAATGCAACTTTTTTTTTTCAAGTTTTTAAAGTGATAAAGCTCTGGCTAGTGGACATTTGACAAAACCTCCACATTCCAATAGTTTTTAGTGGGTAGGATAGTTTATAAGGGAAATACTCTCTGAGCAATTAGTGGCTGGTATAACACCCGCACCAAAACATTCAAAGATGTAGGCATTGTCCGGTAAATTAGTTGATCAAAGAATAATAGATTCTACTTAGCATGTAGGCTATCTGATTTCATTTAATTTATTACAATAAATACATTTTTATAGTTGAAACTTACTCATTTTAATAGTTAATAATAATCATATTATAGTATTTTATAAGACCTTGTTAAAATAAAAAGTATAGCAGAGATTCAGAGAAGATGAAAGAAACAATTTTTATCAATCTATTCTCTATGAACTCAATAAAGCTCAAAGCTTATACTCTGTGTTAAGAGTCATTTCTTAAGACTTTGAAGACTCTGAAAGAAGACATGAAAATGCCTCAAATTTAGTTCCAAGTCACCTTATTTTCAGAATAAATTTTCTATGTTGATTTTATTAATAGGTTATAAAAGATTGTTTTCTAATCTTTTAAACAAAAATTATAAATGTTCTTAAAGAATCTTTTACATGTAGTGCTTTACGTTTAATAATTTTTTATACTTGTGTAATTGTTTCTTACAAGAGTCCACAAAAACAAAACATTTAAAAGATTCGAGAATATTATAGAAGTCTTCCTCTCCTTTGTTTTTAAGATTAGAAAACAATTTTCTGTGCTTTTGTTGTCCAAATATGTCTTCGTGTTCTTTTTTTTCTAGAAAACAAAACATTGCTTTTAAAAAACCTTGCTTATCGAACATACCCAGCTTTAGGAGACAATATATTATAATGATTTAACCCTTGATGTACTTTCATATTATATTTTATTTAAATCCCTTTGAGAAAAACACAATTCAAAGAAAGGAAAGGAAAGAAAGAAGAGAGGAAATGAGAAAAAAAATTATGAGAAAGTGACATGAAATGCCTGCATTTGATGCACCAGTCGAGAAAATGGCACCTTATTTATGCTTTTTGAATGTGACGTGGTTGTAAGTTGTAACTCTCTCTCTAAGTTAAAACATCTTTAGAAAGTTGTTTTGACTTTTGAGTTACTCTTAATTTATTATCAATTTCTTCAACAAAAAACAATTATTAATCCTATTAAAGACTGTGGGGATCATTTCAAAATGAATAGCAAATTTCAACACTCAATCAATAAATGAAAAAGATTATCTTCATATGTGGCAAAAAATATTGGGTCACCGGTTCGGATCGAATATTTGTTTTGTATGGATTTGAACCAAAACCCGGTCAGCCAATTTTTGCTGGATCGAGACCGGACCTGAATCCTCTGGTCCGGGAGTTTGGTTTGGTCCATTCCGGTTTTGCCTGTGTCCAAATTCAGGTTTGACGGCCATGTGACACTTCACCATGACACGGCCCATATGATATTCATTACATGGGACATGACATTAATCCTGCAATGACATTGCATTGCATATGCATCGGGAACATCGATTTATGGGTGTAGGTGCATGATTAGGATCAAACACCAAAATCAGATTTACGAGGCAGATAAGCAAACCCCCATGTTCCAACAGAGTCGCACGAATGAAAAGAAACGAAAACTTACAGTCGGGTAATAGCAGGAAGGGCTAGACACTCCCTCGGGGTGAAAGACCCGACCATCACTACATCCTGACGGTGAAAGTCCAAAAGTGTAGACGTGTGTGGAGCCTGGCCATGAGACTCAAAACTACACCCACAGCACAATGATTGGTATATAAAATGTTCATTTGAGAACGACATCCAAGTTTTGTTTCATAAAATCATGACTTTTGTTTTGAAAAGAATCATTGGATGTAATCTATCAATACGCTTTACCACACACGGACATTGTATCAGGTGGTGGAGTATAGAAAGACTCCTCGTGTGGAGCTGGTGACTGGTATGGTGGAGTCGGTAAAGACTCGGGTATGGTGCATGAGTGGGTCTTATCTCATTTCATGGCATGACATGTAGGATTCCAAGTTAGAATTGACATATTTTTATCTCTTTAGAATGTTGATGTGAAGTATAAGCATTGCATGTGCACTTAGGCGGGGAGTAACCTCTGTAGGAATTACTCTACTAGGCATGACTCACCCTATATGGGATAACATTTTAGGAGCGGGACAAGCGCTGGTGGGTGGCTCTTATCAGGAGCTACGAAAGTGAAGAAAGTCGGTTTGTGTCTTTGTGATCATTTTGTAAAATGTTTGAAGTAAATTCATTTTGACATGTATAAATGTTTATATGAGTGAAGTTGAACTCATATGTGTATTTTATGTAAAAGAGTGTAATTAAACTCATAAAAGGGATTTTTGTATAAGATTGACCTGAAAGCGCAAGCTCTCCCTCGCTTAGGTGAAGGTTAGTTCGCTTAGGCAACTTAATACCAGGCTAAGTGCTGTTTTCCTGCTGATCGTGATTCTTTGTGATAGTTGTCGAAGAACTTCTAGCACAAAGGGGCTCTATTCGATTATGTGAGTTCACTGGTCCCTGAAATGGACACAAGAATGGTATCTAAGTACACGATATCCACATGGCTTCTGCAGGTTGATGGTTAAATCAACGGACCCTCGGATTTTAGGGCGTCACACATTCCATGTCATTTTTCTCCATTCTTCTAGAATTGGCTTTCCTCTCCCTAATAGTAGGAAAACATTTTCATAAAAATGACAATTTGAAAAACGAGTAGTAAAAACTTCACCTGTGAGGGGCTCAAAATATTTAATAAAAGATGAAGATTGAAAACCAACATAGATACCAAGACGATGTTGAGGACCCATTTTAGTTCGATGTGTGGGGCCAATTGGAACATAAACACCACAATAAAAAACACGCAGATGCAATATTAGGTCGATAATTCAAAGGAAGATGATTATGATAAATCTAAAGGATTGGTTGAGGACGGTTTAATTAAATTCTGAACTGGTAAAAATAGCATGCCCCATGCCGATAAAGGCACTTGCTTAAAAGTAAAGATCTGCGCAATCAATTGCAAACGTTTGATAAAAAGATTCCAATAAACATTATGAGTGGCTAAACATGAGTAATAAAGTGTTACATCGTACAATTATTTTTCTTTTTCCTTTATTTTGGGCCATGTATTATGGGTCCCACGAAATGTATATATATATATGTATAAAAGTCCGTCATGTAATATAGTTAGTTTTTGGGTGATACTTTAATAGTGGATTCTCCTTAATACTCTCACATGGCACAGCCAAAAGGAGAAAAACTGACTCTTTTTTTTTCATGATGTTGTTTCCCTTCATCACTTTATTCTTCTTCCGAAGCACTTCTCCTGACACCACGCCGCTTGATTCCTTCAGTCAGTCGTATTCTTCCCGCTAACCTTAAGTGTCAAGCTCTTCCTTAACTGACACCTCTTGTATTTCGGTGTTAACACGAGGCCCATTCCACTAATCGAGGAAACCTCGCCATGTCACCACGCTGCTCATCTTTTCCTATGGCCCAGCTTTTACTGCCGCTGTGGGTGATGTATCTCTCACTTTTCCAGGCGCCGAGATTCCATCTCTATGCTCGTCCGATGTTGTCTTGCTGATCCATCCCTTCATGGCCCCCTCCCCGAGCCTCCACCTTTTTTAGCAATTTCGGCTCATGGCACCTCGTCAGTCCCTCTCGACCCTTAATAGCGTACCTTCTTCGTCAGTCTTGTGTGTGCTTTGGGAAGGCCCCATCTTCATCTCCAAATACTTTTTCTCCATTGCTCGAGCTTCACTTTTCTTCATCTCAAGTTCAAGAACCCAGATTCGCCCCTTCATTAGGGCTATCTTCAATTCAAAACATGATCCAATCCCACTTAAGTGGCTATGGTGGACGAAAACCTATTTTTACATCTATTATCTCCGGATCTCCTACTTTTGATACATCATAAAAACTGATCGTAGGTGAGAATCATTATTTTTCCGGTCACTGCGGGAACTCAGACTGCGGGACAAGGTTATGAGGATTATCTTATTACAATCGGAAAATGTTATACCTAATGTCGATAAGGCAAATGGAACAAAATAGATGCACAACTATATGATATTATGGTAGTCCGTTGATCCAAAATTTTGGCTTCCATCCTTTGGGCTTACAAAATATGTTTTAAAAGTTTTCGTGACGTGCAAAAAAGTACCATACACGTAATGATAATCCAACGCCTTTATAAAGTGGCTTCTCAAGCATGTCAATATCCAACAATACGACATGGATTTATCTCAATTAGATCGCCAGTAGATTATCTCCTTCTTAAGAGTTCTTGACATTGATGCCTCTTACTAGTGATGTTGAGGCTTAACAAATGTAGATTGCCAAGTTCTTCATGGTCCTTACTTTTATTAGCCTATGTCCTGATTCTGAGACCCCCCAGATCAGATTCTTGCAATGATCATCCCATCCTCTGATTAATGTCTTGTCGCCTCCTCCGTATCTCCTCCACTCTCAAACCTCTGTCATCCATAATACTCGATTCTTGTGTTAGTTTCTAAACCCAACCCCCATGATGACAGCTATAGTGGTGTAACCTTATGTAAGATAATTGCCCTCACGCACCTATCGTGAATAAGCTTGGCCACACTGCACTGCATTATCGGCATACGCGCCTCCCCGCACCGCCTATGGCCCAAGCATTTGATTCGCCGCCTCCAGTTCCTCCGAGCTCCTCCACATCCAGTAGACTCCCCCCCATTGACAGCTGAGTCAAATAGCCACTATCTTCACCATCGTGCAACCAAGTCACTTATCACATGTCAGCCCGATTGGTAATGTCATTTGCCTTATTCATACATCTTCTCGGACCTTTGCATTATAGACTCGGTGTCGAATCGCATATATGGCAATGGGCTGAGCATTTTCTTCACAAAGTTTCACTGTTCCACTTTTATCTTACCACATCTTTAGCTAATGTCTCAACCTGGCTAAAGGTATTTGGTTTGGCACATCATCTCCATTCCCTACCTCACTTCCTGCCATACTCCCGAGTATCCCTTTAATCTTATTTCCCCATCGAAGGGTTATCGTTGTTATTCCCCCCGAGACACATCACATTTCTTCTTCTAATCATGTCACATTTTTTAAGGACTCACCCTTCTTCTCCTCCTCTGATTCTCTTCTTGTTTCTGAAGTCTTAACCCTTCCCATTATCTCCCTGCCTATATTTGATGTTGTGCCTTCTCGACCACTCAAGTTTTATCATCTCCACACCAGGCGTTGTTCCCTCTCCCTTCCGCTGAGGTCCCCGTCGACTCACTTCCTATCCTTTCGCTTCCCACCCACTCGCCCCCCGCCGATAACTTACTCATCGTGACTGAAAGGTAATTGATCTACTAGTAATCCTCATCCTCTATTTACAATTTTTTATTACCACCCATTATCTTCAATTTTACTTTAATACTCAAAAAAATTATAACCTGATAGTTTTATAAATAAGGTTTATGGTATAATGAAAAGTAAATGTATATTTTTCGGGAATAAAATAATGATTAAAATAAAATAAGAAACCCATAATTAATAATAAAAGTCATAGTAAATTGCTAATTAAGGACCCAAATAACATAAGAATAAAAGATTGTATGCCGAAGTAGGATTTTGATAGTTAAATTGAGAATAATAGAGATGAATAATCTAAAATAAAATTGAAAAAGAATAAAAATGAGTTGTTAAACATGACCTTAACCTCCAAATGAGGATAAATCACAATATACCCTATATTTTTTGTGTGTAAAGGCTTAGAGTTTCAACGTGAAGAAAGAAGTAGAGGAAGAAGAAGTGGAGGAAGAAGAAGAAAATTAAGAAGAGGAAAAGGTATGGAACTTGTATGGATTGCTATGATTATGTAATGGACACCTGGCCTGGGAATAGGGAAGTTAACCTAACTTGCGTGATTTTGTCTGTCTTGGAAAACCCTAAATAACTTATGTTTGGTTTTAGTTGGCTTAGGAACACACTTGGGAGTTGCTTGGGGTGAGATGCTCTTGATCACTCAAGTTTTTAGCTGGATTTGAAAAATGGATGAATCAAAGAACTGGTACTCTGGGTCCCACCCCATGGCATAGGGATCCCCATGCAACAACAGAGGGTCAACGCCGCAGGCTAAGATGCCCACGCTACTTGTGTTTTAGAGGGAGGCTTAGGATAAGCTCGGGGTAGCCGCAGTCAGAGAGGCACGCAGCAGTCTTTAAGCCGCAATGTAGTACGCTTACGCCGCTGGAGAAGTACCGCTCACAACATGGAAATTTTGTGTTTTGGTTTTGTTTGCTATTCCGTTAGTCCGAGACTTGTCTGTTGACTAATGAGGACCTATAAGTAAGGAAGCGTCCATTCATGTTTGCTTAGGTTGAAAACGCGATCAGACTACACACTTACGAGTTTGATGTCATAAAACTTAATGCCCTATGATAAGATAATAAGTTCTCGAACAAGTATAAGTTTGATATATGAAAGCCAAAGAGAATACACGAATAATTTTTGAGTATATGAAAAGACAAGTGAAATGTTTATAAGATATTATTTGATGTTCAATATCTCATAAGTATACATGATATCAAAGAGGTTATTCATACAGACATTCCTTTTTTCTAATACCTCAAAGATTATTAAGAAAACATAATAAAACTGACGTCGCCATGACCTAAATGTTGACAGATAGGCATGCCTATAGTGCTGCTGTCAGAGTATTATGAAGGTTTGATAGATATTGAGGCCCTTTCAAGTGGTCGGCGACATGTAAATCCCGCCTCGGATCATCATAAGTATCCCAAGCCACTACATGTATGATCAACGCCTCAGATTAAGAAGGGCATATCTTCGGGCACATAACAATTATTTCCTGTGATCCACTCTATGTATTTGCATGAACACAAAATAAGCACAAGAATATGTAAATGGCATGACATAAATGTGAGAAGTATAACATTGTTGTGCATGATACATAAATGCTGGATAAAGTACAAGAACAAAAAACATAAATGAAAGATGATATGGTTCGAAACATGATAAAAACGATTAAGTATGATATATGCATTGGTTTAAAGTGTGATGACTTTGATTGCAGGTCATCTTATACGATAATTCCCATTGTGTTTGGTGTTTAGCATGGTGTTTATCCGTAGGAAACAGATAAGCAGAACAAGAAGTCTGATACTCCACATCGCAACCAAGGCCAACACACTGGCCAGTGTCAAACAAGATCTTTTGCCATTTTTCAGATATGTCGGTTTTTGCAAACAATGTAAAGTTTTGTATGTCGAACACTCCGCTTATGGAGTTCGAATATATTTTCGTAATCCGCTTACTACAGAAATATATTTCAAGTTAAATGTTTAACTGTGATATGAATGAACAAGTTTATAGTAAAAAAGTGGATAATCTCGCTTACATCGAGTGCCAGTCAGCGCCACATACTCAGGCATTTGTTTATGCTATATCTTTTGTTTTCTTCCCTGCACTAATGAGGCCCTTTCCATCCGGGCTAGCGATTAGTGCAATGGTAGATGAAATGATTGCTCGAGACTCAAATTAGCACTTTAGATCTGCTGTTCTGCATCTCCTGCAAGTCTCCAATGCATTAAGGCTGGCTATATTGCTTAAGGTCGGGTCCTGACGGGTCATGTTGATTGCTCAAGGCCTCGCCTGGCCAGTAGCCGATGATATCAGTTTATGGTTTGATTATGGTGACATTCTCCCTCGTCACAAGATTGCTTATGTCCCGTCACTTCCACGACAAGGCCAGGTTTTTGGCCCTTTATCACTGATATTGCACCGCCTTCGTGAGTATCTTGCCGAGGAAGTTTGCGCCGAGCAACCACCTACTGGTTACTCGTGGAAGTCTCAATAGTGTGCGTGTTATCAGCTCCTGAGGCAGCTTTCTTGAAACAATCTCTCCTCGAAAGTAAATCATTTCAAGTGGTTTAATGGCTGTTCACACTCAATGGCTTTGATATGCAAAGACAATTAGACTACCTCAATTTTCTATCATCATAACCCTTCTTCCAGAGCGTATTTATCCTGTTGTTTATGTGGACGACATCATCAATACAAGCAACATCGTGGATTGTGATTCGTAAGTCCAAAGCAACACCTTTCACCCACTTTCGTACTAAACACTGGGGAAACTCGTTACTTTGGTGGAATCGAGACAATAATCCACTTCCTGGTAGTCCTTCCCGTATGAAGTATGTTTTAGACATTCGAAGAACCGGTATGTTAGATTGTAAACCGCAGACACTCCTATAAATCCTAATGTTTAAACTTTCAGACTTTAAGACAGTGTAGAGTCTTTAAGAGATCTCGGGAGATATCGATTTGACTTGTGAGGAAACTAACTACCTCATAATTTCCTCACTTATACTTTTCAAGAGTCATTAGTTAATCTTATAGTCATATCATGGATAAAGCTATATGATGTCAGAATACGCATTCTTCGATATTATATCAAAAGTAATACACCAAACCATGTGTGTTAGAATGAGAATAGAGGTCATAACTGGGGACACGATACGTATAGCCAGACGGGGCCTTTACCACCACGGGACTGATGTTCACTTCTCGGTGGTGATTGTGGTTTACCGGTGGTAACCCCATCATCCCTAAAGAGTAAGAAACAAGATGTAAGTATAGATCTAGCGCCTCACAGCCGAGCACGAGCTGCAGGCTTTCGGCAACATGAACCCATATGGCTTCAGACAACTCTGTGAGTCGAGATTCAGAGAACAGATTTTCAATCGCATTTGCTCATCCGCGATAACCAAAGGCCAGATATCAGATCCAATCCAACCTTCCATTTAAAAGACCAAACACATCAAGTCAACGTCACTCATTGGGAGAGAAGATCACACTGGGACGCCATGCGCTTACTACTTTGTCAATCCAAATTATCAACCAAAGTGACATCTTTACTAAATCTTCTCGCAGGTCCTGCAGAATTAACACATTCAGAACAAACCCCACAAAGATATGGACATACATATGCTCAAATGAGAGTGTTTATTACTTGTACTAATTCTTTCCTTTTATTTCATTTATGCATTGTGGGTCCTGACGAGTATGCATATTATATATATATATATATATATATATATATATATATATATATATATATATATAATACACACACACACACACACACACACACATATATATAAGTCTAATATGTAATATAGTTAGTTTTTAAGATAATGAATTAGGGATTCTCCTTTTTCTTTCTTCACAAAAAGATATTGAACATCTAAGTCAAGTGACATATAGTAGTAAACGAAGATTTTAGATGAAAATTCATCAACATTATCAAAGACTACCTGTCTTGATAGTCGTGACACACATATACAAGTAAGTATCAAGAAATTGTACCCGTGACGAATTATTTGAGCAAATAATTCAGAAAATACAATATCGTAGATAGAAGGCTATATGAAAACCATCACTGACGCGATCACCAAAAACTATAAAATAATCTAAAGGTCCACTAATTGGGTTATGAAAGATTTTTATAACATAAAATTGATAATATAGCTTTAGGTTGGATATCTTCATAACTTCTGGTTATGGAAGATTTTTATAACATGCTTTGAACACCATACTCTTCAACATAGCTTATGACTATGAAAAACATGGCATCAGTCCATTCATATGTAATTTTAAAATTGAAATTAACAAGAAGTATTTGGAGATGGAGATGGAGATGAAGATGAAGATGTGAAGATACTCTGCTTAGGTTTGCGAGTTTGATCTTCTGAGCTTGTAAGATGAGTTGAAACTTTTGGTTTATTATCAAACTTTATGGATTGCCTTTTGAAGAATCCAGTTTGTGCTTGATAATCTTGATTGAGCAAAATAAAGGCAAGAGAAACAGAGAGAATATGAAGATAAAATTATCTTGTTTAAAATTCATTTATTGCATAACTCATATTTGATAGTGGTTCTCATAATTACAATAATGAATCGCGATCATTAACGATGAGAATCATGCGGTCATTCACCGTTATGGAATTCATGATTGTTGACTGTTATGGATTCCAATGTATATTTTCTACCATTATTTATAAAGAATTTTTCTTAGTTTTTTTCATTATTTTTCAGAATGACATTTTTGTCATTAAAATGACCAATTTTGGTATTTCATATATGTTTTTTTGAGTTTTTTTTTTTGATAATTTCTCTATAAAGCTTATTGAAATAAGCTAAAAAAAACTTATAGGCAATCATAAATTATTTTTATAAACTCTTTCAAATATCCATAATTTTTATCAAAAATACTTATATGAGAAGATAAACTCGAATAAGCTATAAAAAAGCTTTTCCAAACTCACAGTTAATTATAAAGTTTCGAATATATATATATAAATAATTGTTACAATTGTTTACAAATATTTTTAAAGAGTTTTATAATTGTGATGCTTCAAGAAATAGTTTAAGGTGGAAAATATTTGTAGAAGGTCATTAAATTATAAAGTTGAAAGTTTTATTTTATCAGCCGTTGATCGCAGACTCGGCAGCGATTTAGGCCGTTCGATTATGAGACCGGGGTCCTAAAAATATTCTTTTGGAGTCTGGAGGAGTAAAGAATCAGCTATTGACGAGGTTTCTCACTCAGGTCTCGTAGGCCTCCTCCGTAACTAGGGTTTCTTTGATCCGTATCCAGTTCCGATTCGAACCATTGTAAGTTCATAAATTTCTTTCAAGTGCTTTATTATGATTTTCAATCGTTTCGTTTTTTTCCTTGCCTGCTGTTTGGCTGCTCTGTGAAATGAAGTATAGAGAAAAGCATGTTTTGAATGTAGCATTTTTAATGTTTGGGAGCCGAGAATGCGAAACTCGGGACTAATTCGGCCCTGGCACTTACCCATTTTGGCTTAGCTGAAAGAGTTTAGTACGCCTGAAACCAAAAAACAACACAAAACACTGCATTCAAGCATTTATTATACTCTTGTTTATTCTTTTTGTTTTCAGCAGTTTTGTTTAATTTCGTAATTGATGTTGCTGACGGAAAGAAAAATATCAAACTTGGAATTTGTAATTGTTTTATTTAATTTCGTTGAAATTGGACATTTATGCAGGTCTTTCATCTTGCGTGTAGACAACCATGCCCCGGTACGATCCATACGTTCGTCATCTATTCTGAAAGCATAGATCGATTGCATTTTTTGCATTTTTTGCATTGTTTTTATTTTTATTTTTCTTGTGACATTTCAGGTATTACTGTGATTATTGCGATACCTACTTGACGCATGATTCTGTAAGCTACATCTTCATTTCAGCCCCTATCAATTTGACGTTGTTTTATATTACCTGCTATCGGATGTATGGAACTGTATATATCTAGTACTTACAAATTCACATCTTTCAGGATTTAATGGACATATTGCATGTCCTTTTTAGTTTTTTCTTCCCATTACAGTAATTTACAGTTTTCGTTCCTTTTTCCTTCCCCTTTGGTTGGAAGAAAGTAAAGATTCAGGATTGAGGATCTAAAGACAGTGTTCTTTATATCTGATTCCAAATATTGCCTCATTTTTTAAAGTTTATGTGACCTTTCTTTGGGGTTTGGGTTCGGGTTTCATTACTAGGTACTTATTTTGGGACTTACTTGGCAGACTATACCTTAATTTTTCGTGCTTAGGGTTAGGCATATAGTTACGGCATTTGCAGATAAGCTATCTATGCACAATTACTTTGACTTGATGTTCTTATGCTTGCAATTACTTGGGTTCAAAGTTAGAAAAGAGGGCCTACATGAAGTCCTGTATCAGTTATAGGCAGGTGTATTAGAAACTAAAATTGAGTTCTTTAGGTGTTTTTTGTTGTTTTTGAGCCCCTAGGCTTCTTTTTTGTATACCTCAGATACTTTGTGATGTGCCCTCGGGGCTTTTATGAATTTTGTACTTTACTCTATCCAAAAAGAAAGAGTTCTTAACTTAAGGTGAAAGTGTAGTTTTTTGACTCTTTGTTTCTCGCTGGGTGGTTCTTAGTCTCACTCCTGTACTTTTTTTTGGGAATTTTCCCTTCATCTATAATATCTGCTTTTTTGGCCGATCAAAAAAAGAAAGAGTTCTCAGAGGCAGTTGTCGTTATATTCTGATCCATAGAAACTACGTAGGAGTGGGAAAAAGGGAAGGAAGGGTGTTGCTTTGATTCAATTATGCACTTTAGATTAGTTCTTTATTTGAGTCTTGATTTTTCAAAAAGTATCAAATCATATAGATATCATTGAATATCCTTGGGAAATCACTTCATAAATGTTGTCTCAACCTTATAGATGCTGAAACAGCAGGGGGCTATCACACAAACTTAAAAAGCCTTCTAAACTTGAAAGCATCATGCATAGTTTTACCTAGCATGGATGCTTCTTCACAAGTCTTATACCTCCTAGCAAAGAAACATGTTCTTTCAATCCGCCATGTAGCACTTTTCTATGTTTTTACCGTGTCACCTCAAAAAACCATTGAAGTGTGGTGGTGCAAATTCTTAACCCTACATTTGATTCCAAAAAGGTTCTAGAATTTCTGGTTAAAATCTTGATTTGAAGAGTTTAGTTCAATGGTCAAGTTGTACGTATATATTTTCTCTTGGTTGCTTCCCTTGTTAGGAACTTAGGATTATAAAAAGTAATTTCCTCTTTTTAAGCATAAAAACCCTATAAGAACAAATAGGAAGTCTAATAACAATTGGAAAAAGTTTAAACTAGCAAGAAAACAATATTCCAAGTGTCCTTGTATTTTTTAGATTTTTTTTTTTTAAACATAAAATTCAATCTACACGTTTACCTTAGCTTATTTTGTCTTTTCAACTTGATTATTTTGGTAACTTAGTACAAGATTTGGCGGTAGTGAAGTAGCTTCAAACTTGTTATCTTTAGAGCAAAATTGCCAACCCAAACTAGTACACTGACAAACCTTGAATCCATGTAAGCAAAGTTCTGTAAATAAACATTATATTTGGCCTATTATCAAAATAATAATAATAATAATATTTGACCTCTTATGGCCTTTTTTTGGGTTGTTGTTCGGGCCGTTGCTGGTATTATCTCTGTGCTTCCAGTATGGCTGACTACCTTTTTCCTACTTTTGTGCAATTTCAGCCATCTGTTAGAAAGCAGCATAATGCAGGTTACAAGCACAAGGTATATCCTCATAGGCACTCTCGTTGGTGTTTCTTAAATGTAATCTACCCTGTGGATTTTTTATTACTGATGTCCTGACTGTTTATATTTCAGGCAAATGTCAGATCCTATTACAGAAGTTTGAGGAGCAACAAACCCAAAGTTTGATTGACCAAAGGATCAAGGAACATCTTGGGCAAACTGCAGCATTCCAGCAAGTTGGTGCTGCCTAAAACCAACATCTAGTTTCTTTCCCAGGAAATCCTCAGAGGCCTCTGGCTCTCCTGTTCTTCCGACACCTGTAATGTCAGTCCCAGGGGGCACACCTTTTCCTGTAAATTCACCCTTACTCCCAGGTATTAGGCCTCCTGTTCTGCCAAGACCAATTCCTGGTGCACCAGGTAAGTTTTGATGTTTATGGTTGTTTTTTCTTCCTCTTTATATAATGTTTTCTAATTTTTAAAATGCCAAAAGGTGTAGAAGTAAAAATGTCACAGGATATATTTAAGAGTGCATTTGATAATGTTTCTACTTATAATGTTTTCTGAAAGAAGACTTGATAAATGATTCTCCTAAAAGTACTTATACTAAAGCAGTTTATGGATATTCCAACACTACAAAGTGATTTTCCAGATTTTTAAAAACGTTTCTAAATTTTGCTAAACAATATATATAATTTTTTAAAAGACTTTTACAAATTCACATGGTTAGTGGATGCTAAAAGTGCTTTTTACTTGAATCATGTTCTAATGGATGCTAAATCTTAAGAGAGGAATGATTTGCGTAGTACCATATATTGATCATGGTTAGTGGAGACTCCTGGTGATTTTGCCTCCCATTTTTCTGCTTTCTAACCTTATGGTGTACTTTTGCAAAAATTCAGGGAAATCCACTACCAGAATAACCTGACCAGAAAAAAGTGAAATCTTAATGTTTATTATATATTTCACAAACGTAACCAGTTAGTTTGACAGTGTATGTTCATTTTGTCTCAGTAACAGGAAACCTAAAACTAGAGGTTTGTTTTGTGCCCTTAAATACCTGTTGTACACTCAGGCCAAATATATATATTTTAAAATAAAATCATGTTTCAGTTGCAATGCATTATATTTAAGAAATCTGTTGGTTTTGGCAGGTTACATGCCTATTCCAGGCATGCCATCCATGGTGGCTCCACCAGGTGCTCCTTCCTTGCCTGTTCCCCCATTAAATAGTCTTCCAAGGCCTCCGACAATGAATGCCCCACCAGGAGTTCCTGGGAGCACAGCGACACCTACTTCTAGCGCACCCCCCTCTATGATGACACAACCTATGTATCAGCCTAATCCAGCTGGACCAACAAGTGGAGGTTTTGACAGTTTCAACATCAATGCCCAAGCTTCTGAAGCCAGTCATTAGTATTAAACTGGTAAGGTTTCCTTCCTTCCGTATCCGAACAAACAGAGGGAAAAGCTAGAGAGACACTATAGGCCTGTTTGGTTCATGTTTTTGAAAATTGTTCTTGAGAACAGTTTTTGAAAACATAGAGAATAATACCATTTTGGTGTTCTGAAAGCTGTTATTGTTCTTTGAAATTAGTGTTTTATGTGTTCTTTGTGTTTTTTAGAAAAAAAAAAAAAAAAAACTGGGAATCAAACATGTTCTCTTTGTTTTCCTTGTTCTCCTTGTTTTTTAGAACATAAAACATTTTTCAAAAAACAGGAACCAAACATGCCCCCATAATGGTCTAGTTAATAAGTGGTTTTAAGAGCATGCTTTAGTCTTGTCTGGGAAATTGTTCTTATAGATAATAATCCTCATCCGGACTCCTGTGAGAACATATTTAGTCATATTTGAGAAATACCAACTGAGCAACACATTTTCCTTTAGTAGTCATATTTAGTCATCTGTGTTATGCATCATGATTACCACTTTTCTCTCGTATTGGTGCTACCATTGGTATTGATATTATGATTCTCACGATAATGCAGTTGTTGAGCAGGTAACCCGAAGATTACCCACCTGATGCACCAGGTCTAGAACTTTAAGCTTTCAGCAGGGATGATGCACATGACGAGCTTTTGCTTAACTGAGAGAGCATAGTTTGTATGATTCTGTTAGGTTTTTGAAGTAATTGACTATCTCTAAAACCAATCTTAGCTTCTACAAAAGGAGCTAGTTTCTGAGACATTGAAAAGAGGGGTTTTGCTCTTTGTTTAAAATGTACAATTGGAAACCAATTTAAAAGCGGGCACACCTGAGTGAAAATTATGAGTAACATCTTTTTTTTTTTGGTATGTAACTCTCTCTATAGTCAAGTTAAATGGATGGGATTTGACCTGATTCGATTGGTATCATCTTTTATGTGTTCCTATGTGGGAGTGTAGGGGGTGTAATCGATACAAAGCCAAGCTCGACTCGATTAAAAACTGGAAGTCCAAACTCGACTCAAATTCGATCGAGTTTTTTCTCCAAAGTTTGAAACCCGATTTGAAGCTCGAATCAATTTAAAAATTAATAAATAATTATACTCGAATTTGATTCAAAATCAATTCGAGTTCAATTCGCTTAAGCTCGAGTTGGGTATGGTATTATGACACTTGAACTTGACTTGGGAAACTACTCAGAGCTTAACTTATTTAACTTTTGAGTAGAATATTTTACATAGCTAATAGCTTGACTCATTTATATATATTACACCCTAAGTGGGAGTTTGACAGGGATGTGGGAGTTGGTGGCAGAGCGAATTTCTTGCATTTTGAGCTACTGCTTTAAGTTAAATGATTCCCATCTGTTGAATGAACATGATAACATCAGCAATATTGCATAATGAAGTTCAAATATTTCTTCGAATTGATTTCAATGGGTACAGCAGGAAGAATACACAATTCCATCTTTATGTCATATTCTCAAAACCATAAGTCTAATTTGAAAAATACAGTTTTTATCAATTATTCTCTCAGTGAGGGGATTTTATTTCTTTGCCCATCGAAGAACATTGCTCAGTTCCCTTTTTGTCTGTTTTGGCTGCAAATAGAATGATTTGTTGCACGGGATTCTGTCTGCAAAGGAATATAGAGATGAAACTAGTGTGCATGCATAAATTTTTAAATAGATTTTTAATTTATAAAACATTACAAAATAGATTTTATATCTTAAAAATTGTTTCCGAGCATACTTAAACATCTTGTCAAGTGATTTTTGATATTGTTTAATAAAGAAGACCATTTCAAAATTTCCCAAAAAATTTCTGAAATTTAAACAGATTTTCAGTATTCTATTTTTAACGCCTAAATATATTTGTCTATTGTAGGTTAAAATTATAAACATAATGTTTACACGCTAAATAGAAATGTTACAAAGATAATTTTTTTTAATGTAATAATTCAAGCAAGACTAGATAAAAACGGAAAAACCTAGCTGCCCTCCTCTCATTTTCGCTCATCTAGTTCTCTTATAGCTTATTTTCCTTAAACAAAAAGGGGTGATTTTTTAGGCCTTCTTGACTTGAAATCACTTATTTATATATTTTTCTTTCATTTTTTTTACTTAATAAAGTGGTTCTTCCACGAAAATTTAGGTTTTATCTTTGCTTTTATGCACTGCTTTATCAATGTTTGGGTTTGTCGCTATCGGGTGTTTGATTTGTCATTGACTTATTGCGAAGTGGTGTAATTTGAGGTCTTATTATGACGTTTTATCCGCTGGCGCGATTCAAATTATGCGAAACAGAATCGAAGAGACACCATGACAGTTTCAGAGACAAGCAACTAAAATTGTTCTTCATACCTCACATCATTGAAGTATCTACATACCTCTACAGACAAATAATCCAAAACAAAATATAAAAGATCGATGGACGTTGTTTATCTTTAGCAACTATGAAGTATGAACCATGAAGAATTATTTGGTATGTATGAAGAAGAATAATAGGATACATGATTTGAATAAAGCAGGCATTCGATGGTGGATCCTATCATTTGTTGTGATTCTAATGTTTTGCAGAGGAAACCATATTTCTTCTTAAAAAAAACACTTGGATGAACAATAAATGATGGTCTTGGTTCTACAAAATCAGGAAGAAATGAATTAAAGAGTACTATGATACTATCTCTCCGTAGCTGTACATTTACTCAACACAAAGCTAAAACCTAAGCCTATGTAACTGCGATCCTACACCAGTTCCACTTAAGGTTGTGGAGTGGAACTTAAGCTTGATGGGTTCTCCCACCTATTAAGCCAACCTTTTAGATTGAGCTCTCCGATTGGGCTTTAGGCCCTAACATTTGTGTTTTCAATGAGAGTTGACACGTAGTGGGAAAGGGCTACTGAATAGTGGTTGGTTTCCGATGCACCAGGGCAGTTAGCCCGAGTGGTCCTACGAGAGTGTGAGCCACCCTGGGTGGACAACATTCACTATGGATGGCTCATACTCTAGTTAACATTCACTCTGGGCCCACCTTTGGTACACCGGGTAGCCCTTTTCCGCTATATATCGACTCTCAAGAATAGTGGAAAGATTCTCTCATCCGTGGATGTAGACATGATTGACCGAACCATGTTAAAACCCTCGAGCATTGTTACATTTGATTTCTTTATCTTCGTGTTCTTGAATTCATATTCTCCTGTATTAAAGTTTCCATAATTCATAACACATACGAAAAAGAACCCGGACATAAACTGAAGCACTTCACAAATCAAATTATGGGGATTTGGTCTCAAGAGGATCATCTACACAACACAATTAGTTCTATTGTCGTTACCTTGATCGTTTGAACCTCTAGGCATTGTCAACGCAATATGAACCTACAAAAGGGCGATTCGGGGACAGTGGGCCAACCACCTCTCCAATGATTAAGTTAGCAAAATTGGAATTGCTTACCTTTCCCTCGTGGGGGATCTGCCTGATTTATAGAAAGTGGTTCACAAATCTCTCCTCTATCTTAGGAAAGAATCTCCTAATTTTAGGATAAAATCTGTATTTCCTTATCAAGGATTCATTCCCCTTATCAAGAACTAATTCTTCCTTATCAAGGATTATTCTTTCGAGAAGTAAGAGATTTGGAAACTAGGAAATTCGCTGATAAATATCTTTTGCGTATTTCTTGCCTTCATCTATTTATCCATAACGAACTTGTTATATGAGGAAGGATGGGCCTACTGGGACTTAAAACTCAGACTCGTCGCCCTAAACTGTCTCGAAGGAAGACACCCCGCTATCACAAACGGGCTTTCCTTGATTCTCCCGCCTAGGTAGTGCCTCGGCTTTAATATGGTAGGTGGGCGAAATGTGATCATATCACAATACAGCCTTAGGCCAGATAGGCCCTGGGCCCATTAAGTAATGGGGTCTAAATGCCATGGTATTCACAATGCCCCCCTTTTCCCTGGCTGGAATTTTATGCTTTTTCAATTGGGGTATATACTGTGTTTTAAACCTCAAGTGTGGAAAGTTAAAAGGATTGGAAAATTAATGCGTACATCGAACGTGCCGGAAGGCGAAGCGCGTTTGGTAACAAAGTGTGTGGGTAGTGCACATTTCCTAATATATCATGCTATGAGATGATGTTCCTCGACTCCATTACTTTAATACGCCTGTTGATGTTTCACCCCTATATATAAGGGTTAGGCTTCGAATGCAGTCTCTTTTACTATTTCACAAAGCTTTTCACCTGCTGCAATTTTTTTTTCCTATGCTTCTACGAACCGTTGCTTCAAAGTAATCATCGGAGCTCCCTCGACATCTTTCAATTTTTCGGTGAGTTTTTACAAACTTTGTTTGCATTGCCTCTGTTGTGTTTTTCGTGTCTCCGTTTTTGAAGTATTTTTGTGTTTAGAAAGTTTTCGCCTCTTTTGAGGGTGCGTTCATCGTTCGCCAGTGAAAGATCCAGTAACGAGGATGCGAGCAGTTTCTAGGATACTCCTAGGTTTGGGGACACCCTATTTGGTCCCGCAAAGCTTCTTGGTTCGAGGTTCTTAGGTTTTGTTATTAGCGGGTTGTCCAACCTCCAGGGTGGGGATTACTTTTATCTTTCAAGGGTCTTATCGCTTTCTACACTTAAAGATCCTCAAGTTGATCCCCTTTTGTTGCTTATTTGCTTGTGGAATGATGAGAGGTTAGGAAGATACTTTCACCAGTCAGGCTGGGCGTAGGAGGGGGATCACCTAGGAAATGCCTATTGCAAGCTGCTTGGTCATATGTCTCAG
Organism: Tetrastigma voinierianum; assembly: GCA_016808115.1. Taxonomy (NCBI): domain Eukaryota; kingdom Viridiplantae; phylum Streptophyta; class Magnoliopsida; order Vitales; family Vitaceae; genus Tetrastigma; species Tetrastigma voinierianum. The sequence goes on from JAEQBH010004112.1 coordinate 98,190, forward strand.
AGGAGCCGAGGTCCTTTCCGCAAAGTCCCGACTGAAATAAAAGTCCGAGTTGTCGGATCTACGACCGGCCTCGACCGGAGGCAAACAATGCCGCCTACTTCACTGAGCGCTTGCCTCCCGCCTTCGCTTCCCATCTCCCCTCGCTAGTGAAGCAGTTTCACACTTTACCTTGTGCACTACCGCACTCATACATCCGAACGCCTTTGGATTCTCGATGGCCGCAAGCAGCTAAACCTTCACCGATATTTCATCGCAGATTGCTTTATTTTACACTTCTAAGTCGATCGGGGGCGCTATCTATGTCGGCCCATAAGCCCCGATTGTAATTTGTAATCAATTCGACTCCCTTTAGACCGGAAAAAAGGGGCTACTTAGTGAGAGGGCTATGGAAGGAGATGCCAAAGCCTGTGGATTCCCATTTGACCTAAACCAGCCCTCAATGCCTTAGGCCTGGTCTTAGCTCGATGAAGCTTGTTTTTTTCTAGATCACCCACACTCCGACATGCCCCTTTTCTTTGGACTTTGTAGGTAAGCGTAGGCGAGGCTATCTAGTTAGCTGGGTGGAGAAGGCCAGTTTAGAGGGTATTAGACTACTATTCGAGATTACTGAGGTGGAGCGCAATCACGAGCTCCTCTTATCAGTAAAGAACTTACGAGAGTTAGGCGCTAGCCCCTTTCGTTACATCGTCCCCGTCATCCTCCGCTCGTTGCCAAAATAGCTTTTCAAGGGTGAACATTTTGTCCTTGCCGACCTTCTAAAGCTGATCCCGGGTAGCTCCTCACAAGTAGGGTCCGTTAAAGAGCCTTAGGTCGAGATCGCTGAAGGAGCCTTGGTCAACTATATCCGGCCGGATAAATCACCTTTGGCAGCACAGGACCCAGAGCCTACCCCTTGGTTTGCCAAGAAGAAGGGAAAGATAAAGGCTGCCCAGGCGGAAAAAAAGAAGAAAGGAAAGATCATAACCGGACATATCAAGGCTGTTGGCGCTGGATTAGAGGGCTTTGTGGACTGGTTGGATCCAACCGCTAGTGACCTGACAGAGGAGAGGGAGGAAGATATGTCTAGCCTTGCTACTGGATTAGCCGCACAAATGCGCAAGCGAGCGGTGAGCCGGGGAGACTACCCCGGGCTCCAAGCATCTGGGTGAAAGCCTGTGCCGCCGACCTATACATGACGAGGCTCGGCATTCTCGACAAGAATTACTACGGACTCCCCTGCATCGAGCCCAATGCTCTACTGGCTTTGGAGGGTGCCTCCTAGGATGCTTCTAGAGAGGCTTGTGTATCGCTGGAGGATAGGGTCCTAACCGGGGGGCCTCCCATTGTTGATGGAGTTATGGGGGAAGCTCCATTAGAGACAACTGTTAGTCGCTGCTTTCTGGGCCACTGTACCGGTCCCGCTGGCTAAGGCTACCGACCGGGGCTGATACTAGGTCAGATGAAACTAGCCGCCAAGGCCAAGGAGGACACATTTGCTCCCGTCCGCAGGTCAGCCTGAAATCATCGACCGCTGGAGCCCCTTAACAAGAGGGAGTCTTGCATCATGCACGCGCGACTTACCCCACTCTCTTAGAGCACTGTGGCACAGGCCGAGGAGTACCCCATCCCCACTCCTGGCCATTCGATAGGAAGTCCTTCCAACGCATGGCCGAAGATGGGATGCTCATCCACAACCACGACTTTAATGAGTCAATTGAGCTGGTATGTTTTGACTTTTAGTACTTGAACGTGAGTTTTGTGTAGTGATTTTATTATAAAATCTCATATTTTACAGGGTGTCACCGTTATTTGGAACATGGCTCACCAGCATAGGGAATTACTTGCCTGGTTAAATGATTTATGCTTTGACTTTGAAAGATTATGATTGGAGACTTGCACCTGATGGAGCCTTGTTGGCTTAATTGAGTGTGAATCCGGATTTGAAGCAAATGATAGTGAATACTCAAAAAAATGATGCCAAGTTACAAGAGATAGTTCAATTAGTCAGTACTAGAGACAAGACTGACTTTGCCATAGATGGAAGTGGAGGTTTGCTTCGATAAGTGCATTATGTAAAATTTAATGATGTGGGATTTGAAAGAAGATATTATATGAAAAGCCACGATATCTACCATGCATCCCTGGAAGTAATAAAATGTACTAAGATATGAAACAGTACTACTGGCGGTGAGGGATGAAAAAGGACATTTATGAGTATAGGGGTCTATGTCCGACGGTCGCTGAAGTAGCTACCGAACACCAAGTACCTTCTGTTTATTGAATCCTTCCACCCCCAATGGAAGTGGATAACATTAATATGGATTTCGATCCTATTTCCTCACCCAAAGGAAACATGATGTAGTTCGTAATTAGGATGATTGACCAAGTCCGTCTACTTCCTACTTAACTGACTCTGACTACTCCATGGATTGTTTAGATGACCTTTGCGAATGAAATTGCCAGATTACATGGCATTCCCTTTATCAATAGTATCCAACGCATCCTCGGTTTACGCCAAGTTTCCGAAAGAGTTACGCTAGCTTTTGGTACGACTCGAATTTAGCATCAGCTTTCCATCCACAAACAGATGGATAGTCTCGGGAAGAGTGATTCAGTGTTAGAAGATATGTCAATGTATTAGATTTTCCGGGAAGTTGGGATAGGTATATTCCACTCATGGAATTTGCTTAACATAGACTTAAACTGACTAATTTTTTAAGACCAAATTGATTAAGTATGATGAGATCAGTGTGTGTTAAACTTTTAGTACTGCCACCAAAGACTATTCAGTCCCCAACAACGATGCCAAAAACTTGTTAAACTAATCGAAGATATAAAATATGTTGTTTACCTTGTATAAGAAGGCTTCATTTGAAAATGTGTTTTGGTCTAAGTCACTGCAAGTGCACAGGTCATACAAGTAATAAAAGTGGATTTAAGTCCAAATATCGTTCCTACGAGGATTGATGAGAAATCTAAAAATCAATTACCCCATATACTCAAGATCCTTACTATTTGAATTCCAAAGTTAAAAGTGATTTGGTTTTAAACTAAAGGAAGTGTAAAAACTAAATAAAATTCTATAACTATATATAAGGAATTCAAAATAATTGGATTGGATAGTTCACTAGGTAAGTTAACAATGGGAAATAGATCAATGTACAATTAATAATTTCTGCACATTTTATAACATAATTCAGCCATTAGTTTGAAATCTGAACTTATCAAAGATGTAAGGTAGTATAGTTTGAATTTCTCCATACATCATACATTTTACTAATTAGAGATCCATGTTCCTTTCGGATACATGAGTCTAATCAGTTACTTGTAGAATATAATCCTCTTTTTAAGATCTGAGTATTTTTCCTTTTTAGTACTTCACACCCAAATCTTAGGACTGAAGAGTTCTTGCCCCTATAGACAGGATAATGCAAACCTTCTCCAATCTAATTCGTAACTCATCCATCAAATCCGATAAAATTCTCTATCTCCTTGATTAGATCTATGATAACATGTGATCAAGATCCTTTCATCAGATAGGAGAAACCTATGATCAATTAAATTGATATATCATCCAACTATCCTCACACCATGAGTAAATTAGTGATCTATCGAAGTAATTAAAATTATTACTCCATAATATTAAATTTAAATATACCCCAAGAATCGCTTCTATACTCTCGCACCCCATCTCGTGTTGTCACCGTGAGGGCCTCCGAAATCGTGGCAAGATACAACTACTGGTACACGCTACTAATATTCTGAACAAGTAATCCCAAGAACAATACCAATTAAATAAATTCAAGATTTCGAACTATGACGTTCTTTTAATTTGCGCAAAAAACAATAATTAACATCGATCCATTCCCAGAGGGAGCTTAGTATTTCAAAACTGGATTACAAATAACAGTGACTAACTGATCAGAAAAAATTCATTGAAATTGCAAGTGAACTGAAATAAATGAACTCCAGAAAATTTCTAAATTCCATTCAAGTTAGACAGTAATGAAAACTGAAATTTCCAAATTTCCAAATTCCATTTTATAATGAACCCAACTCGAAACTTCGCACTGGATCACTGTTCAATCCCAAAAAGAACTAACTAAAATGCTAAGGTAAAACTAAACTGATGAAAAAGAAAATTAAAGAAAAAATAATAATAATATACAAGGAATCTTCAACTACCCAGAAGTTCCTGGTTTGGCCGAAAGCTGTGCACAATGCCTTAGATGCTTCTATTTATAGATTTTTAAATGATGGGTCGCACTTTGAGGCTGAAATTGTGGATTCCAAAATTACCCAAGATAGGGTTGCTTTGCTGCGACATTATAATTGTGTCACATAGCTGCCATCTTTGTTCTCCAGCTTTGTCGTGGCTTTTAGTTTTCTGTCACAACATAGTTTCATGCCTTCTTCTTGAATTATGTCGTGACAAACTTTGAAAATGTCGTAATAGAGTTTGGCTGAAATTGTTTTGTAATTGTCACGATAGGAGTGTCTTGTGTCATGACATAAAAACTTTGTTGCAACTACGTTTCATTCTCTGATGCTCAAGAAAATGTCGTGACATAAAATTTCTCTGTCGTGACAGAGCTTCTCACCCTTCATCTTTGTTTTATGTCGCGACATAAAATACTCTTGGCTCACACTATGTCGCGACAATCTTCTGTTCTTTTCTAGGCGCTTCTTTTCAACTTATGTCGCGACATAGCTTTCCGTTGTCACGATAGATATTTTTGCCTTTAGCTCTTCATCTTTGTCGCGACATAAATTATTGTGTTGTGACATTCTTTCTGTGGTTCTTCTCAACCTTTGTCACAACAATATTTTCTTTTGTCACAACGAGTTCCTCAAAGCTGCATGTTGTTGTTGTCGTGACATAAAACTTCTATATTGCGACATAGTCTTGTTGTCTTGCACTGCTGAATCTGAACTTTATATCACGACAGACTTTGAAAATGTCGCGACATATTTCCTTCCTCGATCTTTGTCGCTAGCTGAAATGATTGTTGCAACATTGAAATCTTTGTCACTACCAACTGGTCTCATTACTTTTCTATTTTCTATCGTGACATAATTTTTTTTTGTCGTAACAGACTTTCGTCCCTTTGCAGCTCTTTTTGTCACGACATAAATTTGATTGTTGTGATAGAACTTTACTACTGTTTACTTGATCATTGTCGCGATAGAGCAACATAATATTGTGACATAGAGTAACATAATATTGCTACATTATTCTTCAAGAACTTTTCAATCAATGCCGCGACACAAAAAATCCATTTTCGAGACAAAGTTTTGTTTCTGATTACCATGATGTCGCAACATTTACTTCTTTGTCGCAACATATATCATTCAATCCCTCTCATTTTGTGTCGTGACAAAGTTGTGAAATGTCGCAACATTCTTCACTTCTAGCTTAAGTTTAGCTTCATCTTTGTTGCGACATAGTAATTACTGGTTCCCTTGAAATTATGTCACGACATTTCTGCCTTAGCTAATTTTCCTCTTCTTTTCATTGATTGGCTTTCTTTTGCATTCAAACCCGCAAACACAAAGTTGGTAACATTCCATAATTCAAGATTAAAATGAGTTTATATAAACTTCCAAAATATGCCAGAAAATGACTAAAATAGATGAGTTTAAGACTTATCAAATTTCAAATCTAAAGTTTTGCTTATCCTCAAGCAAAGAAAAGAAAATTTTGTTTGTCCTCAAACAATTCAGCTTTTGTTTTGAAGGACATTTTTCTATTTTGCCTTAGACATCTTTTATCTTGAATCCATAATTTAGTAGGAAAGATAAGTTAGTTGTAAAATTATGTTTGAACAAGTTTCCCATCCAGAACAAGGAAGATTTTCAAGTAAATTCACTAAACAGGCAAATAATTCCTATAGCATAAACAATTTAATTATTTAACCTTGATTTGTGAGTGTGTGATGACCTCTCTCTTTTTCATTGGCAGATTAATTAATCTTCTAAGACAATACTCAGATAATAAACTCTTCCTTGATTCTTCTAAGTCCCATATGCTTGTTTGTCATATTAATCTCCACTAATGTAGGCATATACCACCTTCAAGATCAATTAGGTTTTTTAGGCTCAGAATGTCTGCCTGTAGTCAGAGATGAATGGACAATTTAAGCTCAATTTTACTTAGATTCCACTAACCTATTGCCTTCATTCTGCATCCTTGACTTTTTCCATTGATGTCAACTCTCAAACATCCCCTAAACTTGTTTGGTGCATCATGCTGCATACTTTCTATTTTTGTGTTTTTCTTGAACACATCCATATTGTAGATTCTATTCCTCGTATTAGAAGCTTTTTCACTTTTCATTTTCTGTCAAGGTTTATGGAATAGTGTAATGTTTTGTCTTCTTAAGCTTTCTACTACCCTTAACGAACTTTGGGTTAATAACTCCCGTTCCAGTTGGCATTAGGGTACTAGGTGTTGAAACACCCCTAAGAACTTAATTGTTCAAGGGAGGAAGGCTACAAGACAAAACTCATTCCTCCTTGATACTTTGTCTTTTCGCAGCTTTTTTTCTTCATTCTTTTCATCTTTCATCATCTCAATTGGTTGTCCTTTCTCAACCCTTCTTATCCTCTTTCACAATTCGAAATAATACTCCCCTAAACTTGTCATCTTCTATTATTGATGTATTTGTCATGCAATCTGGGCAAATAAGAGTTCTTTACTGTAGGATTAGATTTAAGGGAGGATTTAGGCTTTTCATTTGCTGGTTGATGATGAAATTGGTTGTTGGCTCAAATAAGGAACTAATGTATATGTACATGCATATTATAAGGGTAAGCTTTGAAAGACTCAAACTTTCAAGAATGGCATATATCATTTCTTGTTAGTGGTATTGCCTAGGATTTCGCCTTAACTAATAAACTAACAAGTTCAAAGCCGCTGAAGATTAAATCGTGGATTATCCTAGAAGATGTCCTTAATCTTAGCACAATTTGTTTCAGAGGTACTTTTGACCATGTGCATTATTTATTAGGATTTATAATAACTAAACTGTTTACAAAAACATAATTATAAGTCTTATTTGTTCCATTATTTGTTTAAATCTTCATTAGTCTAGAAGTTCAACATATTCAATGATAATTTTACAACTTCCTTTTTCAATTCATTTCATCTTACCTCAATTTCATCTATAAAAGTCTTGTTTCGTTTCTAGACATGCTGCTATGCTGTTTTACCAATCAAAAGCTTACTTAAATCAACCATTCAATTTAGAAAAATTTGACATAACAACAATTCAATTCAATCATCATTCAGATTCCACTAAACAATTCACAGCTACTCAGTAAATAAACCCAAGAAAACTGGTTTCTCCATTATTCAACAAAGTTATACAACTAAAAATTCATCAATCTTTATTTATTTAAAATTAAGAAATGAACAAGAAAAATGCAAGAGGAAAATGGACACAAATGTTTGCAACTGTTTTTTCATTTAAGTTTTCAGTATAGAGGATTTAGTTACAAAGAGAGAAATAAGGGAGGAACAACAGGGTAGGTCATTTATTTTTTCTATCATTCTTATTCGGACGGTTCAAATTTACTGGTTCAAACTTATAACCAGCAGATGAAGGAGAGAATTCAGGGAATTGGATTGGTGGTCTTCTAGCCTTGCTACCTTCTTATTTGTTTAATGCAGACCACTCCATGGAAAGAGCCATTTGCTTAATAAGATCATCTTGTCTCTGCCCAATGGAGTTTAAGGTTCCCTCAAACTCGCCTTGGGTAGAATACATCTTGATCAAATTATTGTTAACCATATCTAAACTCAGTCCATAACTTTCCCTCAGAAGGAGGGTTATCTCCATATCCATGTCCCTCTTGTCACACTCAATTCCCTCGCCTCATGGGCCGATGGGTGCTGCACTTCGGACCGTGCTGAACTAGACTCTTAACCTCGTACCGCCTTTATAAACAAAAAACATTTACATTTACATTATAAGTACCACCAGAAGGGTATTCATGTTCTATACACTCGAGTCCCATTACTTCACTATACAAAACTTATACCCATTCAAAAAAAAAATACGATTGCATAAAGGCGGGTGGAGCAATCTATCTCCTCCGAAATGCATGCTCGATGGGATGTCCCGTCCTCTATCCTGCTTCCGCTCTGGTCCCTACACGGATTAAAACTCTTGCTAAGATTTACGCCATAAACATAGGGACTAATTAATAACTATGATCGCCTCAACAAATACACTTATCTTATCATTCATATAACATACACTTCTATCATGTGACGCTTCATTATATAACCTTTCATATCATTTCTTATTCTAGTACTTATCATTCTGATCTATTTCATATTACATATCCTATTCTTGCATGTCATATTCGTGATACATATACTTATATTATATACTATACCATTTGTTATGTCTCTATTTTCATACACATCGTAGATCGCTACCGCACCGTTATCATGTACCGTGGTTCATGTACTAATTTCATATACCGTGATTCATGTAATCGCTTCATGTACCGCTCATGCAATTATCTTCTCATACTATTTCCTCGTTATACTTTTCATATTACTTTCTCTTTCATGTACTGTACTTGTTCATATACTTTTCGTGTACTGTACTTTGTACTTTCCATATACTGTATTCATGTACTGTTTCATGTACTATGTACTTTTCATATATTACCATATTTCTTATACTGTCATCTTGTACTTTTCATATACTGTATTATCATATTAACTTTTCAGATCATTTTACATTCTTATACATTTTCATTTATCATGTCGGATCGTATAATCTCATGTTACAGAACTTATCATCACATAGCAAATACGATGTCGTGATCATATCATATATTCACATGTCATATTCAAATCATTTGTTTTATGTTTCCATGCCTCGCATAAACCTTAAGTGGATAGTTGAAACTATAAGGGCCCGAAGGCGCCGTTATCATTGTACGAGACAATGACCATCTATAAGGGCCCGAAGGCTTATAACGACCTAAATCCAAAATAACTAATTAGTATGTCAGACTTGTTTTCCCCTAATAGGCATGCCCATCTATCCCTCTACCAGTTCTAAGCGTATTAATCCATTTTATTGAGCATTTTCAGGTATATCTCATCTACATGAATAACTATTGTTATCATGTATGCCGAGGAGATATACACTATTATTATTTCGTCTCATTACCTTTCACATATTTCTTAATTTCGTATTGTTGTTACTCATATTTCTTTACAATACGTATATTCATATCTTTTCTATCATTTAGCATTGTCTTCAGACTCATATGTAATCCATCATATATCATGAATGCATCTATGCACTCTTGTATTCATATATTCATATATATCTTTATCTATTCATATACCTTTATATCCTTTATGCATCATATCCTTTATGCGTTTCTATCATGATTTAGCTATTCATGTACTTCCTATATTTCTATCATGTATGCTTTTACTCATTCATGTGTTCCTATCATGTTCCATCTATTCAGTTATATGATAATCATATATTCATATCATATACTCTTATATTCATATTTCATGTCATCTACTTGTACATCTTATATCTTGTTAACTTATATCTTTCATGTACTTTATCAAAATTATCACATTTTATGACATACATCTATACATTTCTATACTTGTACGTTTTACTTGTACTTTTTACTTGTACTTTATCAGACTGTCCTATCTCCCGTAGGAGTACAGAACATAGACTCTTCCTTTGATACTTGTAGGTATTTTTCTTATCTATACTCCTTTACATATCAAATCTACATATATTTATATTTCTTGTTCATATCTACATCCTTTCTTACCATGTAATCCAATTAACTTTAACAAAGCGATTAGTACACTTGGTACAACAATTCAATTTTCAGACAAGATGTGGGCACCAAATGCACTTAAATAGCATATGGTTAGATTCTAGACTCAATGAGCTTTCCATAGAGTCCAAGAACACCCAAAACGGAGTTCCAACGAAGGAGTTATGCAAATTGCAAGCCATGAAGAAATCAGCAACTTGCAAATTTTGCATCAATAAATAGTGAGCTACCGGTTTTTGCTATTTTTGGACTTATTATAAGCTCAATATTATATCAAGCTATATATGATGGATTCTTAGACTCAAAGGGCTTTCCATAGAGTCCAAGAAATTAAAACGGAGTTCCTGACGCAAGGAGGGCCAAGCCGAGGTTTGAAAGGTGTAGTGGCTACGCACTGCGCGGGAAACCCACGCACAAATAAGACCGGTGGATAGGGCTACGCAATCGCCGGGGGTTTCCACGCAATTGCGTACCCGAGGGTTGAAAATTTGAGCCCAGCCACGTAATAGCGTGGTCTCCACGCGACCGGCAAAGTGCCGTAGAGCCTGCAGCTTCAGTGACACGCCCAATTTTTAACTCGAACCATCCCTATCAGCCTCTTGTCCACAGCCACAATATTCCCAATCGAGGCCACAAAAACATGAGAACACGACACCAAACATGCCAAAAACACGGTATTACAAAAACCATCCTACAATCATACTCCCAAAATCACCAAAAGTAGGAATAAAACCAAAATTCAAAATCCATACAAATTCTACACCAAAGCATAGCCTCCATACAAGTTCTACACAAACCTTAGTACGTTTCATACAAAAAATCATCGAAATCCTTACTTAGTTCCATACAAAATCCACACTACTCCATAAAAAAAAAACCCATACTTCCATACTAAAATCTTAGTTTCCATACCTTATTTCTCCCTTCCTCTTCTTTCTTCTTTCTTCTTCTTCCTTTCTCCCTTCTTTCTCCTTGCCTCACGTTGAGTTTTAATGAGACCAAAATGAGATATTTTTGGTCTCATCTTCTTTTATATTAAATTTTTCCTTTTATTGCAATAGGGTCCTCCAACTCTTGACTATTTGCATATCAACTTTATGCTATTTCTACAATAGCATACCCTCTTCTTATATTATGACTTCCATATCCTTTTTGACAAATTACAAATTATCCTTGTGTCTTGTAAAATTTTCTGCTTCTCAATCTCCATGTTTCGTATTTGACCATTTAAAATTCAAATTATGCCTACAAAATACCCTAAATATGCCGAAAACGATTATGGTATATTTCGGGGTGTTACACCTCTTCTCTATCAGGAGCTTGATTTCCTTATGATGCTCCTTATATAGATATCCAAAAGCATCTGCCTTTTGCATAAGATTTTGCTCCATTGCGTCCTCCCTCTCTTTCATTATCCTTAGCAGCTCACTGTCCCTTTTAAGCCGGTCTGAAATGAATGCTTTCTCCCTTGTCTTGAGTTCTCCTCTTAATTCTTTTTCTCTTTGTTCCAGTTTACTCTTCCATTCTTCATCCCTCTGTTTGAGTGCATTCTCTAAATTTTGATATCTTCTTCTCAACTCTGCTTCCATATACTCATCTCTCAATTGTAGTTGAATCTTTAATTGTTTGTCCCTTTCCTGCATCTCTTGCCTCATGACTTTCAGCATTTCCATTACTTCTGCATTGTTGCTTTGTTGCCTTAAGCTCTCAATTGGCTCCTGATGAATTTCTCTTACTTTTGGGGATACCATCAAGATGGGGCTCAAGCTTCTCTGCCTCTCTTGATACTCTTGAGCTGGACTCTCAAACTGTACTTTCTCAATGTCTTTATTATCCCCTTCCTCTTTTTCAGTTTCAACTTCTTTTTCCTTGCCTCTGTTCTTAGGCCCCTTAGTTATTCCTGTCAATGTCAAAGGAGAAGCCTTGGGGCATGTTTCTTCTTCTTCCCAATCTCCTTCCACACCCCATGATACATACCGTGATTGTCAGACGGGGTACTAATCCTCTGTGGCTGCCTTTGTAGTAACTCAAAATAGAGTTCTCTATTATCTTTCCCACACTAAATTTGTACCCATTCAGGATAGCATACAAGAGGACACCTTCCTTCTCTCTTACTGTGCTGAGATGCTTGATGGTAAAATGACTGAGCAGATGAAATGTAACCAAACTCTTTAGCTTCTTCAAATAAAGGGACCCTCTTGCAATAGACCCATGGGGATTCTTCCTTGTGGAATTCCATTTCCCTTTCCCATATGTCAGTAGATCAACTATTTTATGGTAATTTAGCTCTTTCACCAGTCTCTTAAACTTCGAACCATTCTTTCTCTCATTTAGATTGAAAATTTGGTCGATCTTCTCTCTGCTAAAGGATATCCACTGACCTCTAACCTACACAGTCTTTTCCTTCATTCCTACCATGTTCGAGTAAAATTCCTTCACTACATCCACAAATCCAGGAGCTTTGTGCTCGCATAATAGGTGTCATCCTTTCTTCTCAATTACTTCTTGGAATGGTGAGATTAGCCTGCTGAAACCTCTTTCGCCAATAAAGTCCTTGTGTTGCAACTTGTCCCTCCAAGCGAAATAAGCAAGCTATGAAACAAAATCGCTTCCTTTTTCCTCCCTTTGCTTAGCTCCAGCTTCTTCAGCTCCCCTTTTTCTTTTTCTTGTCTCTTTAGTTGGTTGTTCTATTTCTTGCTCTTGCTTCTGGTCTTTCTTCCTCCTGCACTGCTCCTGACTGTGTTTCTTGAACAACTTCTTCCTCAACTTCTGCATATTCTTCAATTATTTCATTTAGCTTTGGAATCAGCTTTGATGGGTCAGACATGGTCGAAATACGGTTTGAGGACTAGGGTTTTTCAAAGGAAGATGAGTGGGTTGATGGTTTATGAGGAAGGTGGCCTTTTAGTTTTCAAAATTCTCTATTTATAGTTCAACTGATTATTTGTTCTTTTCTAATCTTCGCAACAATAAGAATTTATGTTGCAACATAAACCTTAGGTTTTAGGCTTAAGTTATGTTGTGACATAAAATAATTGTTGCGACAAACTATTTACTTAGGGTTTTTTTTTTAACTTATGTCGTGACACAGAAGAATAACGTCGCGACATAGTTCATTCTGCTCAAGTAAAATAATGTAGCGACATAAAAAGTATGTTGTGACATAATTCTCTACAGCTTCAAAAAGAATAATGTCACACATTAAAAAGTATGCTCAATACATACTCTCGCAATTTCTAAAGAAACTGGATCTTTGTCGCAACAAAGATCAATAATGTTGCGACAAAGTAGAATTAATGTCACGGCAAAAGAAGGTATGTCACGACAATCCATTGAATTTTCCTCAAAATTGCACATTTAACATTCTTTCAACCAATCAACACACATCACAACATGCAATATATTCCTACCCCTCAAATCATACTTGTGAAGACACATCTAACATCAAAGAACCTCAATTCAAGTATGAATAATAAATCTCATTTCTTCACTCAATATAATTCAACATGATTATCATCAAGGTATTCAAGGAATGGACACAACAAAGCTATTATTCATTTTTTGCTCTAAAAAAAAAATACATTCCCCCAAACTTCAGCTATGCACAATCATTAAAGAACAAGTTAGGGGAAAAGAAAAACTCCCCCTTGTAGCACTTTTTGCATAGTGGTTCGAAAAATGTTGTTTCCAAATAAAATTTATTCTAATACATCTTCATCAGTTTTGAAAACAAAATCACAAAATAAAATTTCAAACAAATTAATATTAAACTTCAAACACACAAAATTGAAATGTACCAAGTTAGTTAGAAAATTTAAAAGTTGCTTCGCTGCTTCCCGATGATGCCTTTTCAACCGATCGGGCCGGAGCGCTGGGGTCGCTGGGTCGAGATGTGGATTGCTACCGCTGGGTCGGGATCGCAGACTTTGATGCGGGTAATTCCGCAAAGACAAGAAAGAAGAAGGGTCGTCGAGCTTCATTCGCTGGGTACGTCCGATGCCTAAGCCGGCTCTCGCAGAGAGAAAAGATAGACCGCTTAGAGGGCTAGTTTTTCAGACCTTTCACCAATACGGGGTTCTGTATTTATAGTATATGTTTTCCCAGTTGGATGGTGATTAGGATTCTTTCCCATTGGACGGGATATTTCCTGCTTTTATTGGTATCGGATTCGATTAGGGATATTGAAAGAGTAGTTTATTTTGAATTATCTTTCTTCCTCATTTGTGGGATCCGGCTTGATCTGTAGTGTGACACCCCGAAATATACCCTAGTAGTTATCGGACTTGTTTAGGGTATTTTGTAAGTATAATTTGATTGTTTCTGTGAGTTAAATGCTAACCACGAACGAGAGACCCGGAAAGCCATAAAACTTAAGGACAAAATTGTACTTGTCCAAAAGGGGGCCAAAAAGACATGGATTACTGAAGATTCGAGGCCAAAATGAAATAAAGGAAAATTTAATTATAAATAGAAGGAGCAGTGGGTCAGTGCTAAATAAAGAAAGTTAACCCAAAATGGTTTTATTTGAGGGCCAAACATGGCCTTATAAACATGGGTTTTAAAAAGACCAAAGTTGGTCTCATTTGAAGGAGGAGAAAAATCGTGAAGGAGGAGGAGTAAGAGAAGAGAAGAGTGAATAAGACGGGAGGAGCCAAGGTCAAGCCAACAAGGTATGGAACTACTAACCTTGAGTATGGAACTTGGATTTTCGTATGGACCTTCTTGGTTTTGTTTGGTTAATGGTTATTTGTTGTACTCAAACCTAGGGTTTGTTAGATTTCATCCTAACTAAAGATGTATTGAAATTAGGTTAGCAAAACTCTAAATGGCAATAAGAAAATAGGAATCTTCCTTCAGAAGGGATTCAAGTGGTTGAATTGTAAGTAAATGAGCTAGGCTTAGAGTAACCCCTAATTAATATTCATGTTTTTGTTGAGGATGGGCCATGACCCATATTGTATGGTTTCTGAAGAAATTCATGAAAGAATTTTAAAGAAAGATATCTAATCGAAGATGAATTGTGTAGAAAAGAGCTATAAGGTGAATTTGAAATGGTTTTTGAGGTATGGTGGAGTATAGAGTTGATCAAGTTAAACATATGGAAAAAATGTGAGAAAAACACACATTTTAGGGCATTGGTGACTTGTACTGGTACACTTTCAAAGTGTACCGTACACTGTTTCGATCATTTTATTAAAGTGTACGGCACACTTTAGGGGTGTACTGTACACTCGTCGGCCTGAGCTCCTGAAGCCTACCGGGGCCGATTTCTGACATAACTCGCTTCATTTCTATCCGAATGGAGCGATTCAAGTGGCTAGCGTAAAATGGGACTTCAAGGAGAACAAAACTTGTAAGAATAGGAATCGCCAAATTATTATCCTAAGTGGCCTAAAATCTACTCAAAGTGGGGCCATGTGCAAGCCAAATTCTGTTCCAAGGAACATAGAGTAGTCCGGGTTGTTTCGGACGTAACTTGAGTTTCGGTGCTCCGAATTGGGTGATTCCAGTTGGAATAGAACCCTTAGTACCTTATATTTAAAATAGTACAATGACCTAGAGTCAAACATGAAGTTAAGATCCCGGAAAAATTAGTAATACGAACTGTTCTAGTGTAATCCGGGTAAACCGACTAGTTTGGCATGAAATGCCATAATCCTTTAGTTTCGATGATCCGATTGGATTGATTCCACTTCCTAAGTAAAGTAGATTCAGAGGAGTAAGAATATATGAATGAGGTGTGTGATTCCACATACATCATATTTCACAAGAATATGAAGTGCCATGTAATAGGCATGAAACAAGGAAAATGTAGAAAATGAAGATCAGAAGATGTGTTCATAAAGAAAATGATTATGGAAAATGAAAATGAAAACGAATTGAAACATGATTGTGAACATGAGAGGCAATATATCATGAATACATAATGTGGTTATGATATATGATTATTATCACATATAAACTTAAAATGATAACAAATGATAGAGTATACATGAATGAGTATACATGAGTGAATATGTGAATGAGTGTATGAATGAGTATACATGAAGGCATATGTGAATGAGTATTTATGAATGAGTATACATGAATGAGTATACGTGAATGAATGTGAATGAGTATTTATGAATAAGTATACATGAATGAGTATACGCCAATGAATTTATGAATGAGTATTTATGAATGAGTATACATGAATGAGTATACGTGAATGAACACGTGAATGAGTATTTATGAATGAGTATACATGAATGAGTATACGTGAATGAGTATTTATGAATGAGTATACATGAATGAGTATACGTGAATGAAAATGTGAATGAGGTTATGAAATAATGTACATAGATTGAGTATATCTTTGAAAAGATAATACGAAAGTGATTATGAAATTGAAATGGGATATTTGAAAACCGAATGAATATGAATGATGATAAAGACGGGATTCATTAAACGAAATCCGTCATAAATGTGAATTAATTGATATATAGAATGAACCATCGACGTGGATAAACAATCGGCATCCGCCACGTGCACCTCAAATTTTCCAATGTCCCACTCGCGGGATGCACCAATCCCAAGATCCGTCATGCGACGGCGTACGGCATCAAGAAATGTCCCACCATGGATTCACTCAACTGGATCCGCTGCGATGGCGAGTGACATTTAATTGATACCATGTCGGGATGCACCAAACGACATCCTCGCCGCGATGGGAGAACCGACAGTGATATACCACATGTCTGGGATGCACCAAACGGCATCCGGGCCATACCGAGAACCGCATTACTCGATACTATGCCTGGATGCACCAAACGGCATCCGCCATGATGGGGAGAACCTATCAGTGATACGACGTGTTGGGATGCACCAAACGCATCCTACGCGATGGGAGAACCGACATTGATAACACATGCCTGATGTACCAAACTGCATCCGTCATGATGGAGGAACTGAATATAATACCACATGTTGGTGCACTAAACAAGATCCGTCATGATGGGAGACCAATTGTAAATGTGTAGGCATTACCGAATAATGATAAGAGCTGGATTCATTAAACGGAACTGGGCTTAAATGTGAATTAAATAGTCAAAGTGAAATAACCAACAATGGCGAAAAGTGTAAATGGGATTTTTATGTATGCTTAAATTTCATAAATTGAATTGTGACTGGATGGTTGCATTGAAAATGCATGTTGCGATATTATAAATGATGTGTAAAATGAAAGCATGCGAAAATTAGTAGCATGAGTTTATGATAAAATGGTAATATTTAGAAATGCATGTTATTATGTGAAGGTTATAGGTCTTTTTGAATTTGTAATGGTTTGATTTAAAAGAAGTGTTACTAATTAAAAAGGTTTGAAAGAATAACATAAACAAATATGTTTTGGAAAGATAATTGAAAATGCTCGAGTAAACCGCCCAGCTTTGATCCGCCAACCGCCGGTCGATTCGTCGCGACACTTTTAAAAAATAAAATTTAATAAGACGAAATAAATGTTTCTGATTGAAAACGCCGAGTAAACTGGGCCCAAAGTTGGATCCGCTAATCAATAAGCTCGTGGATTCTGGTCATGGTTAATTTAAAATGAAAATTTAATAAAACGAAAAACTAAAAGGATTTAACGGGCATCCGCATCATGAAATGTAAGTTCTAAAGGGAGTTGATTAATGGCTTCGCCGCGTAATGATAAGAGTCTAATATGTGTGGTATTAGTTTAATGTAATACGTATGAATTTAGCCAAACTTGATGCATTAGAATTGCCATTGTATACGTATAAGTTTACTTTGAATATGATTTGATCTATCATTACATGTAGTAGATATGAGTTACAACACACATCAAAAGACATGACACGGGAAGTAATATGAACAAGATAATGATAAGAATCTGAAAGAATAAAATCTACATGTATAATATGAGATGAGTTAAGTCACATAGAATAGACTTAGATATATGCATAAGTAAAAGTAAAAAGATAGTGATGGCGATTATTGTTGTTAATTAGATTCTTTGTCTATATGTTCCCCTTAGGCGTAAGCTTGCTGGGTGTTCAATCGGGTGTAGGTGCGAAGAGAGATAAGAGGACATGACATTCCACACCGGTAGACATCGGGAATAGGTGCTCGCGGCCAACATTCCTTGATCTCGATGTTTGTTTAGATATGAATTTGTATAAGTAAATGGGACTTGAAGTATATGTGTATAAACTTTAATGGATCTGCTCCGGTGGTAGTTCATTAAGTAAATGTAAATGATTATTGGTTGTAAATATTGTTTGTATAAAAAAAAAAAAAAGCAATTAAGTCGGTATATGGTTTCACACACCCAGAAACGAGTTAGTTCGTGTCAGGTCGAACCAAGAGTCGGGTCGTGACATAATAGGATGAGTACATTATATGGAAGTGAATGATCTTATTTTCCTTGATGGTGAGATTTAGTTGGATTTGCAGGATAATATGTTATTGGGGATTATTCTGTTGCTTATAGATGAGATTTAGTTTGATTTGCGGGAATGTGGGCTTTCTCCGTGCCATAATCGGCCTTTGAAGTGGCGGATGGGCCTTCATTCTGGAAGGTTTGGCGTCAGGCGCTGAAGTGTTTGATGGCGCGCCTTTGCTGGGTTTTGGTGAGTGGGCTGCGAGCCCGTTTTCGCTCCTATCCGGTACTTGGGGCCCGCGTATGCGGTGTGCGTGGGCAAGGGCATGCGTTCTCATATCGGATGCAATTTCCACATGTTTGCTGGAAGTGGGTTAGTTAGGGCTTAGTGTGGAGTCATCGTCTTGCGATAATGATGCTCTTCGATTTTATTTCATTTCCACTTCCTTTGTTTCTTTATGAGATATCCTCTGTCTTGTACTTACGATCTTGAAACTTTTTTCTTCGTTTTTAACGAGTTCGGACTTTCCTCTTCCTTAATTTCCATCTAAACCTCTTGTGTAGAGTCCTTTTCTGGCGTCTTTCCTGAGATAGCTTCTTCCGTGTTATTCCTGGGACCGTTGCTTCTTTCTCTCTTTAATTATGCGATGACGATACGTCGGCACGTTAGGAGTTAAGTTGGCCAGGGCTGAGTTCATTACCTACTATCACCATAGATTAAGATTCGCTCTTCTTCTACCTTGTGGAGGTGACTTTTCGGCGGTGTGGTTGGGCAGAACTAGCGGCGCCTCGATGTCGGTCGATCGGGAGTCGATCTTCGAGATGCTCGAGGCGCCTTTTCCCTTGGACAAGGTGGGAGAGTAGACAGATTAAGTATCTGGGGGTCGAGAATACTAAAATCGCGTTGGGAATGCTTTGGTGTGGGACTGCGAGGTTGGTCCCTTGTATGGCAGCTTTTGCTGGCGTTGCGACCTCCTTTTGACGTCAGAGTGCGGTCCCCCAATGTTTTTGACCTCCTATGTGGTTTAAGTACCCTAGATGGTATGCTTCTTTGGAAGTAGCTTTCGATGATAATGGTCTTCGACTTCCCTCTGCGTCCCTTCATAAAGGGGTTTTTGCGACAACTTCAATGTCTGTCCTTCTCGAAACTTTCGCCCAAATGCATTTGGGTATTTTGGTTGGTCCTATTGGTTTCTTTCAGGGACGGGGGGCTCGGTGTTTCCCGGTATAGCTTTTGCTCCTTTATCTTTAGCGAAGGAAAGCCGTGGGGGCTTCCTCATTTTCAGTGTGGCGCTCCTCACAGTGATTCGGAGTCTTAACTTTCCTCCACAGACTTTGGAAGGAGCGTTACTTCTTTGTCGTGATGGTGGGAGTATGACCGACTTGACAAGGGCGACACCTGGGCGTTAAGTTTGCTTGGACCACCAGAGAATCTACGTGAGGTGTCGCTTTGTTTTTGATATAATCTTTGTAGGGTCATTGGATATCTGATGCATTGTCCACGTGCCTCACCGTTGCTTCGATCAGATCTCGACCCTAAAGATAAGTCGTACGCGCGAGCGTTAGGCCGGAGTATTTAGCGTCCCGGGCTGATGGTCGGATATTCCTGACCTTTGAGCTCGAGTCGGCCCAGCTCTCTTTGTTTGGGGCGCCGCCTGCCATCTATGAAAGTCTCTCCCATCAGACGCCCGGTAGCAAACTCGCGGGAAACCGGCGGTGAACCATTTGTCTCGGAAGTCGGAGCGTGAAGCGAAAACCGACCGTTAAGAAAGACCAAGCAGGCTAGGGTAGGTTAGAAATTGGGCGCTTCCTCTTCTCCTTCTACCCCCATTCGAACATCGGGGCAGATATTGCACTTCAGATTGAGGTCCTAAGCACCCGAGTTAACCGATCCGTTAAAGTGCGATTGCAAAGGCAAAGAGCTTCTCTGGGAGCGGTCGAAGCGTGACTGTCATGCCTCGCAGTTTGGAGATCCTCTGCAGCAGGAGTGTTAAGCCACACTTCCTCAGTGAGCGAGTTGCGAGAAGGGTTCAACGGCGGGGATGGTGACTCCATGCTTCTCAACGCCGAGCTTGTGGCGGGCGCGGTCTCATCCATCCTTAAAGATTCTGACCTTAAGAGGTCGGGCTCGCTGCATGTTGAGGAAGTTTTGGCTCTATCCCTCTAGGGGGTTTCCTTTGTAAGTTCCCATATCTTGTGAGTGTGCGATTTCACCACAGGACAGGTGTGGTCTGTGTTGGATGCGATCTTTGCATTGGATGTGGCGGGTGGCTACTCGTTTGAGTTTGGCCCGAAAAGCCAATCAGCGAAGGAGTGGGTGTAGAAATTTGCCGGGGTTTTACAAGGCGGGGTGGCTTCACTCTTCGGCGGGCGAGGATTCTGAGGATCGGGTGCGGCGTATGGCCAGGGAGGCGTGAAGCTTAAGTGCGATTTGAGCGTCTGGCGACACGTGCTGGCCAGGGTAAGAGAAGATGAGGCCCGAAACATCTTGAGAGCGGCCGAAGGCGAGCTTCGGGAGGTTCGGGATGAGCTGTGAGCTGCACAAAATGACTTGCTAGAGGCTAGACAATTTGCGGTCTACCCGAGTATGAGGCTTCCGGATGGTTAGGGATGAGCTTCTTGTCCCGAGAGCGAGCTGCGGTCGGGAAGAGCTGCGTGTGGCCAAAGATGAGCTGCTTGATAAGGCCGGTGCTGCGGGATGGGGCTCGTCGTGAGAGCTCCCGAGAGCTGCAAACTCGGCGGAGCGCTGTTGAGAGTAATAGAGTGGGCTCAGTGGGACCTTAAGTCAGCAGTAACTCTGGTTGCTCGGCGGGATGAAGTTATAAGAAGATGAGGATGAGGGCCTGTATCAATGGGCTTCCTAGGTGGCTTGCCTTTAGAGGAAAATTTTGCTATTTTACCCGGGCTGGACTTCAACCTTGACATCCACCCAGCGACGAGGAGAATTTGAGGAGTCCCTCTCCTGCTAACTATTACGGAGAGGCCCAGGACACCCCTATTGAGGCCAGCTCCCACTTCTTCACCCTCTGTCTCAGCACGATGCACGATCTCCTGGCACCCCCTCTTAAGCTTACGGCGTCGATTTTTATTTTATTTATTTTCTTTGGGCACAGGACCGGGGCGTATGCCTTTTCATAATAAATGTTCTTTTTACCACTTTTGTCTCTACTTATGCATTTCGTTGATGCGCATGGTAGTTAATTTCTTGGCTGCATAACTTTGAGTTGACGTTTAGTGAAGCGGCTCCCGGGGTACGCCTATGGTTTGAGTTGAGCGGTTGAGCTCTCAAAATTGAAGCTTTATCGGGCTCCTGTGTTTGAACCTTATGGGGTGAATAACTGTTGATCTCGACTCTTAAGTACATAACTTTGTGCGAGAGTAGTAAATATGGCCCGAAATTTGCTGAGCTCGGCCCAGGCCTTAATGGATTAGATAGCGTCGACTCTTGCGGTGCATGGCTGTGCGAGTGGTCGAGCTCGATCAAAGCGAGTTCTTCAGACTCGGTAGCCCGGGCCTTGTGGGCGGTGCTGGTGATCTGAATCTTAATTCACGTAGTGCGTCTGATGGTCGAGCTTGTCAAGCCCGGTACGCCCCTAGGCTGATGAGGGCCTTGTGGGCTGAATAGCTGTGTGCGATCCCGACTCTTAAAATTTGCATGGCTGTGTAGAGTAGTTGGTCCGTCAGAAATTTCTTGGGCTCGCGATTGAGGCCTTGTGGGCTGAATAACTGGTGATCGACTCTTAGGTTGCATGGCACGAAGCGGAGTAGATTGAGCTTCAATCAAGCCCGAGTTGTTAGACTCCGGCCCGATGCCTTGTGTTGAATAGCATGGTTGATCGACTCTTAGGTTGCATGGCACGGTGCGAGTGGTCGGGCTTCGTCAGCGTTGTGGACTCGGTGGCGAGACGCCATGGGTGAATAACGCTGAGGGTTGATGTGACTCTTGGGTACGTATGGCTTTGTGCGGTGGTCGAGCTCGTCAAGGCCCGAGTTCTTGTGAGCTCAGGCGGGCCTTGTCAAATTTTAGTGCTGGCGTCCGGCTCTTAGGGTGCATGGCACAGTGTGGGTGGATGAGTTGTGGCCATTCTTGGGCTCCGGCGTTGAGGCCTTGTGGGATTTGAATAACTGTTTGATACGACTCTTAAGTGCATGTTTGGCGAAGTAGTCGAGCTCATGGCCCAGAGGCCTGGCGGGCTCACAGGCGTGAGGCCTTATAAATTTGAATAGCTTGAGGCGATCGGCTCATGGCCGCGTGACTTGTGCGAGACGTCCAGGCTCATCAAGCCCGGTACTAGGCTCGGCGTGAGGCCTTAATGGGTTGAATACTTCAGAAGTGATCGATATCTTAATTTGCATCTTTGTCTTTGGTAGTGAAACTCGTCAGTTGAAATTTCTTGGCTCCGGGGGCCCGAGGGCACTTGTGTTGAATGCTTTGAGCGATCGACTCTTACGGCATGGCTTGTCTGAAAATGGTGACTCGTCAAATTAATTTCTTTGGGCTCGGTAGAGTATGATTTGATAGCGGCGATCGACTCTTAGGTTGCATGAGGCTGGCCGGGCTCAGGGGCGTTGAGGCCTTGTGGGTTGAATAACTTTGGTGATCGACTCTTGGTGCATGGCACAGTGGGAGTAGTGCAGCTCGTCAAGCGATTTCTTGGGCTCGAGTGAGGCCTTGTGGGGCGATAACTTGGTGGGCGACTCACTTAGGGTACATGGCACGGTGCGGAGTAGTCGGGCTCATCCGCGGGATTGTTAGGCTCCAGGGCGTTGAGGCTGGAGTGAGATCAGCTTAGGCTATTTGCCATAATTCCTCAGCCTCGGTTGACAGGCTCGCTACCACCTGACAATGCTCTTGATGATGCCTTTTTTAGCCGGTGACTGGGCGTTTGGTCACAGGCGGAGATGGATTGCTCTTCTTTGAGATTTGAACTCTGAGGCTGCGGATGTGGCACTCCTACGCAAAACGAAAGAAGAAGAGGTCGGCGGGAGCTTCGCGTGGCCATCGATGCCCGAAAGTCAGGTTCCTCGCAGAGAGAAAAAGATGACGCCAGTAGTGTTTTGTGTGCCTTTCACCCAGATGGGGTGGCTGGTATTTATAGTATATGTTTTCAGTTGGATGGTGAAGTTAGGATTCTTTCCATTGGACGAGATATTTCACGCGCTTTTATCGGTATCGGATTCGATTAAGGGATAATGAAAAATAGTTTCTTTTAGATTATCTTTCTTCCTCATTGGTGGGATCAGAAACGATGCGGGATGTTATATCATGAATTATCTTATTTTCCTTCTTGGTGAGATTTAGTTGGTTACAAAGATAATATATTTGTGGGATTATTCGATTTCCCTTATCGATGGGTTAGTTTGATTTGCTGATCTGACTCTCAATTACCATGCTTAGGCCTTTGGTAGAAACTGAATTTAGACCTTCATTGAGGTGTGTCAAAGGCAGAATGTTTAGTGGCGCGCCTTTTCTTTGGGTTTAGTAGTGGGCTGCGAGCTGACCACAAACCATCACCTCTATTCTAGTTCATATCTTTAAATGTTAAACATTTCTTTGCAAATTATTTCCTTCGATAAAATTCTTCTCTTTTCTTGAAAATGCAGGACTAATCTTCATTTATGTTTCCTCAAGATAATGGCTCAACTTCGACATTCGCCCGAACTCACTTCAGAGTGGAGTTTTTAGTGTCCTTTGCTCCAAATTGTACTTACTACTATCGTGTAAAGACCACTCCATCTTGACTTCAGTTTTCCTGGAAACAACTTGAGCTTAGAATTATATAACAGGACTTGCTCTCCTAATTTGAATTCTCTCCTCAGAATTTTCTGATCATGCCAATTCTTTGTCTTATCTTTGTAGATTAAAGCGTATCACTAGCTTAAATTCTCAAACTCTGCCAATTCATTCATTTGAGTAATCTTTTCTTTTTAGCAGCTTGAAAATCACAATTTAGTTTCTTGATTACTTATGGCATCCAGCTTTATATTCAAGTTCTAGAGGAGATGACAAGGTTTTCCAAATACAATTCTATGGGGACATTCGATAGAGATTTTGTACTTGGATTATAAGCCTCGCAATGCATCATGGCTTTATAAACCGGTCTTTTTTAATGCGAGTTCCTTGTTTTCTCTAGAACTTGAATTTTTTTTTATAATTTTATTATATATTTCGGGAATAAATTGAGCTAACTTTGGTATTTTTAGAATTGTTAAATGAATGTTGATTAAATTATTATATAGCTAAAAGCCAAATGCAGTAAATGCTAAAATGAAATTAATTGAACACGGAAATAAACCTAAGTGAAAAGGGCAAAAATTTTGGAAATTGAAATAGGGGCCTAAGGGTCATAGTTAAGAAAAAGAAATGTCTAAAGTGTGATTAATGAGAATTTAAATGCAAATGAGACAAGCGTGGGCAAGCTAGCGATTAGGAGAACTTAAGCCAAAATGGATTTTTAAAGAAGGCAAACAAGGCCTTATGTGACATGGGATATTTAAGACCAAAGTGGTCTTGAAAGCTCATTTGAGCAAAGCGGTTTGAGAGAAGAGGAAGGAGAGCTAGGGCTTCCAAAGTGAGGAGGTTGTGATTCTTGCTCCATTAAAGCAAAGAGTTTAAGTCGAGTTAGAAGAAGAAAGCTTGGCATTGAAGATTGAAAGAGATTTAAGGTAAGAAAAACCAAACCCTAATCCTCTTTCTAATTGTGTTTAGGTTTAATAAAACCCCAAATGTGGTATAAAAATGTTCTTGGATGGTTTTAGTTCAACTTGAAATTATTTTGCATTGTTTATATTGGTTTGGAGGAGTGTTTGTAAAAAGGGAAAATGTTGGGTTTTCAAAGGAAATGCTGTCAAAATTTGTCAGACCCTATTCTTGTTTTTTGCTATACAGATCAGTTATATTATCCAAATAAGTGATTCTAATTGGTAAGAACCATAGAATGGAATTAAAATGTATAGAAGGGACCAGGAGCAAATTGTAAATCTAAGGCTCCTAAATAGGGGCTTAAAGGTGAGCTTGGGTAGCTCATGGGTTATGCTCTGTTTTGGGTATTGTTATAGTGTTTTGGCCATAAGTTGAGTTTCAATCATCTAAATTGAGTGATTCAAAATTCTGGATAAAATATACTTCTAGGGGAATAATTTACTTGAAGGAAGTGTATGCAAATTGTAACCCCAAAGGGCCCAAAAATTTGTCAAAGTGGAGCTATGCGTGAAACGATCCCCGATTACCTTTGCAAATTGAGGTAGTATGGATGTAAATGTAATAACGAAAATTTTGATGATTGAGTGGATGATTCTAGTTGGGAAGAAACCTTAACCATAGCTTCAAATTAGTAAAGGAACCGTACCAATTTATGGAGTTAAGACACACGAAGTGGGAATAACGATAGGCTCTAGCAGAGTGGTTTGGGCATCGTTGATTTGGTATTAAAATGCCGTAACTTGAGTTTGTGTGATCCAAATGAGATGATTCCAATTCCTACTAAAAATAGACTCATAGAGATAAACTTTTCTTGAAATAAACATGAGCAAATTATGGCCCATGTGTCCCCAGAAAAATTTTCAAGTGAAGGGGTATCTGGTAGACATAAACCCTGACCAAAAACTCATAGAATAACCTACTAATATGTGATTGTCATTGTATTTTGAATAAGATGACGAGGGCTTTGCATTAAGTCGAATTTCGGTCGGAATCAAAGTGGCGATTTTAGTTTGTTCTATCTTCTCCTATTCGTTTCAAGATTTGAACTATTTATTCTAAATGCATAAGAAAAACATATTGAATTGTTTTAATTGATTTGAAGAGTGATTGTGAAATGTTTCAAATGCTTGCATGAGTATTGAAAATGAAGCTTGTTTATACAAATGTACATATTGTGCAAGTATATTTGCTATAAGAGATTTGAAGCATATGGTGAATGTTAACCATTTAGTTCATATGAAGGATATATTGGTATACCAATAGGGGTCGAAAATAGCGATCTTGCTTAGCGATTGTATTGATGTGTCCTCGATCTGACCAGGTGGGATCGTGCTCCCGGTGGTATTCACTAATTGATTTTTAATAACTAGTCGATAGCCCCAGTGAGGCCGGTCTTGGATGATTCAAATCTTTGTATATCAAAAACATATCATTAAATTTGTGGCAGAACCAATTAAATTGATTTGAATTGACAAATTGGAATTGAAAAGCATGATTGCGAGTGAAAATGAAAGAGTATTGTGAAATATATGATTTGATTATCAATGACTTATTGCATATGGAAGTGTATATTTAGATTTGATCAATGAACCATAAATGATTGTATATGAAATAAGTATATGTATTGTATTGACATTGATCATCCAAAAAGATCTTTAAAGTTTGTTGAAGTAAAAGCGCATGATTTGATTAAGCGAAATCGTGAGAATGGAATTGTGCAAACCACTAAGCATGAAAATGCTTAGCGTGTAGTTTTATCTTTGCGCATGTACCGATTGAATAGGAGCTGAAAGAAAGATCGAGGAACGTCGAGTCATAAAGAAAGAATTGCGGAGTATGTTCCGACATATGCATTCACCCCATATCTCTTTTTGAACATTGATATTTTGTAAAAACAATTTCAGCTCTAAATATATATTTTGTAAATCATTTGAAAAGAGCGATATGCCTTTATAGTAATTAATACTTTTGCATGAATGAAATGAAATGAAACACCCCTTTAAGCAGCTTCATATTTGAAAATGATTTTTATGTCAAGCGAAGTGTAACGCTACGGCGTGTTTTGATAAATGATTTGATAAAGGTGATTGAGTGATATTAGAGCAACCACGGCGGTTTGGGCCAGTTAAACAAGTCGAAAGTGGAAATAGGTGCTTTCTGAAATCTCGGCTTGTCCATTTGATTGAAAGGTGATAAGCGATCTCGTACATGCCGATTCCATATCCGCTCGCGCCAGTTTGCAAAAATTTTGTTTGCAAATACTTCCCTCATCACTTAATGATTGTTAAGGTGCTCCAAATACGCTTAAAATATTTCTTGAATAAAGAAACCCATTATTGTCGCGGCATCATTTGCAGACGACTGTGCTTCGACCATTTGGATATACATAATCCACAACTAGAAGAATGTATAGATTTCAAATGAGGATAGGAAAGGTCATAGATTATCCCCCATACATAAAATACTGCTTAGTAAGATTGCATGAGGCGTCTCATTTCTTAAGTTATGTGCCGTTCTACATTTGTTTCATCTTGATATTTTAAAAAAAAAATAAAAGAAAATTAAAAAAAAAAAAGAAAAAAAAAAAAAAAAAAAAAAAAACACATTAAAACAATCTTTGAATATAGTAGGCGATAAAAAACCCGATTGGAGAATTTTATGGGTTGTTCTATCATAAGTGTCCTCCATATGGTGATGCATGAAATTTATCAGAATTTATGTATGTTTTTAAGTGCACATCTCTGCAGTAATCATATCTTGCTCCTCCATACGAGAAAAGTAGTGGGTCATCTCAAATATAAAATCTGCTATCAGTTCTCAATTTTCTTTTCTACTGGTGGCTGAACTCAGGTTACATAATTTCACAGGCTAAGTAATTTAAAATATCAGCATACCAGGATATTTAGACCGATAACCTAAGTAATTCATAAGAAAGTTTGCACTATTTTAATTTTCTTATTAGTATTTTCCAATATGAAACAGTGTATTATCACATTGTCACTACCCTTTTTGTCTTTGATTTCTAAATCAAACTCCTACAACAATAATACCCATCTGATCAGTCTTGGTTTGACATCTTTCTTTGCCATCTGATATTTAATAACAGCATGATCAGTGTGTACTATAACATGTAACCCCAATATGTAATGCCTGAATTTTTCACAAGCAAACACCATTGTTAGCATCTCCTTTTCTATGGTAGAGTAGTTCTCTTGTGTCTCATTGAAGGTTTTGTTGACATAGTATATGGCCTTGAATAGCTCCTCAGTTCTTTGTCCCAATACTGCTCCCATTGCATAGTCACTAGCATCACACATTATTTCGAAATCTTTGTTCCAGTCAGGTGTTACCTTGATGGGAGATGTAACCAATCTAGGCTTAATTTCTTCAAATGCGGCTTTGCAAGATTCATCAAAATCAAACTTTGCTTATTTTTCCAACAGTCTGCATAATGGTCTAGAGATTTTTGAGAAGTCCCTCATGAATCTCCTGTAAAACCCAGCATGTCCTAAGAAAATTCTAATCCCTTTAACCGTTGTAGGTGGTAAGAGAATCTTTATAATAGCAACTTTTGCTTGGTCTACTTCAAACCAGCTGCGGTATGCGAATGATGCCCTCTGCTACCATAAAATGGCATTTTTCCCAATTCAAAGCTAGATTTTTGTCTTGGCACCTTTGAAGTATTGTTTCCAAATTTTTTAAGCATTTCTCAAAATTGGATCCATATACTGAGAAATCATCCATGAAGATTTCCATAGCCTCTCCTACCAAGTCTGAAAACACAGACATCATACACCTTTGAAAAGTTGCAGGATCATTACATAATCCAAATGGCATCCTTCTAAAAGCAAAGGTGCCATGAGGACATGTAAATGTAGTCTTCTCCTGATCCTTAGGGGCTATGGCAATCTGGTTATATCTAGAATATCCATCAAGAAAACAGTAATGAGGGTGTCCTACTAACCTATCCAATATTTGGTCAATGAAAGGTAGAGGATAATGATCATTTCTTGTAGCAGTATTTAGTTTTATGTAGTCCCCATCTACGCCCCTCCATCTTGTCCACGAGTTCTTGTAGGAATCAATTCATTCTTCTCATTTCGATCACGGTGAATCCACCCTTTTGGGAACCATGTTGAGCTCACCAAGAACGTATGAGATTGCATATATAAAACCGCGTGACCATATCGGTACTTCTTTTTAAATGACGTATTTCATTCTTGGATTCGGTCTTCTTTGATGTTCAATGGAGTTCTTTGCATTATCCTCAAGGATGCGGTGCATGTAGATAGAAGGATTGATTTAACACCGAAATCTTGTGACCAAGCAATTTAGCTTCATTGTATTTCTGAGAGTCTCAGCGGTTTTATTCTTGACTCTGTATCACGGTGAAATAATAGCATGTTTTTCTTTTTCGGGTTCTAGAAGCATGCTTCAAATGTGCGGGTAATTCCTTCCAAGGTTAACATTTCGAACTTATACATTTTGATTGCCTTTTCTTCATTGCTGCTTGATTTTTCTATACTATTCTCATTCAAACTTAAGACTGTTTCTTTTAAATCAAAACTGGAATTCAGCCATTCACAATCAAGATCATCAAGATACTAGAAATTCATCTCATTTTCATTGATTGAATTCTAAAAATTACAACCAAATATCAGCTCAGGACTGATGGGAACTATTGTTTCTACAGTCTTACACTCTATACTTTCACATTCAAACTGTTTTAGACTTTTGTTCAAGTTGAAGTGTCACAGCTTCCTCCATATGAAGTGAGTTCTCCCTTTAGCATCTATCAAGGCGGCTCTAGTGGCGAGAAAGGTCTTCCCAGTAGCAGTGGAACTTGTGTATCACCCTCCGTATCCACTTATTTACAAAGTCCGCCAGGAAAATGAATTTTCCCACCTTGATGAGTACATCTTCAAGGACTCCTTCTGGTTATGCCATTGTTCAGTTTGCCATTTGCAAAGTCATAGCTATGGGAGTGAGCTCTCCCAAAATAAGTCTCTTTACCACTAATAATGGCATCAAGTTGATGATAGCTCCGGAATCACATAAAGCCTTCTTAATTTGAATTGATAGTGCGAGGGAGAATGGTGAAGGCTGTCGGATCCTGCGTCTTTACTCCTAGTAAACTCCTTTGGATCACTACATTGCATGTTGTTGTCAAATTCACCACTCCTTCTTCAGCAAATTTTCTCTTCTTACTCAGAATGTCCTTCAGAAACTTAGCATAGTTAGGCATTTGAATCAATGCCTCATCAAAAGGCAAATTAATCTCTATCTTCTTGAAGACCTCCAAGAATCTAGAGAATTACTCCTCCATTTTTTCTTTCTGAAGCCTCTGAGAGAATGGAATAGCTGGCATGTAAGCTTGTTTTTCTTTTTTCTTTTTCAATTCTCCTTTCTCCACCCGCTACTCAGTCTGCACCTCTTCTTTCTCAGCCTTTTTAGTCAATTCTGAACTACTCAACTTAGTCTCGTTTCCAGTTTCTTCTTTCTCTTCTTTTTTAGTCTTTTTGTTCTCTTTTTCTTTTATGCTTTCTATCTATTTTCCACTTCTCAGAGTCACCACCATACAATCCTTAGGATTCTTCTTTGTATCACTTGGGAAGGCATCCTTGGATTGATTATGCATTGCTAGGGAGCCCGGCACTCTTGTGTCTCCGAATTTTTCAAAAGAAGGCAGCAGTAGTATTGGCTAAAAACACATTTAATATTGTGAAATGCTACAAGTTCAGTAAGTTTCTGCTCATGAATATTCAACAGCCTCTTATTTTCTCCCATGAATGTCAGCATTTGATCTTCAAAGGAATGAGATCTTCTTTGTCCCTAATTTTCTGCCCTCTGACTTCCTTGCTATTGTTGTCCTTGGAACCCATGTGGAGCATATTGTTGTTGAGAATTTGCCTTTGGTCTTTGGACCTTCTTGTCTCCTCTCCATATGAAATTCTCATGATTCTAGAATCTTGGTGTGTGTAATGAGTTGGCAAGTTAAGGTTTGGCTTAAAGTTATAACTTCTATTAGTATTGAGAAATCGTGCCTCCTCGACTTGATAAGGACCCTCTTAAGAATTTAGTCCCTCGCCAACCTTCTCTTTTGTCTTTCTTCCATTGTTTCCTTCATGTGCTTAGTGCATTCTTCTATCTTGGTTTCCCATCTTGTTCATCAATGCACAGTTTTTTCTTCTATAGTGATCATTTGTTAAGCTTATCTTAGCTTCCTTTCGGTTTGTGCACTCCACGAAGTCTCAGATGGAGCTCAATAGTTGCATTTGGCAAGATCTTCAATCAGCTGTCTTGCCTCCTCTACACTCTTCCTCTTGAATGCTCCACAACAAGCTACATCAATCATGCCTTTGGAGGTGTAGTTCATAGAGTGATAAAAGATGTCCATCTGTGTAGTTAGATCAATGCCATGCATTGGGCATCTCTTCATCAATCTCTTAAATCTTTCCCATGCAGTATAGACTTTCATTCTCTCCTTGTTTGAACACTATGATTTCCTCTCTCCTTTCTAAAGTGAGGGCAGGAGAGAAGAATCTGCTCATGTAAGCCTCCATCAGTTCTTCCCAATTGTTCACTAATCCATATGGCAATGATTCAAACCAAGTGGCTCTCTGTCTCTCGTGAAAGAAGAGTTTTAACTTTATCATAAGTCTCACCCTATTCAATTTCATGTTTGCCATTCGCAAAGTGCCTCTCATTGGGATCACTACTTGGGTCTTAATGTATTGATCTTTTCTCACTGCATTGTGATCAAAGTGACTTTAACTTCGAAATTATTGAACATGGCGAGTTGTCTCAAGTAGAATGTTCATCTTGAATACTTAGGCTCAAATCCTCTATAGTCATTTGTCTCTGAGGCCTCTCTGCTACTGTTTCTTCTGGAATAGGTTGTCGTATCTTTGTCTGCTCTGCCATAGTTGTTGATTCAGCCTTTTTTACTTTTCTTAGATTTCTTGTATTGTTTCTTTCTAGTTTGTGTCCAAAGGCGACAGATACCTTTGGGTTTTCTATGCATGTAGATCTTCTTGAAATAGAAACACACTAAGATCAAATGAAATCTGTGGAAAATAGCTATGTTAATTTAAGCTCTTAAAAGATTTTTAGTAGCTTTCTCAACTACTGTAGTTAAAACAATTTTTGTAATTTTCTGAAAATTTTGATAAAACAGCGAAAAATGTCTAGATTAGAAATTCTCTCTTTGGTTGGAATATTGATATTTAAACTCTCCTTTCTATCCCCGACAACGACACCAAAAACTTGTTAGACTGATATTTTTAACATAGACACCAAAATTGACTAATTTTTGAAGACCAAATTAACTAAGTATGATGAGATCAATGTGTGTCCAAACTTCTGGTACTGCCACCAAAGACTATTCAGTCCCTGGCAACGGCGCCAAAAACTTGTTAGATTGATTGAAGATATAAAATATGTTGTTTGCCTTGTATAAGAAGGCTTCATTTGAAAATGTGTTTTGGTCTAGGTCACTGCAAGTGCATAGGTCATACAAGTAATAAAAGTGGATTTAAGTCTAGATGTCATTCCTGAGGATTGATGAGAAATCACAAAATCAATTTACCCATCCCGCTCAAGATCCTTACTATTTGAACTCAAAAGTTAAAAGTGATTTGGTTTTAAACTAAAGGAAATGTAAAAACTAAATAAAATTCTATAACTATACACAAAGAATTCAAAATAATTGGATTGGATAGTTCACAGGGTAAGTTAACACTGGGAAATAGATCAGTGTACAATCATAAATTTTTGCATCATTTTATAACATAGTTCAACCATTAGTTTGAAATCTGAACTTGTCATAGATGCAAGGTAGTATAATTTGGACTTCTCCATACACCATACATTTCATTAATTAGAGATCCATTTTACTTTTAGATATATGAGTCTAATCAGTTACTTGTAGAATATAATCCTCTTTCTAAGATCTGGGTAATTTTCCTTTTAAGTACTTCACATCCAAATCTTAGGACTAAAGAGTTCTTGCCATATAGAGGATGTGCAGCTTTTCATTCAATCTATTAGTAGCTCATCATCAAATCTGATAAAATTCTCTATCTCGTGATTAGATTTATACTAACACGAATTAAGATCCTTTAAATGAGATAGAGGAGAAACCTCGATAAATTAAATTGATACATCATCGACATCCTCACACCATGAGTAAATTAGTGATCTATTGAAGTATTTGAGTTGCTATTAGTTCCGCAACTTTAGTTTAACATACACGCAGTATTGCTGTACTCTCGAGGAATCTCCATCATGTCACTCGGAGGACTTCCACGATCGAGCAAGATATATTTCTTTAAGATTACCCAATATTAATATTACGCAGAACAAGTAATCCTCAGAACATCAATTAAATAAATTCAAGATTTTTGAACTGTAATAGTTCTTTTAATTTGCACAAATAATAATTAACATCGATCCATTCCCCGAAAGGGCTCAGTCTTTCAAAGCTTGGATTACAATATGGTGACTAATTGATGAGGAAAATTCACTTTGAAATTGCAGCGGTGGAAATAAATGAACTCAGAGAAAATTTCCAAATTCCATTCAAGTCGAACTGATAATGAAAACTAAAATTTACAATGAACCTAGCTCGAAACCGCACCAGATCTTGTTCAATCCCGAGAAGCATCCACAAATACTAAGCTAAAGCGATGAAAAAAAAATTAAAGAAAAAAAAAAAAATATATATATATATATATATATATATATATATATATATATATATATATATATATATATATATATATATATAAGAATTCTCCGACTACCGAAGTTCTGGTTTGGCCCGAAAATGCAGACACGATACTAGATGCTTCTATTTATAGATTTTCTGATGGGCCGCGCCGAGGCTGAAATTGTGGATCCCCCAAAAATATGGCCAATAGGTTGCTTTGTCCGCGACATTGAAAAGTGGAGTGCATAACATAGTTGTCATCATTGTTCTCTAGCTTTGTCGTGGCTTGCAGTTTTCTGTCGCAACATAGTTTCGTGCCTTCTTTTTGAATTATGTCACGATAGACTTTTGTTCTCTTCTAGGCGCTTCTCTTCAACTTATGTCACGACATAGCTTTTCGTTGTCACGACAGATATTTTTGCCTTCAGCTCTTCATCTTTGTTGCAACATAAATTATTGTTTTGCGACATTCTTTCTGTGGATCTTCTCAACCTTTGTCGCGACAATATTTTCTTTTGTTGCAACAAAGTTCCTTAAAGTTGCATGTTGTTGTGGTCGTGACATAAAACTTCTATGTGGCGACATAGTCTTGTTTTCTTGCACTGCTAAATCTGAACTTTATGTTGCGACAGACTTTGAAAATGTTGCGACATATTTCTTTCCTTGATCTTTGTCGCTAATTGAACTATTTGTTGTAACATTGAAATCTTTGTCACGACCAACTTGTTTCATTGCTCTTCCATTTTCTGTCGCGACATAATTTTCTTTTATCGCGGCAGACTTTCATCCCTCTGTAGCTCTTTATGTCGCGACATAAATTTGATTGTTGTGACAAAACTTTACTACCGTTTGCTTGATCATTGTCGCAACAGAGCAACATAATATTGAGACATTCTTCTTCAAGAACTTCTCAATCAATGTTGCGACACAAAAAATCCATTGTCGTGACAAAGTTAATCTTCAATTACCATTATGTCGCGGCATTCACTTCTTTGTCGCAACTTATTATCATTGATCCCTCTCATTTTGTGTCATGACAAAGGGTTGGCGATGTCGCGACATTCTTCACTTTAACGAGTTCCGGCTTCATCTTTGTTCTGTTATGATATCTGTCGGTTCCCTTGAAATTATGTCGCGACATACTGAAATTATGTTGCGACATTTACGCGCTAACGTTTTCTCTTCTTTTCTTGCTTGATTTTGCTTCTTTTTACATTGAAACCCTCTAAAACACGAGTTGGTGAATATTTCATAGTTCGACATTAAAATGAGTCATAAACTTCAAAAATATGCCGGAAAAATGGACTAAATAGAATGAGTTTAAAACTCATCACACGGCTGAGTCCCAGGCATGTACTTTGGAGTTTCGGAAGGCGAGGGCGAGGCGGAGGTGGGGCTTTGCCGCGTGGAGGTTGAGGCGGATGTCCTCTACTAGAAATCCAAGGCGCTGGGGATGGGGGTGTCTTCTCCCTCCCCATGCTGACCGGGGACATGGAAGCTATGGAGGAGGACTACTAGAAGGCCCTGGAGTTAATTTTTGCTTATGGTTACGGGTGTTGTGCATTAAAACATGACATTTGTGGGGACTAACCAGAGGTTCCATAAGGTAATGTATCGACTTCTGCAGCCAGCTCCTTAAGAGTTCTTTGTGAACCGGGGTGCCCCCAGCTAACGACTATTGAAGACCACGGTAGGCGGATCAAGCGAAGAGGCAAAGGGCATGGGTGCTTGGTAGGGATCTTTGTTGATTTTGTCCCTCTTTCTTCTTTCTTCTTTCTTTTTTTGTAATTGGCCCCTTTTAGCTATTATTGACGCTATTGCGTATTTATAAAATATGATTTTTGGTTTATTTATTGATTTCTTTCATTTCACAACTCCCCTCCGCGAATCTTCACTAGGATAGTTGCCTTAGGGGTGCCAAATGTTAGGCTACATGGGCCAGTTGGCAAGGCACCATTTTTGGGCTTTGGCTTTTATCGTCATGCTAAGAGCCACTGCAGCGCCTAAGTAGGCTTCAGCAGGTTAGGAGCCACGTATGACATTTTGAAAGTGCTAGCAGGCTTAGAGCCACGTCTGGTCTTTTGAAAGTGCTAGTAGGCTTAGAGCCAGATATGGTCTTTTAAAAGTGTTAGTAGGCTTAGAGCCACATATGGTCTTTTGAAAGTGCCAGTAGACTTAGGGCCATCACGGTCTTTTGAAAGTGTGGCGGCTTGAGACCCTGTCGGTATTTTAGAAAGTGCCATGAGCTTAGAGCCACATCTTGTGGCAGCCCGATCAGGGGTCAGTTGACAGATCGGCTGCTTGAATATTCGTGGATCTTAGGGTGGCAGACACCACTCACAAAAATAGGAGAGTCTCCTTTGTGGGGGCTCTGCAGGTACAAAACTGTCCCGACAATTGACCTTTGTCCCGATATTTACAGACCACCAGGGTCCATATACAATTAAAATGAGTAAAAATGGCCACTTGGGCATGCATCAATACTCACAAAGAACAAATGAGCCCCATATCACAAATGGATTCGAGTTGTGATCTTTCTTAGCAAGCATATATCAAAATTTAAAGAGTTTTAATACATGTTCTACAAAGCAGATACCACGGCTACAACGACTTTCTTCTAAAAGTTCTAAAACGCGGCCTCTAGTGAGCGTCGTCCTCCCGTACACTCCCCCGTACCGAAAAATAGTGATCCTTCGACAAGGTGGAGCAAAGCCAGTAGTGATAATTTCCCTCGTGGGTTACTCCCACCTAAGTGCATGTCATGTGACTAATCACCTCAAGTAAATCGTGATCACTGCTTGGATAATACACATGTCAATCATGTCTTGAGTCCTCACCGACTCCTTCACACATGCCTAAGCCAAATGCAAGTAAAAATACAGTTTTCAAACAAAAGTTTTTTATTCTCGAAAACTTACTACCGAGTTTCGGTAAAATTTATTGGACAACCCTCCGAGGCGAATATGTTGGATAACCGCCAGAAAGCAAATTAAGCAATTTTCCGTGTGGTGTTGGTTAAATACTCCCAACTGATTCTCGGGAAAATCTTTCGTCGAAATTCACTCCTGAACATTTTTCCTTTTTATTTTCTTTCATGTCATGCACTCCTTTACTAATATTCTAGGGTGCCTGAGTGCATATGGAATGCATTATGCCAATTCAAAATATCCATGCTAATATATTTTTCATGTATATATTAACATAATTAATTTCACACAATTCATGTTATTCAATTCACAACAATAACACCAAAATTAGGTCACATATTAATTAACAAATCAAGCGATTCATTTTGAATCACCCGAGCCACACGAAAATCACCTGACAAAATCCGTGAGCGGTGAAACCCCCGCCGAACCGACCTTTGTTCGTAGCCCTACAAATAGGGATTTTCTCCACTCGGTTCAAATGTTTTGAGACCAAAATTATGGCTAAATCAAGCCTTAGAATTTCCCTAACCATTCGCATGGCTCTTAGTCAAAGAATAACACAAGTAGGAAAAGATCTCTACCTCTTGGAGTTGTCGAAACTCCACCAAATCAGTGTCCACGCGTAGCGCTCGCAGCGTAGATCGACTTTGCTTCTTACTCCGTCGAGAACCGACGGTCCGAACGTCGGGAAATCTAGAGAAAAGTCACACACTCTCTCTCTAAAATCTCAAAACCCAGCTCTGTAGCGTTTTCGATAACTAGGTGGAGAAAGAAAATTATTTCATTTGTCTTATACTCATTTAACTTTTAAATAATTCCATCCATTGTCCGCCGTTTCACTATTTGACACATGGCTTAATCTAAGCTATTCATCTCCATCATCTCACTAATCCATGCAACATGTGTCACATGAATTTTATGTAGTAGGTGACTTTGTCATCACATATCTCTCACAAGCGTTTTCACATTTTAGACACCGATTGCCTCGAAAAGCGTGAAATTAAACATCTCAGATTGTGAAGTCGACGTGGTAAATTTAAATTTATAAGGCGATTCCAACGGTGAAGTCTGTTTTGTTATCCGAGATCTATAAAAATTTCAGGTTTTGACCGAAATTACCATTTTAATCTTTTTCAGAAAATTCGAATTTTCTCGGGTGTTACATTCTCCCCTCCTTAAAAAGAATTTAGTCCCGAAATTTGTATAATAAAAAAAAATCACATGCATATGCAACGTGCACTATGCCATGTATGTAAACTAGTCATTTAAGTATTAAACGACTAAACCATGTACCTATGTAACCACACAACCCTGCTTGGTGTCTGGCTTGTGACATTCCCGAAGTCACGATCCTTTGTGACGATAGGTCATCACCCAATCCATGTCATGAATGACATCCATATCTGAGCCCTTGCCGACTCCACACCCAACTCCCAAATACGAATTACGTCAATGGGAAACTAATCGTCGGTCCCAACTCTTACCACCCGGAAGAGCTCTAAGTCTACGTGATAACCATGACCGTGTGTTTTCTCTCTCGAACCTTGAGAACTTTTGACTACCATTGCGAGTCTCTTACATCCACACAGAAATTTTGGATATCTCCACGGGTCTCTTACACCCACACAGAAATTTCGGATATCTCCACCGGTTTCTTACACCCACACTTAAATTTCGGATATCTCCACGGGTCTCTTACACCCTGCATTGGATATCTCCCATGAGTCTTACACCCACGAAATTTGGGATATCTCCACGGGTCTCTTACACCCACGAAGTGGGGATATCTCCCGGGTCTCTTACCCCACCACAGGTTCCTTTGGGATATCGCCAGGTCTCCTTCACCCCGAACTCAAACTTTTCACCTTGGGGATTACGAGCCCCCTTCTTGCTTTTACTACAACACACATTAATTACTCTCCATTTCTGATTTGAATAGCAGGTCTTCATTGGACGTAGTCCGGCCAAAATCAACCCACATCATGAGTGGTGAATGACCATATTGTGCAACCACACCCCAGGCTCGGCAGCAGTGTCACCGTGCACCCACACCCGACTCGATGTGATTTCCCCCCGGGGGGATCCACCATGAGCAAAATCTCAGAGATCTCTAACTCACAATCCAGGAGCTATCAGAGTCGACTCTCCACCACATCCTAGGAAGAACATCCACCCCTTGGCTTCTCTAAAAGGTCTTAATCTCTAAGCGAATCACATCACACAAGATGCATTATTGAATGAATATGATGCAAATCGATTTAAAAGCATTATCTAGTCGACAAATCTGAGTAGAAAGCGTCCTCTGCATATCCGGTAATCTGGTATGAATTACGGTGCCATGGACCTTTGCCTCTAGGACAATCTCTTCTCATATGCCCAAGCTGTCGGTAGAAATAACATATCGTCTGCCCTGCCTGACTAGAAGTCTCGGCCTGTGAGCCATGTCCCTAACCTCGACCCACACTATGGCCTTTTACGGCCCGTGTGTACGAAGTTCTTGTATAACACCACTACTTGGCCCCGAAGCCAGGTTCCTCGGCCCGCAGTAGGGTGTGGAGGAATGAAGCCGTGTCCTCTCACGTCCTCTGACCTAGCGGGGTGTGGCGTCCCCGAAATCTTGGGATCCCTTTTTGTCTGCAGGCGATCGGAGTCTCACGTGCGAGTGTCGGCGAAATAACATGTCGTGCGCCTGCTGACTAAATGCCCCATCACGGCCCAGTCCCGAAACTCGTGTGACGAGTCCTCTGCCTCTTCCTGCAACTGAGAAGGTTGATCCTCCCTCTCCTCACTAGCATCGCATTTCGGATACCGTGCATCCTCATCTCTTTCTACATGGTCGAGTCGTTAGACCATGGAGTCCATGTCTGTGGCGAAGCCACCTGCGATCTTTCCCAGGAATGGGCGACTCTCCAGCCATTCTCAAAGCCTCGACACGCAGCCGTATCGGGTGGCACATAGTCATCACTAAAATGTGCCAACTCGGTGAATCTGGCCACATACTCCATCACTGTCATCGTTCACCTTGCCATTTCACAGGAACTCTTGGGCTGCATGTCAGCGGTGGCCGAAAATACTGCCATGAAAAGATCCTTGAAACTGCATCCATGTCATTGCCTCTAGATCTCACAAGGTCTTCGCCCGGGTTCCACGCACTTGGGCCTCACCTCCCAGCTGAAAGCGGCTAGTCGATCTGAAGTCGTATCGGAGGCCAATCTCCGTAGCCTCGATACCTTCGGCCTGCGCGAACCCAGTAGTGCATACCATCGGATCTCACTCCCCCTGTGAATATCGGAGGATGATGTGCCACGAACCTCTGGAAGTTACCTCGGACCTCCTGGTATGGCACTAGCTGTGCAATAAGCACGGCTTGGCCGCCAATCCGTCTGACCTCAACAAAGACTCTTGGTCAAATCTTGTGGTACTTAGCTGGCACCTCATTGGTGACCCCCTCGATCCTCTCCGCGACTAGCCATGCACATGTCGATGACAAGTTAAGTTTTTAACGCGGTGTCTCTTCAGGTGTAAACCTGACCCAGAGACACTATTCACATACCGAAAGAATATTTTATTTCATACACAACGTTCATGCATTCATAGGTAATGCAAGACAATAAGTTCATATATATTAAATCATATTTAACAAAAACAAATTTTATTTTATTTTATTTAAATTTTTTTTTTTTTTTTTTATTTTTATTTTTTTGAAAACCTCGTGAACAGTGTTCATGAACAATGATTCAAACAATGACTGAAAGATTGTCTGAGTGAGTGGGTTGGTGCACGGGATGTACACACGAGGAACTTCTTTGCGCTGCGCCACCTTTTCATGGCCAGCGTACGTCTGGAAATGTCGCGGAATGGCTCCCCGAGCAAATATCGTGGCCTTCCTCTCGGCAGTGTCCACCGACATGCAGAGGCGGGTGTCACGGCGTGTCGCGGCCGTGTCGTCGGCGCCCCCGCGCGATAGCTGCCAGCAGATATCCACCGACCTCACCGGTCGGTGTCGCGGCGCTTCCGTGACGTGTGGGCGCATTTGCGGCCGCGTGTCGCAACATTGTATCGAGACCAGAAGTCGCCCCTCGACCGCGATACGAATTTTTTGTATGACCCACTCTTGGCGGGCCGTGCGCGTCTTCTTGCCGCGCTCGTATGGCCGACACAATGTCGATGGCCTCGTCCGGCCAAATATCGTTGGTGTGTGCTTCTCGGCCGTGTCGTGGCGATGTCTGGCTAGCCATGCGCCCCTGCGCTGTGTCTGCTATGTCACGATACGATCTGTGGATCGTGACGGCTTTGGGAATTGGCAGTAACCCATTCGACTCCTGCGGCTTTTTTTTCATGATTTTTTTTTCATTTGTACCACCTCTTGGAAGACGACAAATATATATATATATATATATATATATATATATACTATATATATATATATATATATATATATATATATATATATATATATATACTATATATATACTATATTCTTACTTTATTTATTTTTCATTTCATTAGAACCAAAAATATTTATTTTAAATTTTTTTCTCCCTATTTCTTGCTTTGGCAAAACCTTAGAAAATTTCTTCAACCTACATTTTTTTTCCATTTAATTTTGGACTATTTTGCCCCAGAAATTTCTCAAGCGACTTGTTCTCACACTAACCCATGTTCAACATTTTTTCCTATATTACTGCTATTCACCAAGCACAATTTCACACAATTCATACAACACATGATCACACATCAATCATCAAAGTACACAATGGATGCATGATCTACCCGTGCCCATCAAGCCCTAGGTATTCGTAATACCTGTATGTAAATCACCAGCTGTGGCCTTGAAATCCAGAAATTAAGTTGTGACAACCCCATTAAACTGCGGAATACTCGTGGATCCGGGTTACAGAACACTACTCCACGAATCGGCGAGTCTCCTTTGTGGAGCTCTGCAAGGTACAAAACACATCGATATTTTACAAAGACCACACCGGGTCCATTTACAATTAAAATAGTAAAAATGACCGCTTGGGCTATGCATCGTCTCGCAAAATTACATCTAACTATATACGATAGTTCGAAGTTATTCTGATACTCTTAGCAAAACATATATCAAAAATTTAAAGTTTTAATACATGTTCTACAAAGCGAATACAGCTCCATAGCTTGGCTTTTTTTCTTCCTAGACCTCTAGTGGCGTCGTCCTCTGCCACACTCACATGCACGAAATAGTAATCCTCGATAGAAGATATGGCCAATTAGTGATAACCTCGATGGGTTACTCCCCACCTAAGTGCACATGTCATGACAACCAATCACACTCAAGGAAATACATGATCCTACTTGAATGTCTACATACCTATTCTCATGTCTCGAGTCCTCACCGACTCCCTCACACATACCTAAGCCAAATGCGAGTAAAAATACAATTTTCAAACAAAAGCTTTTTGTTCTCAAAAACTTACTACCGAGTTTCGATAAAATTTATTGGACAACCCTTCAAGGCGAATCTGTTGGATAACCCCCCGAAACAATTCATGGGCCCCTCTGATGTGAATTGTTAAGCAGTCTCCCCCAACACAATGATTCTAGGAAAATCTTAGTTGAAATTCCCTTTCCACGAACATTTTCCTTTTATTTTCTTTCTGTCATGCACTACATCATAATATTTTAGGGTGCCCAATGCATATGGAATGCATTATGTCAATTCAAAATATCCATGCTATTATATTTTTCATGTATATATTAACATAATTAATTTCACACACAATTCATGTTATTCAATTCCTAGCGATAACACAAAAATTGAGCTCACATTAGAATTTAATTAACAATCAAACAATTCATTTTGAATCCTTTCAAACCGCACAAAATCACACACAACAAAATCAAGTGAATAATTGAAACCCTGGTCGACAACGTTCACGAAGCCACCTGAAATAGAGATTTTTCCACTCGATTCAAATGTTTGAGGCCAAAGTACGATTAAATCAAACCTCGGAATATCTACAGCCAAATTCGTAGCTCTTGTAAAAGAATGCAGCAGAGTAGGAAAGATCCCTACCTCTTGGGTTAGCCGAACTCCACCCGAATCGATGTCCACAGCGTAGCCCTCACTTAGTGTAGATCGAGCTTTGCTTCTTGCTCGTGAGGAAGCAGAAGCCCGGTCGAGCGTCAAATCCCTGAAGATAAGTCACACTCTCTTTCTCTAAAATCTCAAAACCCAACTCACTACACGTTTTGTTCTTCAAATTGGAGAAGAAGACTATTTCATTTTTGTCTTATACTCATTTAACTTTTCAATAATTTCATCAATGTCCCTTCATTTCACTATTTGACACATGGCTTAATCTAAGCTATTCATCTCCATCATCTCACTAATCATGCAATATGTGTCACATGGGTACATGTAATAGGTGACTTTTGTCACATCAAATGTCTCTCACAAACCGTTTTACGGCTTTTAGGCACCGGTGCCTCGAAAAACTATGAAGTCGTATCTCGGAATTCGATGAAGTCGACGTGATGGCTAGATTTCGGGGAGGTGATTCAACGGTGAAGTCCAGTTTCGATCATCTGAGATACAGAAAAATTCCCGGGTTTGATCAGTACCATTTACCATTTTTCGAGGAAGGGTCGAATTTTCTCGGGTTTATATCTTTGGTCTTTTGAGAAGTGGGACTTTGAAGAAAATACTTTAAAATTTAATTGATATGCAACTAAAGAAAACTTTGTTGATAATATTTCGAGAAGCTGATCAATGTTACTTTTTCCAAGGGATCCACATCTAGTGGATCCTTCTCTTCTACCCTGATATGGGCGGCGAACTGTGATTGCTACACAAGGGTTTGATCTTCGAGGAGGGGACTTTCATATCTTTTCTACCCTCTATGTTCTCATATAGATTGCTGATAACACTGTCGTGAGACCAGCTGACTACATAAAAGGTCAACCTGCCCAGCTTTAGTCAAATAACTTATCGTTTGATGGTAGGTCAAAGGGATAACTTTCATCGAGTGTAGCCAGGCCCGCCCCATTATTGCATTGTAAGGTCCTAAGTCTTTGACAATTGAGAATAGAACTTGTTGTGTGACTGGCCCAACTTTTACAAGAAGCGCGACATCTCCAAGAGTTACGATAGTTACGCCATTAAAACCAGAGAGGATTTGCTCGTTGAGTTCACCATACTTAAGGAAAGCTTCATCTGCTTGAAGGCTGGTAGTTGCAACAAGTGCATGCGTCTTGCGGGATCTATTAGTACCACGTACGTTAAAACCGTTAATACAGAGGGTGAGAACCAGTGCGTCATAATGGGGCACAATAACCTTATTCGTGTTGATAAGAGGAAAGGATATTAGGCCATCTATCGGCTTGGTTTCTTCATGTCTAGCTTCCACGT
Source organism: Tetrastigma voinierianum (assembly GCA_016808115.1). Classification (NCBI taxonomy): domain Eukaryota; kingdom Viridiplantae; phylum Streptophyta; class Magnoliopsida; order Vitales; family Vitaceae; genus Tetrastigma; species Tetrastigma voinierianum. The sequence continues at coordinate 142,122 of JAEQBH010004112.1, forward strand.
GGATAGCATTTACCCTGACCCTAATTGTGGCGGCTCTCAAGAGTTTCTTCTGTTGGTGCTTCGATTGATACTAGTTGTCGAGACGGAACACCCGGTATGGTTATGGCTAGCACGGACTGAACGGTACGCCATCTTGCAGTGTTGATACGTTTCGCGGCCTATCTGATGACCCCATGGTGAGTTCTACGATATACCTTAAAAAGTGTCTGCACGATCAATTTTTCCACCGTGCATTTTGAAGCGACATATATACGGCCTCATGCCCATGATCTCTAAGATAATCGCACTGCAAGGATTTGTTCCTTTGGGAGGGATCCGTCTGGATCAGTGCAGACCACTTAAACTCTGGCAGGTCATGAATGATGGGTAATAGCCTCTCATAAGAGATGTTCATGGGAGTGAATTGCGGGAGCTCTCTATTCTTTTGTGACTGATTACGGGATCACTTTTGGTCTCTGCTCTGACCTTCCTTGGATTCGGATGGCTTCTTTCCAGATGGCTTATTTCCTTTAGTCATTTGGTTTTGTAATCATAATGATGCGGGTTCTTTACTCGGATATTGTCCTCCGGCATTGGTACCCTGCTTCCGGCTATGCAATATAAGCTCTTCCGTTGCCTACGGCGAAGTAAAGAAAGGAGTAGATGGCCTAAAGCTTCTCCTAAAGTTTTGGAGGACTACATCCATGCTATATGACTTTATTTGTTGGACGGCTTGCCCGAACCTCCTTGTGAAGTCTCGAATAATATCTTCTTCCTACTTGAGAATAGTTTGTAAAGGAGCTGATATTCCTCTTTTTTGTAAGCAACAGATGTTGATATGAATCGTCCCTTAGTTCGTTGAACTAATTTATCTTCGAATAGCGAGCTTGTGAAACCCAGCCAACCACGAGGCCTGAGCTAACCCGGGAACACTTTGCATAGCATCCGGTCATTGTCGGCATTCAGTGTCATCGCCTGATTATAATGGAGCATATGGTCATAAGGGTTAGTGGAGCCATCGAACGTGGTGAAAGCTGGAATGACAAACCCGCGGGGTGGCTCGTAGTTAAGGATGTGTTGCCTTAGGGGCGAAGAGAGCATGTCATCGGGTCTCCGAATTAAGGCTGCTGGTGGCATGTAGAACGTTGGCTCTACACTAAAGGCAGGGTGCACAGGCGGCATTGGTGGCATCAGCACGAGAGGCAACATGGCGGTTCCCGGGGGCTTGATTTGGCGGTTTTGTCTTACAATGCGCCTCTCCTTGCTCACGTGAGATGCACCCTTAACAGCATCGAAGGTAGAGGCGGGCGATGGCCTCTTGCACGATTTGGCATTTGTGCTCTCTCGAGCATTCTTTGTCGGCAAAAGACTTAGGGATGGGGAGCTATCGGAGGACAGCTCATCATCCATTGGGGTATCGACATCATCAAGGACAACGGGGTCCTTCCCTTTATTATGGGCGATCGGTTGCATAGCACGACTGCTATCTTGTACATCTTTTCCAAGATCGTGACTTTTCTCCATTTGGGCCCGCTGTAATCGTTCGACATGACCTTGTAACTCCTTCATCTGCCTTCCTTCTCCTCTTGTTTCTTCTCTATGTCCAGACGTCAATGGAGGAATTGGTCCTCTGGTGATTGGATTACCGAATTGGTTGACATTGCCGGTACATGAGTGAATCGAACATGGAAGGAATCGATAGAGTCTAGGTGGTGAAGGGTTTGCTAGATGTCGTTGGAGCCAAGCGCGTAATTACGTAGACGAGACTTTACTGTTAAGCTTCCAGCGAGGCCTTGATTATTGTTACCTTGATCGTCACGAGCTGCTCCCAAAAAAGCATCAATAATATGATATGAACTGAAAAACGTCGAAATGACGGTTGACTCTCAGATGATTAAGTCGACAAAAGGTGGAGAAGAGAAAGGAAGTACGAGTTGGAATTGTTCCTTCCTAAGTAGGTGATCTTCCTAATTTATAGAAAGCGGTTCACAAATCCTCACTCTATCTCGAAGAATCTCACTACAATTTTAGGGATAAAATGTGTTTTTTCTTTATCGAGGACTCGTTCTCCCTTATCGAGAACTAATTATTCATATCAGGGGATTATTAACTGATGGGTTGAAAAGCCCAGGAAATTCGTGCGTAAATATCTTGTGGCTGTATTTCAGCGCCCATCCCCATTTATCGTAATGAAGCTTGTGCGTATGCGGAAGGATGACCAGAGCGGTGAGCTCCCAAAGCTACACAGACGGGCGTACTTGAAGCTAGCCTCCTAGGAAGATTGCTTGGCTATCACGGAGCCAGGCCTTTTGGATTCTCCCGTCCAGGAAGTGACCTTAGGTTTAATATGGTAGGTGGGTTTTAGACCGTTTCACATTCTGGGCAAGCGGGCCTTGGCGTCAGGCCTGATGAGTAATGGATCCCAAAGTATGGAATGCTTTCAATGACTTTTAAGCTTTTCGGAATATGTATATTTGCATAATCTGGATATTATCCTACACCACTGAACTTAAGAAAAGCAAAAAAAAACAATCAAAGTCGATACCCAGCCTAAGCTGGTTGAAGCAATTATTTTGTCAATTTTAAAACATTGCAAAGAGAAGTTAACATGGCTGCAAACCACGTTTCGAATAGGAATAATGACAGAAAGGATAATTACTCGGAACTGTGAATGGAGATGCTACAACTGTTTTATGAATCTCCCTTCTCAGATACCAAGCCAAGTTCCAAAGTACCAATTTTTCCTTGATATACATTTAAAAGCTCAGGAACATCCAAGAAATTCTTTTCACTGAAGCAAAAAAAAAACCCAAACACAGATCCTTCTTCACCAGCCCCTTTATTTGAAGAACTTTCAGCACGCGAACACCGTGGGCCGTCTTCTTCTCGAAACTGCGGGCAAAGATTGATGGACATCTAGCAATAGCTGCAGGTTCCCAATCTATCTCATTAACCAAACATACCATCACACTCATTATTTTCTTCTCAGAAGATTTCATACATAAGGGATCCAATCTGAATATCAACATAATCTCATCATCTGTCAAACCCCACCGCCTATAAACCTCCATTTTATGCTGAAACGTAGATTCAGTCAATAGAAAGCTGGCTTCAATTGCTTTCACAAAGCTGAGTCTCAAAGGATTGAATCCCATTTCAATAACCTTCATGACAGTTATACTAAACTTCTCCCTGTTTTGGGACACTACATTAGGGTGACGTATCACCAAAAACCTAATATTTAATATGTGAACTCCAGTTTCTTCTTGAGTAGCAATATTCAGAGCGATAGTCTTTTGCACATTTTTGATTCGAAATCCAGAATGGATTCTTGAAAGCCCTCAAAATATATTCACTGTCCGTAACCACACTCTTAAGCAAATTATAGCTGGGAATAACATGATTTTCCAAGTTCCTTTTCAGGATAAATGGGCTTCAAACAACAATACTGACAATGTCAGGCCCTGAAAAACCTACTGATCGGAAGAACTCCAGTTTGGGCAAAAGGGTTTTCTCAGGATCGGCAGTGAAACAGGATCCGGATACTTGCTAACAGCTTTGAACTCATGGGTGTGGTGAATCCATAATCTCTAAGGACTGCCTGGATGGAGTGTGCTCTTTCTGGGGTTTCAAAGTGAACCTTCCGCGATCCAGATAGAGCGCACCTTCTGGGGACAACCCACAAGAGTTGATGAGGTAAGACACCGTGAAAGAATGTTGTTTGGGGGAAGAGAAAGATCTAAAGATCAAAAGCTGGGTATTTCGAAGAAAATGCAATTGGGTCTTTGAAATTTCAAACAATAGCCCCACATTTGGCCAAAGTGATACTGATACTACTCTCTTTGCAGAAGAAACTCAAACTAGTACTCATTTCTGGAGATTGTTCGTGTGGTCTCACCAGTTTTGAATCCGATAACCCTATTTTGTAGCATCCGTTGCAGAAAACCAAGGTAGCCAAACCAACAATCGACAAATCAGAAGCAGATGGGTCGATTTGAAAATGTTCCTTCCCCAAATCATTTTCTATCCAAACAAACAGAACCCTGACTCACCCCTCGGCCCTCTTCCTCTTCCCGCACAAGCGCTGTCTTTGTCTGAATTCAAAAGGAAACCGGTGTTCCTGAATCCAGATGCATATAACATTAATAAAGAAGAGATTACATTTCTGTGTCAGATTCCATTATCTGAAAATTAGAGATGGGTGTAAAAATGGGTTGTATGTGATATGGAGTATATAGAGAAATTAGCAGGGTGTAAATAGAAATTATAGTAATAAATCTCGATTAATTCATGTTGAAGTAACATACGCTTAAAATGTGTGTGGAGTTCTCAGGTTAGATAGTTTTTGTTTTTTTTTTTTTGAAGGAAACAACGAAAGAGGCATATTCTTCGCGTGAAAAAAGGGCATTCCGAAGGAATCAGGCTCTCAGGACCTCGCACCCAAAGCGAGAATCATACCACTAGACCAAATGCCCGGCTTGAAGGATTTCGTATAATTAATTTTATAACATTTAAAGCCTTGAATTATTTTTATATCCAACTAAAATGAATTTTATTTATTGAATCAATTTTCTAAATGATTTTGATTAAAACGCTTTGTTACCTCATAACAGTATTTTAATTTTTACACTTATAACTTCTTCAAAAATTTTAATTTCTACTGTTTAAATTTTTATTCACCTCTCCTGTTTATGACTCTCACAAGTCTTTTATTACACTAATAATTTGCTGAAAGGAAAAAAAACAAAACGGATTCAAAAGTTAAATATTAGAAAAATAAATGAATTCATGTAAATTTAAAATTTAAATATATTTACTTATAAGTACAAGATTATATCCATATTTGAGATTTTTTTAAAAAAAAAAACTATTAAAGATATTTATGTAAAAAAACAAGATAGCCACGTCTTTTAAGGGGGAAGCAGATCAGTGTTTAAATTTAGTTACTGAGGAAATCGTTTAAAGCATTTTCTCTAATTATTAGTCTTTTACATTTTTTAAAAGTACTTTCGAAAATTTATCAAATAAATTATCATTTTTTCAAACACATTCTTTCATAAAATCATTTCCTGAAACTATATAGTCGGTGGCCCCCCTTCTTATCATTTGTCACTGTGGAGTTTTCTTTTCCAATATTCTCATGTCACCATGGATTCTATTTTGATATCCAACCAAAGCTGCTCTCTATCTTCTGAAGACATGGATTCTCTTCCTACATCTAATCGTAGGAGAACAATAAGGTACGGTGGTTTTTTCCTTTTTTTTTTTTTTTGTATGGGTTTGATTTTTTGATTTTATATGTTTTTTTTTTCCGTAGTGCATGACTCCCATGGATCTTAGCATTGAAATATGTCTTTTTGTTCTTTCTTCTTTTTTTGTGTTACTTATTTTTACATTCTTATGTTTTATATATTTTTGTGCTAACATAAAATAGAATCTGCAACCATTTGAGAGATGATGGTGAAGATGTTTCTTTAATTTAAAATATTAATGAAGATTATAAATGGCCTATTCTTGAGTGAACTCCTTTGGTTAGAAAATTATGATGTAGTTGATGAAAATGTTTTTCTTTATTTTGAAAGTCAAATAAGATGGTAATAGCTCATTCTTAGAAATGTTTTCTTCATTTTTGAGGTAATTAAAAGGTTTTGGACTAATGACTTATTCCCAGCACTTTATGTATAGATGATGAAGATATATATTCTCAGGCCACATGAAAACAATGAAGTCTATCAATTGCTTAGCGTGGTGTTTTCTCGAAGAACCTTATTAAAAAACAACTAATACACATATAGGATGTGGATATTTTCTTTATTAATCAAATCTAAAATGATTTTATTCTTGAAACCTAAAAAATAGGTATAGATGTTACCATTTGTTTGTTTTTTTTTTCTTTTTAAAAAAAAAAAAAAACCATTTGTTTGTTTTAAAACCGTTAATCCAACCTAAAATGAATTATTCTTGACAGATTATGTATAAATGATAAAGATATTAGCATTTATTTTTAAATCAATTGAGGGCCTTAAGTGGACACCAAAAAATTCGCTTATTATGTTATTTTGTAGATTTTTTTTTTTTTTTGTGAAACTTTGAGTTGGTTTTGCTAGTTTAAAATTTGAAATCTCAAATATTTATTATTTAACTCAAACGATATTTTGATTTTATTACAACTTATTTCCTTCATCAAGAAAATCTGTCAATAGGAATAATTTTTTTTAAATTTATTCTCTCATTGATTCCATTCTCATTCATTCCACATTTTACTATATTCTTAGTATTATAGAGAACAATTTTTAAAACAATGAAAACACCATTTTGTTATTTTCTGAAAATATTATTATTATTTTAATTTAATATATTTTTAAAAACAAAACTAAGAACCAAAGTTGATTTCATATGTTTTCCTTATTATCTTCATTTTTTTAAAATAAAAAACAAAGAGGCCCAAAGTATCACCTCCCAATTGATCTGATATGGATATAGTCCTTCCTAAATGTTTTGGGATAACTTTTTATGTTTTTTATAACTGTGAGAATTCTCGAGGGAGTGATCATCTCATTAATCCGTAAAACATATTTAATGGTAAGTATAGAGAATCGAACCAGGTAAACTGAAAGACAAGAACAAGATAACTGAACTACCTCTAATAGTTTTGGATAATTTTCATGATTATTTGATGTATTTTGGTTTTGTAGTAACTAGTCCGCGGACGGAGAGCTGTCAAGCAGACTAACACACGAATAAACATTTTCATCAGAGACGTACCTGAAGAAGAAACCAGATCATGGTCCGATCTTCCCTCAGAGCTCTTAACCCTAATCGCCATCCGCCTACCCATAATCGAGCTTCTCTGCTTCAGCTCAGTCTGCAAACACTGGTACGCCGCTTCCTCCTCTGCTTCTGCTCAGATCGAGTCCGCCCCATATCAGCAGCCATGGCTACTCATCCAAACAGAAGGTTCAAGATGCTCTCTGTACAAAAAATCAAGAGGAAATTTCCACCCCGACATCCCGGAAATGGACGGCGCCACCTGCCTCGCCTCCCTCCAAGGCTGGCTTCTTCTCTTCAAACAAAGCGGCTCAATCTTCTTCCTCTGCCCCATGTCCTCCGCCAAAATCACCCTCCCACAGTTTCCGCACTCCGAGATCTCCGACCACGTCGCCGCGATCTCGTCTCCGCCGACTTCTCCGGACTGCATCGTCTCCGTCGTCAACCGATCGGACAGCATGAACTTGGACCTGCATCTGCTTCGTCGGGGAGAGGAGAATTGGACAAAACATACAATTAGGTTTCACATCGATATTCAAATCAACCTGCGCTACTTTTACGAGAGACTTCTACTATCTGGACACGGGGGATGCGGCTTTGATGTTCAGCGTGAAGAAGAAGAGCGGGACGAGGTGCCAGATCGTCGACGGGGAAGGAGAGCCTGAGCGGTATCTACCATTTTTTACGACACAGGATTATTTTGTGCGGAATGTGAAGAAGGAGCAACTGTTCGGATCGGATAAAAATGTGTTCATCACTATTTGTGGAACACTGGCGAAGCGTGATGGTTGCAACGAATTTATTAGAAGTGAGGACATTCGGAGCAGTGAAAAATCTGAAGAAGAAGAAGAAGAAGAAGACTGCATCAAAAAAAGAGGGGTATGGATTTTTCCTCGATTTTTTCAGATCCCCCATGATCAGAGATGGTAGCTTCGGCTACTTGCCAAGACATTTTTGGATGGAAGCTTCGCATTAAGGGAAAGAAAAAACAGGACTTGCATACAAAATATTTCCATTTTTTTTTTAATATTTCCATAATTATATCAATATTAATATTTCATATTTATATGTTTTTTTCTTAATTTTAAGATTATAGTTTTAACTTTTAAGATGTTGTTATGAAGTATTTCTACTTTTTTTTTTTTAATAATTAGCAGCAATTCAACTTTATTCTTGAGCAGAGTTTGGTACATCAGATTATAAGATGGGCATTTTTTTCTTTTTTCATAATTGTGGATGTAAGGTCATCTTGCGCACATATCGACTAATCCTTTATAGGACTTGAATTGGTGACTATCCCTTAATAGACTTGAATCGGTGATCATTAACTAATCCCCCAAAGGACTTGAATTGATGACCATTCAACTAATTCCATTAGGGACTCGAATCGGTGACCATTCAACTAATCCTATAAAGGACTTGAATTAATAACCATTTGATTAAACCCTAAAGCCTTAAACCTTTGGGTTACCAGAAGTCTTCAATGAGGCAGAACTGACTATGAAATTTCTTTCGGCTTCGACTACGATCAAGAAGCTGGCTCGAGAATAAAGCTCGGCTGAAATGTTAATGAGTCGAGTCAATGACTCATAACTCGACTTGAAAAGCTCGCGAGAAACTCGAAAATATTTTGTATATAAAATTTTAAAAGTTTTTTTTTTAAATTTGATATCTTTACTTTAGGGGATGTCATAAATAATATATCTCTATTTTTGTATTCTTAAAAAATAATAAATTTTCATTATTTATTTAGTTATAAATATATTTATTTTAAAAATAATTAATTTTTCTTTAAAAAAGATTTAAGAGAATATGATAGTATGCCATGCATGGACCAATTATGCTAGCCATGGGCCGAGTTCGAGCTCGTGAAGTTTGGTTTTGCGTTTTTGAGTTCAATTTTGGGCTTCATTTTCAAGCTCCACGAGCTTTTGAGCTCAGTCGAGAACACCTGGATTCGAGTTCGAGTTCGAGTCGAGCAGTGAGCTCAGCTCATTCGCGTCATTAAACGCCTAGTTACCTGAAAGTTTCTATCTTGTATACGTTGATTACGTCAGTCCCATGTCTCCATATGCAGGCCGGCCCAGGCGAGGCGGGAGGGCACGCGGGGCCCAGCGCGGGGGCCCATTTATGATGCCAATGTTATATAGTTATATTTAATAGGTAAAATTTTGTTTTATTTCTTTCAATCTTTCATTTCATTTTCTCCCAATGACCACGAACTCCATCTCCATGAGTCTCCACGGCTCCAGTAAACAGTGGCCTCCACAGGACCAGTCCCTGACCTCCACCTTCTTTGTTCTTAAGTCTATCATCATCATTCGCAATTTTCTTCATAGAGGTACGATTTTCTCTCTAATTATTTTCTCTTCCATTTTTGGGTTTTAGGGTTTTTTCTCGTTATTTTTGTTCTTGATTTTTGGGTTTTTGGGTTTGTGTTTGGGTTTGAATTTTTTTTATTCAAATTTTGGTTTGTTCTTCAGTTATTAGGTTTTAGGGTTTTTGTTTTTGGTTTTGGGTTTTTTAGATGACCCTTTAGGCGAAGAGACTTTCTCCATTGTCCTATGTTTGGTTTAAAGGAAAATGGAGGAAAAAAGAAAGTAAGGAGAGTTGATTTGGTTTTAACTAGTGTTAATGCGCTAGAGTTTGCTTAGATTGAAGTACGATCGTTTAAATTCTTGGACTTTTCTCGCGGGTGGAAAACTATGAATCTGGATCATTGATCGCTCGCTTTCTCTTTTGTAGACGGATTTTGATGCATTTTTGTGTTTTCTCTTTCTTAATCTTTCTAATTGATGGTTGTTTAATTACTGCACAATACTTTGCAAATTTTATTGAATGACATCTAATTGGTGAATTGGTTCTACGGTTGTTTGTTCTCTAGAAAACTAATTTTGTGCTTTACCCTTTCTCTTTTGAACTACTTTCAAGTGACCTTTCAATGTATCTTCTTTGTTTGCAAGCTCTCTCTTTTTCTAATTTTTGTGTTTTAGATTTTTTTTTTTCAAAGTTAATTTATAGTGAAGAATAAGAAAGTATCACTTTTATGGATTAATTGTGATTTTGCGAGTTTCTTTATGGATTGATAATGTCTCATTTTTGGGATTGGAATGATTTGGTGTCCATGTTTCAAAACTAAATTTTCAACAAAGTAGAAACTAGGAAATGATGAATTAGCGGGAGTACAGGATTACATATATGGAACAACGAGGCACACAGCTAATAGGTTGAGGAAGTTATTATTATTTTGTGATTTAGTATAGAAAGGATCATTTAGTGTAGTTGTTCCCTTTGGAGGTTTGATTTTGGGTTGCATTTGGTTGAAAGCTTCGGAATTCGTTTAAATACAAACCACTTAGCCCGAGCCTCTTTCCATATTCCAGGTGTTATTGTTCTTTGTTATATTTTTAACTTTTTTATATAATGTTACTAAAAACGTTTATCGGTAGTGAAAAAGAAAAAAGAAAAGCGAATAGAGGAGATAGTAGAATCGCAAAGGAGAAATTTGTCTGACAAATTTGTTCTTAAAAGAGTAGAAAGAACCTTCTAAAAGAATTGAGTGTAGACAATCTTGAACAATCTAATGAATTTAAATGATGAAAATCATATCAATGAAGACTCTATTAATTTAAATGATCATGATAATGTGACAAATCATATCCAATGAGGATAATACTATTTGAATGAACTTGTGATAATGTACAAAATGCATCTAATATTGAAGTTGTAGAGTATTGATGAACACTTAGTCCCTCATTTGGATATTTATGATCTGAGAAATTGGGGAAATCTACGACAATAAGATAAAGGATATTTTAGTTGAAAAAGGGCCTATAAGAAATTAAATCTTGAGTTTCCTTTAGATAATAAATCTAGGCATTTTTCATATACTTATTATTCTAGAAAGATGAGTATTAACGGAGAGATTCTAGATAGAAAATGGTTTGGTTACTACAACGTATGGATAAAGTATATTAACTGTTTGCAAATTATTCCTTATTTCAGAAACAAAGTTTTTAGCAAATGATGGATTGAATGATTGGAAGCATCTTGGTAAGAAAGGAGACTCAAACAACATGAGAATATTGAGCATATGACTAACATGAATGGATTGAACTAAGAGTAAGATTAAAACATAATGAAACAATTGATAAGATTTGAAGCAAGGATTTTCAAAGGAGAAAGAAACGTTGGAGACAAGTTTTAATAAGGCTCCAATTACATTGTAAAATGTTTGGCTAAAAATAATTTAGCTTTTCAAGGATCCAACGAGAAACTTTATCAGGATAGTAATGGTAATTTTTTGGGGTTAATTGAAATGATTACAGAATTTGATTTGATAATGCAAGATCATGTTAGACGTATCCAAAATCAAGAATTCGTACCATTATCTTGGTCATAAAATTCAAATGAGTTAGTTTCTCTTTGGCCTATAATGTAAAACTTCTATGATAAGGATCATCAAAGAAGCAAAATATTTCACTATAATTCTTGATTGTACCCCTTATGTGAGTCATCAAGAACAAATGACTCTAATAGCACGATGTGTAAATATGTCTAGTAACAAAATAAAAATAGAGGAGTACTTTTTAGAGTTCTTGAAGGTGGATGATACACATACGGATTAGAGGCTTTGTGAATTATTAAATGCATGTAAAGTCTCTTGATCGAATGTTGATGATGTGAGGGTCGAGTTATGACAATGGTTCTAATATGAAAGGAAAACACGAGTTCAAAAAGATTAGCGAAATAAATCAGGGCTTTATATATACCATATACTTGTCATAGTCTTAATCTTACTCTTTGTGATGGCACATTCTTGTGTTAAAAGGCTGTTTCATTTTTGGAATTGTGCAACGTGTATATTCATTATTTTGCAAATTCTACTAAGATGGAAGAATTTACTTGATAATGTTCCGGACTTAACTGTGAAATCTTTGTGTAATACTCGGTAAAATTAATTAAAAGTGTTAAAGCTTCTTAGATTTCAAACACCTCAAATTAGGTTAACTTTATTTGCAATTGTATAAATCTTGTGATGCCAAGTCAAAAAGTGAAGCAAGAAGTTTGGCTAGTTCCCTTAGAGTTTTGAGTTTTTACTTAGTATGGATTATTTGGTATGAAATTTTATTTGCTATTAACATGGTGAGTAAGAGTTTCAATCTAAATCTATGTGCATTATTATTCACAATGAAAAGGGTGGAAGGTGTAATGTTATTTTTGAAAAATATAGAAATGAAGGGTTTGAATAAAGCGCCAGATATTCTTCAAAAGTCTTTGCGTTTGATATGAATATAGAGCAATACTTGACAAAACGTTGTGTTTTTAGGAAAAAACAATTTGATGAGAATAATCATGATGAAGAAATACAATCAGCTGAGGAGTCCTTTAGAGTCAATTATTTCTTGGTTGTTGTAGATATGGCAATTGCTTCTTTGAAAGATAGATTTGAGCAATTAAATATATTTGAAAATATTTTTGGATTCTTATTTGATTCAAAAAAGTTAAAGTCGTTGAGTGATAATGAATTAAGAGGAATCTTGCACAAAATTTAAGGCTACTTTACCGTAATAATTTATTGGATGTTGATGCAAATGACCTTTTTTTGAAATGAAAATTATTCTTGATAGGCTTTGCCAAATGTGTTAATGTCATAGCAAAATTACCGAGTTGGTCAAAGTTGCAGTTGATATCCGAAATGTTGATTGCATCACGAATCACATTAGCGTGCGGTGAAAGTGTAGCATCCGCGAGAAGAAGTTTTGAAAGTTAAAATTGGCAAAAATCCACATTTGAGATTGGTCGATGTCGAGAAAGATTGAATGAAATTTTATGATTTTATGTATTGAAAAATATGTTAGAAAATATTGATGTTAGCCAACTATTATCAATGATTTTGCATCTGCAGAAATGCTTTCGAAGACAATGTTTTTTATGAACATTTATTGTAAATCTAAAATTAAATATTTTATTTCGATTGTAAAAAATATTTTATTTGTTAAGTCTAATAAAAACTGTTACAAACATTTTTTTTTATAAGTATATGCTTGAAACTTTAATTATATACATTAGGGGCCCTTATTTGTTACTTCGCCAGAGCCTCCAAAATGTCAGGATGGCCACATATGCAATCCTTTGAGGGGATACATCTTGAGCTCCAGATTTCTAATTCATTTTGTTAAAGTTGCTTTGGAAAGTAATTATATAACTACAAGAAGCAATAAGAAGAAAGTATACCATATAACATACAAAAAAAAAATTTTAAAGGAAAAAATAGGTTAAAACTATTTCATGCTTTAAACTTTTTCTGTTCCAACATAAAATAGTTAATTATATTTCTGAAACCAATAAAATAATATATCAATTCTATGTTAAATGATTTTTTACTGAAATATAAACTTATTTTCTTCTAGAAAACATGCTTTTCATTTCTTATATTTTATTTTAGTTTCGTTTTAATTTGTAAGGTAGTAGTAGACTAGTAGTTCAACACCTAAAATAATAACAACTAATATTCCTTATAAAAATACTTCATTTTATAAATTTGCTATCATTTGAAACAGAAAAAAGAGTACGTTTTGTTGCTTTTGGTAGACCAAGAACAATTGAATAGAAGTTCAAATATTAAAGAATACGCTTGCAAATGAAAACAGAAAATAAAATTAATGTAATGAGTGGTGGTAGATCTTTTTTATTAGATAATGACTTTTATTTTCAATTAAAATGATGATTGAAGAAAATGAAATAATATCTTATGAGATAGGTGATCATCATAATTATCAAGTAAATAAGATAACATGCAATTTGATATTATCTATATACATAATTTGAAATTTTTATAACTAATTTATCACCATTTGGCTAAAAGAAACTAAGAATATATTAAAATTTAAGAAGAAAAATTATTAACATAAACAAACATACTACGCTTGATGCAACACACACACACACACACACACACACACACACACATATATATATATATATATATATATATATATATATATATATATATATAAGGAGTCACTGTTTAATTAGGTTCATCAATCCTAAGGTGTATGCCATTTTAAAGAATATAATATAATAATATTTCTTTGTTGAGATTTTTTTCTTATAATTTTTCTAGTAAACTTGCAATACTTAAAAGGAGAGTTGGAAAGGATGAAACATGTATTACAACAGTATGTTTTGTAAAGGCTTAGAATGCTACTAAATCAAATAAGGTCATTCTCTACTTTATATAGGCTCCTTTGTTAGGAAAATATTAAGGAAAGGAAAAAAATGCTAAGAAAATTATTTTTCCATGTTTGGTTCCAAGATGGAAAATATATAAGAAAATCAAATATAATAAAATTTTCATAAAATTTTACATATTTTTAAATTTCTTAGTTCTTATATAATAAAGAGAAACAAATAAAATAGAGAAACAAATAAAATGAGTTTGAATAAAATATATAGAATTAATTTATTAAGTTTAAACCTATTTTTTATTTTCCTCAAAATGATCTTTCCTTCCGTTTTTCCTCTATATTTTTCCTTAGTATTTTCCTGGTTCCAAACGGAGCCATAATGAAAGTAAACTTTAATTTGTGGAAAAGCTCCTTACATCTCTATAATTCCATAGAAAAAATTCTCTATTACAAGAGATATGTTGAAAAGCTCCACATAATCTCCTCTCATCCATGTACATGTATTGATGTCTTTAGCCTTCTCCAGAATTATCTACATTTCTCCGCTTGTAGAGATTTAGTGACGATCATTTTGAGCAGAATGTGACACTTTCTTCTCTCATCAAAGGAATTGACACAATTTCTATGGATCCATGGTCCCTTCTACAATTTATATGGATTGATATGATAAACAAAACACAACCATTTAAGAAGCTAATATATGTCATATCACATTCCAAAAGCATCATTTTCAGACAGCATATATGAGATATTTTTGCATTATAACATCATTGATTGATTGATCGATCAATGCCCACTATCTGATCCTAAGCACTACCCTTGAGGCCTGAACTCGAGTGGTAAAGGGATGAGATGGGGTCATGGAAGGTTTCAGGTACGAATCTCAATATGGACAAAACAAAAAGTATTGATCCTACGCATGTTATCATATTCACACTTGATTTACAAATTATATTTTCTGTCAAATTCCTAAGTCAATATACTAATGGAGATACTGACATGACAATGTTAAACAGAATCTAGTTTAATTCAATTAAAACTTTTTACAATGTTTCCTAAAAACATAACATTTGTGGTGGAGATACAGATATAGCTTCCAAACATAACTGCTAGGGAGGATAAGTTATTAGAAGAAGATGAAAATCTACAAAGCTTCATCAATTGAATGACAATATGCTGAAGAGTAAGAAACAACATCAACACTGGTGAGACATAGGATTGATGAGACATTCACTGACAACTGACAAAGGAGAGAGAACAAGAGGCACCTGAAACCAGATTGAAAGAGACATGTTGTGGAGCATGACCCTGACTGGAGGACATAGATTCGAACCACCTCTCCTTAATTTGCATTTTTTTTTTCTCCCGTTCGTTTCTCCTCTCCCCGAATTTGCACTTCTTTGTCTGTGTTTGCTCTCCATGTGTTCTTCTGCCAAAATAGACTGCCTATACTTATAAGTTATAACCCTATTTAGAAGGTACAAAAAGCCTTGAATTACTAGCATTCACAACTGACAGTAAGCACATAAAGAAAACCCACAACAAAAAAGATACTAGAATCAGGAAAGAAAGGAAAGTGTCTCAGGGTAATAGCGCTGAGGAGCTTTAAGCTTACTTAGTCAAAAACTAATCCTGTAATTCGCTGGGCAATTAGATCCAACTGCTGCATTTGCTGACGAGAAAGCCCCATGGAAGCTTTCTTGGTAGGAAATGGATTCCAATTCTCTAGCCATCTTCAACAGGATCTCACCCAGATCAGTTTGTTTCTCTGCTAAACTTCTGTAGTAGGAGTTGGCAGCAATTCTGCTGATTTCGATGTTTGTTGCCTCTGGACAGTATTCATCATCCAACCCTTGAATTAACTCTAAGCCACTCTGATTCCTGTCATCAATGGTAGAAATCATATCGTCGATTGCAGGTATAGAATGAAAACTGTAAATGAGAACCATAGCACTCAAGCTACTTCACAACCACATACAGAATAGAACAAGAGGGTTTGAATCCTAAAATAAAAAATAAAAATCAAACAGTTCAAATAGGGCAAACATGTGATGATCCAAACCCAAAGGTTAGCTTGTTTCGTCACTTTCCGACAATAAGTATGAACTCTTCTTAAGCATGTAAAAGCATTTCAAAGCCCTAAGAACGTCCCATTGGGAGCTGTAATTCTAATGGACCCAATATTGTTTTGGACCCCTTTTTCCTTTCTGATGAGAGGAAAAAGTTTAGCAGAGAGACAGAGAATGTTAACAGGATTCAGATCAAAAGGAAATCAACCCAAAATTACAAAACCACACACAGCTCAATCGACAATGCATCTTCACGTTCTAACATTGCTGGATGAAACTGAAACAGAAACCCAATTCTCCTCTGCATTTCCGCATTTCATATATACAAATGATTCCATCCATTAGAGTTTTCAATATCACTTGATCTGAATCATTCTCTGAAGGTCCATCAAGACGTTGAAGAAAATTAAAAACTATAAAATAAGCTCGAACTCCATAAAATTGTTTGATTATACCCGAAACGCCAGATGAATTCTCGAGGTTAAAGCATCAATCGAAGTATAGTTATAAATACCTCCAAGGCCCTGGAAGGATGCAACCAATGGTCTGGCACCCTCAAGTCTTGAACTAGGGTTTCTTCATCTCCTTCTTCATAGCTTTGTGGATCTGCAGAAGACTGAGATCTTCTTACATATTGGGTTCGGAGATTACCTTTTAGAGGAAATGCTGGCTGAGAATTGACCTCAAAATTAAGCGCTGATGTCCCAATTGTAAAGGTAATATGAAGCTTTGAGAATGGAAGATAATTGGAATTTGGGATAGTTTTTCTTATGTGAAATAACTGTGAAGACATGGCTTGGAATTTTGAATTCTTTCTTTTTCCCCAAAATAAGAAGAATTACTTCGATTTTCTCGAGAAAGTAGATCGGCAAAATGGGTAATGACAGGAAAGCGAACAGAATTCAGATTCACGGGTGAGATTGTCGGTTGAAACTGGAGTTTGCAATGTTTTTTGGATAAGGATCAACGGTACACTAATAAAGCGATGTCAGAAAACGACGTGTTTCACCTTCTAAGAAACATTATAATTTTTCTTTTAATCATGTATCAAGAAATTTTGAGTTTTACTATAAAGCAACTTCAATCCAAACAGGGGAATAGAAATTTTTCAAACATATCATATGTCTAGGGGACAGTATCAAGGATGATTTGTTTAAAATCAAATTTCAAGAAATTGTTTTGTTTCGTTTTTAAGAAAGCTATTTTTTATTCGTTGAAAGCAGAAAAAACGCGTTTAATTAATTTTGTTTTGTTACGAAGCATGCAAAAATCTTAAAATTTATTTTAGAATTTGTTTTATTCTAAAAAAACACAAAATTCATATAATAAAAACAATTTTTAAAAACATCAAAATAGCATTCTCAATGTTTTCAAAATCTATTATCAACAACATATTTAAAACCAGAACCAAAACTAAGCCTAATCTTTCATCAATTTTGCCCTCATTTGGACAAAAATATCTGTATTATTCTCTTATAAACGTAGACTTTCTTATTAAGACATGTAAATATATAAGATGATAAAGACATTTTTGTCCAAGATGTATTACGAGAAAACATGGAAATTGTTAAGTTTACAAAATGTTAGATCATTTGAGATTATTAAACCAAATATTTCCTATCATCTGATATCTCCCAAACATAACTTCCAGAAATTTTACGAATTAGCAAATCACAGACATTTCCTTCTTAATTATATATATGGCCTCAGCATCTCTTGAAAGAAGAAACACAACAATATAATGTTCAAGCTCTAAACAAAACAATAACACCAATATTGTATGTGATCAAGAAAATAAACAATTGAGACAGAAGATGGAAAGCGAAAGCAGTGATCATGAAGGTGTAGTAGCTGGTCCAGTCTCAAGAGTCTCTAGTTCCTTTGGGCATGTAAAAGATCCTCTGAACCATAGACCGGAATTCCCTGCATTAGGAACAACAACATCACCAAGTTAACAAGAGTGTTCAAGCATTGGTAAAAATCAAAAGAAATATTTTCAAGATTGTTGTGTTTGAATTGATACTAAACTGCCATGGATAATCTCCAAGCAGCATGTATCACCCTCATCATCTGTATGTGCATTGCCACCCGCAGCTGTCATCTGTCAAACTTCCATTGAAATCAAACATCTGGTCAAGCTCGATGATCAGTTCATCATATCCATCAAAGCGCGCAAGATCAACTGATCTGCCAAGGGCAGTTCCATGCTTAAGTACCTGAAAAAGAACCCAGAAAATTTCTATCAGCAAACAATCCATATATCCAAATTCAGTGATCCTAAGCTACCTTTGTGCGGCTCCTGCTGATATATAATCGAGCAACAGTTCTTGCACTGTTGTCTGAGAGGTCACCAGAAACACTCTTAGATGGCTCTGAAGCTTAGGAGAGATTCAGAAGCTTGACTGAGACATTGGAGAGATGGAACAAGGACTTTGCAGCTCACTGGAACTGGCTACTTGTGGTGAAGGAGCTCCGTTGTTGGACTGTTAATTAAATTTACACCCGAAAAGCTTGTATTTATCAATGTGATTCTGTTGAGCCCGGTAAATTCATTTGCCCTTTGGCTCAGAGCCCTCCAATCCCAGGAAATCGAAATCGGGGTTAGTTTCCAAAGCGAAGATTTTCGCTCCCTCCAACATTATATAGGTAAATGTTAAGAGCAGCAGTGATCCCTGAGCTCAGCGGGTTTTCGCCCTGGAATGATATTTTGCTTCCAGGATATTGATAGAACTGGTCATGAATTGGGAAGTGCAAGTGATTATTCAATCTCATTTGTTTCAAGCCCCAATAAGAACTTGGTGGAGGAACCAGCAATGAGGGCAGTTCTGATGCATCCAGCCCGTGAGCGCCTACTATGTTATCGTTCTTTTCTTGACCTTGCAAGACCCCCGATTGAATTTGAGTGTGTTCAACTGAATTTTGCAATCCGCCCGAGAATAGGTAAATATCATCCAATTAGATCATTCATGGGAGATACATGACAGACAACAAAGACCTAAGAAGAGTTATTTTCAGAATTTAGATAAAGAGTACTGACCGTCCTCAACCAATATAGGAATTGCAGGACGTAGCAGTTCAGTTAGGCGTGCCCTCTTTGGTTGGGTAGAATAGAAATTGCTCTTCTTCTTCTTGAATTCCTATTGGCTCAATGTTCCATGCAGCCACCCTTTCCAGGTCAGGTTGCCTGATGTTGTATCCCCATTGCACCTAAAATAGAGATGTGGATAGTAAACTAAAAACGACAAGGGACGCTTACTTTACAGGCAAAAAAGAAAAACTATTCACCCGGAAACGTCTCCATTTACAGATTGGGCCACCTAATGCCATCAACATCTTCAATGCCAACTATAGTACCTGCAAATCTGGTTGATGCAATGAATAAAATTCAATTAAGTTGGCTGTCAACTATATATATGTACCTGCAAATCTGGTTGATACAATGAATAAAATTCAATTAAGTTGGCTGTCAACTATATATATGTACCTGCAAATCTGGTTGATACAATGAATAAAATTCAATTAAGTTGGCTGTCAACTATATATATATATATAAATGTATAACTTCTATTTTCATTCATTTTAATGATAATAGCATGTTACACAAAGCAATTTGGACCATACACAGCATTATGCCATTGCACAATCAACCAAATGCAAAGATGCGAGAAGATCCATGAAGGCTTACCGTTGTTCTGAGCATTCTTCACCTTCAAACAGCATTCTGAATCTTGTTCAACTGAGTAATCGTTATCCAGCAGATTTTATGTATTGGTCATAAGGAATAATAAATTCAGGACTAGTCCTGCAGAAAGAACACGCAAATTAATTCCTAGATGCAGGACTATTTATGCTTGACATGGAGAAAATGTGATAGTTAAAAGTACAAAAGGATCATCTGGAGTCAATTTGATAGTTCCTATTTATAATATGTAGCTTACCAAGGGCGGAAATATACAGTAAACATGGTTCCAGTAGAAATGGCATGGAAGGCGCTTGCAAGTATGCCATGTTGCATGCTGGCGGATAGTACTGATGCTGATACATTTTTGTAATCTTGCGGCTCCGGACCCCCAACACGTAGTTCACCATTGCTCCCCTAAAAACAAAAACATTATTGTATTATCACTGATTAATCATCCATGTTTCTATACATTCAAAAGATCAATAAATCACATGAACTGGCAAGTGGTTATAACAATGTTTTTTTTATATGAATCCAAATTCAAATGGTAAAAATCAATATGAGTTGCAAAGTTTACATAATGCTTTGAATAAAAAAGAAAAGGTACATCACAACTATGCAAACATACAAACAGGGAGGAAGGGAAAACCTAAGGAAAATGCAGGCATCACCAGCAACAAGCTTCTTTGATGTCTAGGCAGCTCAACCACTAGTAAGCAAATTACCGCTTTGGCTGACCTGCGTGGATTAGAGGAGAAAAAATGCAGGTAGGAAATAAGACAGGACACAGAACAAATCCAGGAAACAGGAGGCCAAGGGAAAAAAGTACACAGCAATCCTTATAACAAACTAAAGAAATGGTCTACAGTGAAGTAATGGCATGTAAATACATTAGCAGCGCTACTGGATTTTGGTCTGATGTGCTCTAAGCAAGATATGAAGCAGGTTCTCCTGACTTTGTTAGCATCCAAATAAGAATGGCCTTTTTTCTTTTTACTCACATAAAGAAGCAGTTGTAAAAGCAACTATTTTCTTTGGCTGTTTTTTAGCGCATTCTGTTTGCTTTATTTATCAGCTGTGAAAACGCGACACTTTCTTTGATCTTTTCGGCTTGTCTAAAGAGTGCTTCTAAATACAGAAGATTCGTTGTTTCCTCATTCAACGTGAAGTGACAATACTAATAGTGATGCTGTAAATGCCCTTTTTACTATTCAGCCCAATTGTTTAATCACTGAACTATATTTACAATACCTCGAAATATATGGCGAAAGCGCCATTCAGTCCCATGCAAGTCCTTTGCAACCAGTTCCTGTACTGGGGGTTGCTGGGCATGTCCTGCAATGACATTCACTATATATGAGGTGGCTCCTTATATAGATCATTTACCATAAGTTTACACGGCATAAAGGTGGTTGCACAAGGGAAAGAGTTTATACAAAGATTTTGAAAGTAGAAACACGGTGTGTTTTTAAAGAGTTTTTCCTCTTTTTTTTATTTGTCCTTATTTTAACAAAAGAACTACGTGTTACTTGTGAGTAGATATTATTGAATCAGCCAAAATCTGTAATTGATACAGTTTGATAAAGCAATAAGAGAAGCGAATTATCCATCAAAATAAGAAGCTTGAATCCACTAGGTAAAGAATCTCTCAAGGTTATTAAGAGGGTTATTTAAAACAAAATCATGCCAATGATACTGACCAGAGGTGGAAGACTTGTTCATCAGCATGTCGCTTTGGAACAGAAAGGGAACCCACCATGTGTGTTTGTATCGGATGGAGTGAGAGTCTTTAAAGGAGGTATGAGCGAGTTCTTTGAGGGCCAAAACCTGAGAATTTTTCATGTTCTGGGTTTCGCCACTCTTGCTGTCAAGGCGAGAACATTGCATAGAGTATAACTAGAAGTATCCAAAAGATCAAATGGAAACAAAAGAACTAAATTTCAATTTATAAAGACACAAGTTTGCCAAGAAAACTTCAACAACCACCAAAAGAAGATAACAATACCTATAAGGAATACATTTGAGGTTAATTATATAAATTCTGCAATTGCATCTTTGAATGAGTTGCAATACATACGATTCAATTTTCCAGTTTCAGAAGACTTCATGTATAAAAATAGTTAAATAGTAAGAATATAAATCTGTGAACACAAGTAAAGATCTCCAGTGGCTAACCTTTGCCTCTGGAAGCAAAGTAACACATTGCATACCTCATCTGTGTAAGCTTCAGCCTGAACCTGCATAATGGAAAACAAGAAAGCAATCCAAAAATTAGTAATATAAATAAACGCCTTGATAGTTTTGCAATCTACAAATTTCAATCTAATAACAAGTGTATGGAGAGATGTGAGGTGCCTTGAGCTGAACGTGAACAACTTTGCAGAGAATCTTCGACGGTAAATTGTAGATTGGCATTTCCATTTGGCCATCCTGGTTTGTATAGGCCTCGACCTATACCAAATTCAAGTAGCCAAATAAGGATTCACATGAGTAAGAGAAAAGTCAAATTTCTCCACTCTTAAGAAAATTACATAAACATTCATATTCTTCCTCATGTGTATCACAAATAAAACCAAACCATTTGGGGCTAAATAGCATTCGAAATGAATCAATTTTGTCACACAGCAAGTAAATCTTTTTTTAAATTACCAATGGGACCATTTCAAGGATCCTAACATTTCAATTTTTTTTCTTTGCTTTTCAGGGAATTGCTTCAACTTTTGGAAAGATTCCTTCCAATTAATCCCCATTGTAAAATAATGGATATGAAGAAAAACACAATGCACAGTGTCATTCCCAAAGAAACACCAAATCCTCCAATAAACTTCACATCATTTAATCCCAAATCATACAAATTACTTGATCTTTGAAATGTAGATGGTAGGGAGAGTAGAACCTGTTCTATATGACCCTGAGGGAAGTAGACAACCTTCTGGCCGGCACGCATAATGTTGACAAGAGGCCCGGCACATCCATGCCATAGTTCAGTATACAGATCATCATTTTCATCTAAGGTCCCAACATATTAATATTAACATATTAACCAGGTAAGTAATAAGAAATTGATCATACTAAAGATTATTTGGAACCCATCTGGTAGACCAAAATGAATATATTATTTTTGAAAGAAAAAAGACAGAATACCAACCAGAAATATGGACTTGCAGTTTACACTAAAAGTCTTAAATCTTAAGCATGTAATCATCACAAATTTCATAGACATTTCAACCGTAGCAATTTTTAGAGAAATCACAAGTTGATGAATAGAAGGTGCATAAAAACAATCCCATGAACATTCAAGAGAAAGACATCATAATGGGACTTTGAGCACATATAGACAAGTATCTTCCCCTCTCCATTATTAACCACGGAAACTATTTCTAGAGAGAGAGAGAGAAGAACCTCCTTTTTTTTCTAGTGAATAAACAAAATCAGGGACATGATCTTGCACATTCCCATTGATTTTTAATGAATGAGAAATAAAAATATATATATATATATATATATATATATATATATATATATATATACTATATATATATTATC
Organism: Tetrastigma voinierianum; assembly: GCA_016808115.1. Lineage (NCBI taxonomy): Eukaryota > Viridiplantae > Streptophyta > Magnoliopsida > Vitales > Vitaceae > Tetrastigma > Tetrastigma voinierianum. Next base: position 165,356 of record JAEQBH010004112.1, read on the forward strand.
TGAAATTACAGCCATTAATACAAGTCTCCCTATATATATATATATATATATATATATATATATTATCTGAAATTACAGCCATTAATACAAAAGTACCCTGGAGCCCTTCATGAGTTTCATTCACGAAGAGGCCTCACATGAAAACATATAGAATAACGAAAAAAAAAAACACAAATATTATAACTTGAAAAGAACCGAGAGACGTCACCTGGGATGTTTGACTTAACAACCCACTCCTCCCTCGAGATCCCAACCCTCCATCCTCTCACCTTCTCCACCACTAACCATCTCTCCCGGACGAGAATGCGACAGCGGAAATGAACAGAAACCCACAAAACCTCTAACCCAGAATACCAAAAACAGAGAAACCCAGATTCAAAAACAGCCTCAGCATCCACCGCACCCTCCAAAACCTCAAAAAAAAAAAAAAAAAGGGAAATCAAGAACGACCCGGAGAAGCTCTCTTGAAAAAGTAGCAGTGTGGAAATCTCTTCTTATCTCCCTCTGAAAAAGTAGAGCTTGGGGGTTGGTGATTTAACTTTAACGTTTAAGAAGCAAATGTCACACACACCACACAACACCCACGCATAGAGCTGCAGGAGGCTGCAAGGAGCTGAGAGAAAGAGAGAGAGAGGGGGTGTTGTTGGACTTACATACAACCTCCCATAGTCCCATTGACACGAGTCAATTTTCCTCCCAATCTGGCGATGTTGCAATTTTTTTCCTTTGAAGAACGATACCTCTATGATTTTCTCTCAAACATCTGGTCTTCCTCCATACCTTCCATTTCTCCCATCTTTTTCTAATTTTCCTTTTTTTCTAATCAGGTTGTAGCGCAGGCATGCTTATGTACTTAGGGGATGGGGACTATTTGCAGTGAAAGGCCAATCAGGCAAGGCGATCCGCGTGGGTCCACGCCGATGACTTGATCTGACGATGGTAAAGGCGGAGAGGGGGGGCCCTGTCACTCTCTCGTCTGTGATGCTAGTCAGATTACTTTCTCTCTGGGTTCTGCTTTTCTTGGTACTAATCTGAGAATTTCCTTCTTTTTTTTTTTTTTTTCGTATTAATCTCAAGAAATGGCATTTCTGTAATTGTGGTCACTAATGATGTGGGGGGCAGAAAACGACAAAACAACAGGATACAATTACACCACTGAAAACGACGCCTCTTTCGGAACATGCCGGTGCATTCATGGAAAAAGGCGGCTCCGTCGCTGCAACCAACGCCGTTAACTCCGCCGCGCGAAGAGCAAACGGCGGCTGTTAATCGTTCAGGTGAACTGCCTGCCGCCGTCCCCGACGCAAAAGTTTCTCCATCCGACGACGACACGTAGGCTGGCCCACACCACGTGTACGAATTAGAACTCCATGATTTAGCGCCGTTACGGTTTGTGGGTGTTTGGCAGCTGTACTGTTGAGATAGATTGTTGTTTACCACGCCCTTCTGGCTGCGAACTTCTTTTGGTTTTCTTCAGTGCGGTGCGTGCCTTCTTGTAATATTGGAAATTCTTGAGTTAATTTGGGTTTTGTACGTGTTTAGGTTTTTATTTTTAAAATTATATTAATATAGGTCCAAAGTAGTACGTTAATCGCATATACTTGACCAGTGCAATGATAGCTCTGCAGCCATTGAAATTTTTAAGTTAACATTCGCTTATAACATGATGTGCTTAAACAAAATTTCAATTTAGACTCATTATCTTACATTGATTTTTACACCAATATTTTGATAATTTTACAAAAATTTTATTAGTTTATGACAAGACGTAACTCTGATTTGAAAATGTGACAGTTTAAATTGTTTAGGAACTTTTGTGGAGCTGGTTCGCGCCCGTGTTCTAGGCCAAATCATTTTAGTAATGTGATTATTTATTTGCATAATATATATATATTTATATAAATAGGAAATCCTTATAATTTTATTTTTATAACTGTGAGTGTTGGGGTTAGTTTGCCTGTAGTTTGACTAATCCCATTGGTTTATAAAATTAACAATTTGGTAAATCTCCAATAATCTTAAAGAGGTGAACTTTATGGCTTATTTAAGTAGAAAGTCAAGGCTCAACTAATGATCAAAGGGTCTCGACCCTCTCTCCATTACGTGAGTCCCTTTTTCAGTGACATATCTTATATAAAGGATAAGCCCATAAAACTTTACCACATGTTATCAGCTCAATTTGAGTGGGTTAGGTGAGTAACTCTTGTCATCGTATTGTGTGATGGGAGTATGTGGGTGATCGTATGAAGCTTGTCACGTATGTCTTTGTTAAAACCTATTACATGCATCAAATTATGTCTTTCTAGTAGACGGCTTCTTTGTCACCTGCAACTGAGTATACTTAACGACCTCGTCAGGCTATCTCACAGTGTGGATAAATCGCCACCACTTGATAGGCAAGGGAACGAAAATAAGATCTGTTAAAGGGACGTTCGTAAAGAGCAACTATTGATTGGTTGGTATTTTGGTAACTATGTTTTTATACTGATTATATATATATATATATATATATATATATATATATATATATATATATATATATATATATATACTTTATATCTCTCTCATTACAGAATTTATAAAATAAAAGAAATAGTTGTTTTTATTTATTATAGTGTTAATTCTAAACTAAATAAATAAGCTAGAAAAAAAAATAAACGTAATACACACCAAAAGTTTGTTTAAATACACAAAATATAAAAGTATATGCACTATTTAAAAGAATATAAAATAAATTATTGTTTGTTTAATGGAATTTACAAAAATTAAATAATTATTTCCGTAATTTTTTTCCTATATCTATCAAATAGATTCATACGGTTTTGTTGTCAATGTTTTAATGGATTTCGAAAAATATATTTTGAAAATAAGTATTGAAAATTATTCCTTTATCAGAATGAATTCTTTTAAAAATAAAAACATTTCTATGGATTATTTGAATAATTTTAAATATGTTTTAAGAATAGTCGTTATATAAATGTTATATTTGTTTTTTAAATAAATTTGCATATTTATATTATTTTTTTTTAGGCTAATCGTGAAAACATTATAATATTTTAAATAAAAAAAAAGAAAAAAAAGGTATGTTTTGTGCATTTTTTGAAAAATGTTTTTTATTTTAAAATAAAAAATTAGAAAAATAGATAACATGTTTGGTTCATAATTATTGTTTGTTATGATAAAACGAAATAACACACGAAAGAAATGGTATTTTATGTGTTTCAAATATGGTTATCAAAAAGATATTTTTAAAACATAAACTAAGAGCATGTTTGTTGGGTTTCAAAACTGTTTCAGTATAAAAAAAGCAAAAAAGAAGACAAACAAAACACATAAAACAGTTTAGTTCATAGCTTACAAAAACACGGAGATACGCAAAATTGAAAAATGCAACAAATTTCAAATAACTTTGCCCAAAATTGTGATTCTACATGTGTTTCAAAGAGCTATTATCGATAACGGTTTGAAAAGCAAGAGCGAGCAGGCTTAAGGTTATGTTTGATTCTGATTTTTAAATTGTTTTTATTATGAAAAACAAGGATAAACGAAAACACATGAAACACATTTGATTTTTTTTTTTTTTTGTTATGAAATGGCTTGTGGAAGCAAAAAATATTAAATTTAGATAACAAATATAGTTTTGAATAGCAAAGAAAATAGTATTGTAAATTTCCCCCTTAATTTTGAGGCACAAGATGTTTCAACCCATGAAATGTGAAAGCAAATCCATTAACGAACAAGGGAGACATCTTATAAACTTTCTCTATAAAAAGGGACCTCTCACTTTTAGTTTGTTGGTAGAAGGAGAGTTGGGTTTCTACATTAAATAGTGAGGTGCTGTGCGATTAAATTTTTTAGGAGAAAAAAAGTTTTAAATAATGGGCTTCTATTGAGGCCCCGAACTTGTCTATAAATTTTATTTCTTCCAGGAGGATGAATAAATATCGCCGAAAATAAAAAGAGGCTGGCTTCGTAGTTTAAAAGTTTTAATATTTTGCGCTTTGAGGTCCCAATTTTGGGAGGCGATAATGGCTTAAAAGATGGTCTCAGCTTGGGAGGCAACTCGGCTCGGGGAGCTACCCCTCCATCAGGTAAGTTCACCTCGACTTTCTTTTTAGTTATGAAATAATTTTATTTTGATAGTTATTATTTAGATGTAATTATCTTGTACATATTTAATTTAGTGTTTTCTTTATTGAGTTATTTAAATATATTATTAATGTTTTATTTTCCTTGTGAGTATATTGTTGATTTTTATTAGATTGATTAGAATGTTTTTTGTTTAATAATTTAATTCATTTGTCTTCCCAATTAAGTGACTATCGCACTTGTAATTTATTAAAATTAAACTTAAGATTCAAATTTTCCATTTTCATTTTTCAGTTGAAATTTAAAACTACAAAATTTTCCATTTCAGAATTCAAAGTGACATAATTTCATTTAAATCTCTCTAAATTCATAATTTCAGTGCCAAGTTTCCAATTTCAAAAAATCAAGTATTCTTGTTTTAAATTAATATCAAAAATTTCTAATTTCATTTTCAGTTTTCAATTTCAAAATTATTAATTCACATTTAAATTTAAGTGTCGTAATTTCAAAATTGAGTTCATCAATTTAATTTGAATTTTGAGTTTCGGTTGAAAATCGAGTGTCTTAATTTGAAATTCAACCTCAGAATTTCAATTTCATTTTCAAGTTTTCAATTTTAAATTTGGTACAAGTTTAAAATCAATGACCTAATTTCCAAAATTCAACCCCAAATTTTCATTTAAAATTTTAAGTTTCAATTTCAAATTTACAAAATTCTCAATTTCATTATTCATAATACCTAATTTCAAGAATTTAAATCTCATAATTGTTAATTCCCAATTTCATTTTCAAGTTTCTAATTCAAAATTTATAATTTCTCAATTTCAAAAATTCAAGCGTCATAATTTCAAATTTTAAGTCTCCCGAGTATATTTCAAAATTGCGATTTCAAATCTCAAATTTATAAAATTCAAGTTCTTAATTTCAATATCCAATTTCAAAAATCTCAGTCAAAATTCTCAAACTTCAAATTAATTTCAAATTTCTCAATTTTCAAACTTCCATTCTTCAAAAATTTCAATTTTAAATGTTTTAAAAATTTAAATCACATGATTAAATTATACAATTCTTATAAAATGGAATCTTGTGAAGTTAATTTATTATGTGAAATAAGTGGCTTTGGTGAGACTCGACATTACATGTATCATTTGAATAAATAATTGAGCATACAATTTTATAACAAAATTTCAAATTCAAAATGTAGTGTTTTGTTTTTTTATTATTACACTAACATTATTTTCTAATTGATAGCGCTTATGATCTAGTGCACAACACTTTGCATATTATTTGTTATCTGTCTATTCAATTATATCTATTTAGTGTGCTATTGTTTGTCTTTGGTATTCATTGATCGATTAGCCAAAAACTTTTTTTTTTTTTAGTTTATTTAGTAGAGACCTAACTTTAGGGGCTTAGAGGGGTGTTACACTTTAAATGTACCTTCACGATGGAGTAACCTAACGCGAACTTGGAACTTGGTTTTAAATACTTGCGTTTTATTGTGCATTCATTTAGGGTTTTATTTATTATTTTGTTTCGGCTTGTGCTAAAGCGAAAATAAGTAGCCAGCTCATCTGATATTTAAAATGGTTTTTGAAAATAAAAATTAATTACCGCGTTTTTAATTAGGAAACGCATAATAGCTAAAAATGCGAAGTCCACAAAATGTCTTCTTTGTTGGGGACAATGAGGGTCAAACTTAAATATACAATTGGGGAAATTGTAGCTTTTGATTAGTTGATTAATAAATACCTATTTTTTGTACTTTTTGTATGTAATTATTGGTAGCTCATTAAGAGTTTTAATTTTAAGTTATACCTTTCACATGCTTGATTGTTGTATCATTAATATTTGTTGGTTGATCCTTTACTTATCATGTTATGTAACTTGGTTTTGTGGTATGCCCATTCTGTTCACCTTGATACCTATTATTATTTTATCATTGTTGTATGTTCACTTATTTTGATGTTTTAGTGCTTTGATTGAGTTATTTTCATAGCATATTGACTTCCTCTTAGTATATGATATTTTATCTCATTCTTTACATGTATACTCTTATTTTGCATACTTCATTTGTCGCCAGTCTAGTTGATTATGTTGGTTGATATTTTATCAAAGTATGTTAATCCACTTCTTGTTGTGTGAGTTACTCACACTCATCATGACACATGTACGTGCCATGTTGCCAGGAATATGTACATTTCGGATGCACCCACACATTCATTACACACTTAGTTTATCCCTTAGTGCTGAGAGTAGTGAGAACCCAACCCCTTGGGATGTTGAGGAAGTGCATGTGTGGAGGTGATGACCACCTTGCATGGAAGCACCTCGTCTTTTCAAAAGCGTGTAAGAGGTTGTGTACCATTGGAGGGTATGATTGCTCATGCCAGGGACCCTTTTAAAAGACACACCTTTGTCTTTTTAGTGCCATTATTGACCTTTTAGGTTAAGTTTAGATCCTACTGATTAGGACTCCCATCCTACACTTTGGTGCATATGTGAGCCTTCAAGGCTGGTTTAGTCATGTTATGGATCCAGAGATTGATCAGAGTATTGGGTTTTAGTGGAACAGTTTTCTACATAGTGTTGGCTTATCTATTTCAGTTTCAGTTCAACATTCACTTATTGATTGTGCTCAGCTCGAGTAGTATATTTGCCAATTCTGTTATATTTTCAGGGCTTATTATGTGATATAGTATAGGACATGCGGCGCTTTGCGGCACGCGAAAAACGTTTGGATCTGATTGGGCGAATGGTTCCCGTGGCGGATCATGGTTATGGTCGCGGAGTTGGTTGCAGATTGACTAGTTTGCCTCGACCATTCCCTCGATTCGACAAGTCGTAGCTAGAGTTGCCAGAAGGATAAATGAAGCGACATACCCGTATGGCCAGTTAGGATGAGACTCGATGTAGATTAATTTTGGCTTTGTTAAGTGATAGTTTCTCATGAGCCATTGGTTCTTAATAGTCATATAAATTGCTTCGCCCGCGAGCTACGGTACTTCCTGACCCCAAGCCGCGATGATACACATGCACGTATGGATAGGCTGGAGTAGCGCTTTCGACAGATGAGAGTCTTTGATGGAGTTACTAGCTAGGATGATTTTGATAGTGCACCTATGAGTGGTTTAAGACCCTAATTTAGGATTTTAGAAGTAGAGATATCGCCATGGGTTGCCCTCCGCGTCCACTTGAGATTTATACCGTGTCATAAGGGCTCGCCAGACTTGATGAGACTCAAATTCTTATGTTATTCCCTATGTTGTTGAGTGGTGTTACCTAGAGTTGGTATGCTTCCTTAGATGCTTCTTGTCATCAAACTTGGGAGGAGTTGACCAAGGAGTTTTTGAGACATTTCGCTTTCAACACAGTGGTCGATGTCTCGAGGAGAGAGTTAGAGGCCATCAGATCATATGTTATCTTCGTTGCGCCTCCACATATGGAAAGATTTTTGAGTTTTAGGTGACATATGGTGTAAACTTAAATTTTGAATTTTTGAAAAATGACAAGCAGTAGAGTACCTATATAGTACAAGATATAGACATGAAATTTTCTAGATCTTAGATGATCAAACAGACCTTACCATTGGATTCATCTCGCGAAATCCTGTTACCCGGATGAATTTTGTTTGAATTGGAGTGTATTGATTTTCCTGATTTTTCGGGGCGACGGGTGTCTGGTAGACCCCAAAAACGAGATTATTAAGAAAAATCTTGAAAGTGAAAAATAATTTAAATAAAGTTCATGCAAAATAATTTGAACTCAAACCGATATGAAATAAATTGTTTCGAGATAGAAACGGACTCGAGCAGTCGTGGACAAATGGCAGCGACATGAGCCCGACCCTTAAACATTTAATGAGATGATTGGGGATAGAATATCCCATTTTCTTCCTGGTTTTACGTGAGAGGAAGAGGAAGAAGTCAAGACTTATTTTATGGCGATCCATGCAGAAGTTAAAGTCATTCGAATACGATGGGAGGCAAAACTAATATTGCATTATTCACTTAACTGAAGGAACTCTGCGTGTGTGCGAAAATGAGGGATTTCACGGGGTCAAATGGGGAGATTTTGAGAAATCAAAGTTTTTGGAGTTAAGGAAGATATTCTTGAGACTCCTTACGTTTCTACTACGCTTCAAGAGATAGATTCTTCCTACTTTAGTTTCCTTTCCACCTAAAATTTGTTTGGCTATGTTTTCACCCTTAGGGGCCGTTTGTCTCTATTTTTACGCCTAAAGAGTGTTTGGCTTATTTTGCTTTGTTTAAAGGGTTGTTTGATGCGTTTTATGTCCATTTTATAGCCTATTTGTGGCCGATTTTGTGGGTTGATATGTGAGTGTTTATGGCATGTTCAAAGGATGGTTTGACTCCGTTTTCTGCCTTAAGGGGTTGTTTGGCCGAATTTTAGCTTGTTTAAGGGTTGTTTAGACAGTTTAAGGCTGTTTTTATGGCATAATTGTGGCCAAGTTTATGGGCTAAATTGTGAGTGTTTATGGCCTGTTCAAAACACTATTTTAGGGTTTGTTTGGATAAAAAATTTGGTTTATGACTATTAAGGGGCTGTTTAGACTATTTAAAAACGGTTTATGGCTGTTTTATGGCTTGTTTGTGGCCGGATTTGTGAGTTGATTTGTGATTGTTTGTGGAATGTCTAAAAATTGTTTTTAAGGGTTGTTTGGATGAAGAGAAAAATCCAGACTGTTAAGGGCTTGTTTGGCTAGTTTTATGGCCAGCTAAGTCTGTTTGACCGGTTCCCACATGCCGGGATTAAGAATTTGTTGGCTGTTTGTGGGCATTTTACATGCCACACTTTGCCTTGAGGGTTAAGTGTGTTATTGCTTGATTTTGTGATAACATGCTTGGTTGTTGTTGTTTGATAAAATGTTAATATATGTGTTTTAATGTATTGACATTAGTGTGAGTGATTAATTGGAGATTGTATGCATGTGATATAATTGTCCATGATGCATGATGAATTGTATGAATTAAAATGTCTATATGACATTCATTACATATGTGACATGATATTGACATGCAATGGTGCATTACATTACATATGCCGCGGGAACATACGCATTTCATGGGTGTGAAGTGCATTGTTGAGATTAAACACCACATTTGGTGATTCTGTTAAAGTGGGCTTCCAATCTGGATTGGACGAGAAGTCAATAGTCGCCACGATTGCATGACTTAGAAAAACTTGTGTCGGGTAATAGCAAGAAGGGCTAGACACTCCCTCGAGTGAAAGACCTAGTTACTGGTTCATACATTCCAACGGTGAAAGTCCAAAAAGTTTAGCAAGGTGTGCGGGACCTGTAGTCAGACTTAGAAAATCCGTTGTCCGAAAAGACACATGAGTTTTGTATATGAAATAATCATTCGAGGTTTAACATCCAACAAGTTTTGGTTTATAAACACGTGATTTTATTTCAAAAATGATCATTATATATAATCCATTAATGACAAATTTATCACACATTGACATTGCATTGTGTGGAGGGAATTGGTAAAGACTCGGGGCATGGTGCATAAGTGAGTCTCATTTCATTTCATAGCATGACATGTAGAATTCCAACCTAGAATTTCATATTCTTACTTGGAATTGTTGATGTGAATATGAATTGTCAAATCTGAACATTGTATGAGCACTTAGGTGGGGAGTAGTTTTTGTAGGAATTACTCTACTGGGCGTGGCTCACCCTATACGGGAAAAACATTTCAGGTGTGGGATATATGCTGGTGGGGGGCTCTCATTTGAGATTACAAGGGTGAAGAAAGGCTACTTGTGGCTTTTATAATTCTTTTTGTAAAATTTTTGGAACAAACTAGTTTTGGCCTGTACCTTTATGTAAAAGAGTTGTCATAGAACTCATATAGACTGTTTTTAAAATAACCTTGCATAATTTTATATGAATGTGGATAAATGGACCCAATGTGGTCACTTTTTACTTATAAATGGACCTAGTGCGGTCATTGTGTTATATTAGGCCCCGGATGGGTCATGTGGTTGTATATTGTACAGGTTGGGTTTTGGATAGAACTCTCAGTACAAATGGGACTAATAAGATTTTTGTTAAATTTGGATCTGGTAAATGGGACCTGTGGTCGTGGTATCGAGGATTACCACGATATCCACAAGCATTCCGCAAGTTGATGGGTGATCAACGGACCCCCGTATTTTAGAGCGTCACAACTTGGTATCAAAACATAGATATGCGATTACCTAAGGCTTGATGGGCATGGGTTTAGACCATTTCATTCATTGTGCCTTTCATGTTTTGTGCCTTAATATGCTACACGATTGTGTGCTTTGTGTTATGAATTATATACATGGTAAAGTGTATATGAAAAGAGAGCAGCTAGGGTTAGAAAACATAACCTTAGGGGTTTGAAAAGTGAGCAGAGGAATTGGTTCGAGAGGATATTAGAGTCATTAGTGGTTGACACATGCATTACTAGTTAGACAAGGAGAGAAATCTCAAAGTTTAAACTTTATCCTGACTTTTCTAGACATGGAAAAGCTCAGGAGTTCCTAGAACTGAAACAAGGGACGATGACAGTGCTCGAATACGTGGCTAAGTTCCTTGAATTAGCTCGTTTCACTGATGATTATGTGGCCACAGATGTAACGCTCAGTTACTACTTAAACTGTAACACTCATATAGCATTTTTTTTATTTACTATAAACTTATTCATTCATATACTGTTAAACATTTAATTTGAAATATATTCTATAGCAGCGGATTACAAAATATATTGAACTCCATAGAAATTCAAGTGTTTAGCATATCTGAGCTTACATTGTTTACAAAAACAAAAAAAAAACAAAAAAAAAAACAAATACATATACAAAATAGACCATAGAGGTCTTCAGTGGGCACCTAGTATTGTGTTGACCTTGGATGTTGATGCGGATTATCCAGGCTTCCAGTTCCTTCTTCTGTACCTACACGGATGAAACACATGTGCTAAGCTTATAGCTTAGTGGGAATAATACTCATGGACGACCTCTAATAAGGATCATCACACATTAGACACATGCATATACATATTTCATACATATCGACTACGGATGTATACATATCTCATACTTACTTATCGTATCATTTTCATTTCCTTATCATTGTTCATATATATTTGTATCATTTTACACTTTGCTTCTTTGTTCTTATCACGATTATCTTATGTTCGCATGTAGTGTTATGTTTCTCATATCATATATCATATTCATGTCATTTGCATATTATTGTCATTTGTTTTTATGTTTTATGCATGCATATACCTTAGAGTGAATCACAGGGAAACTATAAGAACTGAATATTATTTATTGGTAATATTTATAGGCAACAAAAAAGCACTCTATAAGGGCCGAAAATGCTGTAATGATAACCAGGGCTAAGCGAGATTAGTATCTTCCACAGGACTTTATCTACTAATAGGCATGTCCATTCATCTCTATCAGGGTTCTGCGGACAATCCATTTTATTTCATTTTCAGTACATATCTTATATCCCCGAATAACTATTGTTATCCGTGTCATGTCGATATTCCTGATCATTTACTCTTATCTTTGCATTTTCATGTATTTTCGTATACTGTTCTTCTTTCTTTACAAATAGAGCTCCCTTTTAGACAAAAGTTTGGGTTCGATGGTCCAAATTTGAAGACACCTATTTTAAGGAGATTTGTTGATATTTATCCTAGAAGTCTAGTTTACCCGCAATTTTAAATCACTCAATTTGGATGAGTGATATTGAGATTATAGCCAAAACAACAGAACTACTCTAATGTCAAAAGCAGAACTAGATTGTATCATCTGACTAGCTCCCCTTTGGCAATTTCTAAGTGCATTGAGATTTAAATTTACATACATATGTTTCACAGGGAGATTTGTTCTCCTAGTCTGTTTATCAGAATTATGAATCACTCAATTTGGATGAGTGATGGCCAGGATTATGGCTAAAACAACCCGGGTACTCTAATCATCAAAGCAAGAACCATTTGTGTCATGCTGACCTAGCTCCTTTGAATTTGCAGGTGCGGGGTGTGGCTGCTGCAACCGCTCGGTGTCAAGCGAGGTGTCTTTTTTAACTTATGACTTTTAAGCTTGTTCAATCATATATTGTTAAAACGCTAACTTGTACTATATCTTGTAGCGTGGATTGCAAAATATATCTGAGCTCATTACATGGAAATGTTCAACATTTACAATATTTACATTGCTTCATTTGTTTACAAACAACAAAAAGGATATTACATACACAAAATAGACCAAAAAGTCTCCAAGTGAGCACCTAATGATGTGTTGACCTTGGAGATTGATGCAGATTGTCCTGTCCTCTTGCCTTTGCTTCCATACCTACACATATGAAAGCGCGTGCTGGCTTTAAGCTTAGTGGGGAATAACGTTGTGGACAACCACTAATAAAGTCATCTCACTTTACACATTTTACATATACATTTAACATATCATGTATACTTGTAATGTATTCTATACTTGTCTATATACACATGCTTATATATGAACATGCATATAATTTACACATGCTTATACAATCACGCCTTTCTTATCATACCATGTTTCATTTTAGGTCGTTTACATTTTTCTTCTTGTGCCCGATAAGCATATACTTGTCCTTTGTTTATATCATCACATAGTAATGCCATGCTTCTCTCATATCATGTCATGTACTTTTATCATTTTGAATCATTTGCATATACTTGTCATTAGTTTATGTTTTATACCTCTATGCATTGTAAAGTGGATAAAGGAAACTATAAGGGTCGAAGGTCATTATTACCTATAACAAAGCGATGCCAGTTTATGAGGGCCCGAAGCGTTATTATCATTATGCGAGACAATGACCTCTATAAGGGGCAGAGCGTTGTTATCATTTATGCAAACTATATTGACCATATAAAGGCGAAAGTATTGTAATGCAGGGCGGTAGTCGATATGTTACGATTGTTTTTCCCTAATAGGCGGCACCCATCATCCCTCTACCGGGTTCTAAATGGACAATCCATATGTATTTTATGTTCAGTACATATCTGCTATTCTGGGCGATTATTGTCATCCGGTAATCATATGTGATATTTTCACTCATTTATTCGTATCTTTGCATTTTTCATATTTCATTATATGCATGAATAACTATGGTTACCATGTATTCTTATGAACTATTTACTATAAGTTTCAATATCCAAGCTATATATTAAATGGATTCTATACTCGAGGGCTTTATAGAGTCAAGAACATCCAAAGCGGGAGTTTGGATGAAGAGATATGGCCGAGTACGAGTTGGGTCACACATGACCTAGCCAAACCTGATGGCCGACAGCTCTAGAAAAACCTAGATTTCAGTAGGGTTATGTTCACCTACTATCCTCCACAGGTATATGGTTGGAATCTTGACTTAATGGGATTTCCATAGAGTCCAAGAACACCTAAAACAGAGTTCGGTTGAAGAAGTTATGGCCGTCCGAAATTAGAGGTTTGAAGGTGTGTAGGGGCTATGCAATTCGCGTGAAGTACATGATGCGTGCCGAAAGAATTTGCAATTTTGAGCTTGACCATGCAATAGCGTGACTTCCATGCGCCAGCGTGCGGAGGAGCTCCTTGGCGGCTACGGTACATGTAATTTTGGGCCGAAACCATCCTGGAACCTTCCCCTTATCCACCAACCACATTTGTCCTCCCGATTGAGGCCACAAAACATACCCTGAGCCTTAGTGCAAACATGCCAAAAGCACGGCATAAAACCTCATCCCTACAATCAAATACGAAATCACCCCAAAGTAGGAATAAAATAACCAGTTCAAAATCATACAATTCTACACCAAAGCATAGCCCCACTCTATGCAAGTTCTCATAAACCTTGAGTAAGTTCCATATAAAAAGTCTAACGAGTCATACAAAATCAAACTAATCCATTAAAAACCCATACTTCTATACTAAATCCATCCTCAAGGGAAAGATTCCATACTCTAACAAGTAATCACACTCTTTAACACCTCAAACCTAGCTCGGGAGGAATTTCATATAAAGTACAAATTCACACCCCAACCCATAACAATCCTTACAAACCATACAAAATCTTAGTTTCCATACCTAAAACCAGCACTGATTCACTTCCAAAGGCTAGACTTCTATCTTGGTTCCCGCCACCTTTTTCTCTTCTCCTTCTTCTTCTTCTATTCTCCTGCCTCTCCTTCTTTGCTCTAAAGCATTGAAGTCTTGGTTGGGAGACCAAAAATACATTTTGGTCTCATTTTCTTTTTATATTAAATTTTTTTTTCCTTTTATTGCACTAGGGTCCCCCATCTCTTTACTATTTGTAAATCAAATTATGCTCTTTCTACTTTAGTCCACACTCTTCTTATCTTATGACCTTCATGTCCCCTTTTAAAAATTGGAGACACCCTTGTATCTTATATAAATTTTCGGGTTTAGAAATTTTTTCTTTTTGCTGCTATTTTATTAGGAAAAATATACTTTTACTTTTATTATACCCTAAACATGTTATATTGTCGAGGGTATAATTTGAGATGTTACAACTCTCCCCCTTAAAGAATTTAGGTCTCGAAATTCATGCACAATATTAGTGAAGAGTTCTAGCGCGATCTGGCTTTCATAGTTATTACGGCTCCCAGTAGCTTCTTCCCTGCCATGGTGTTGCCAAAGCACTTTCACTAATGGTACTTGCTTATTTTATAACTGTTCACCTCTCGAGCCAGAATATCCTTTGGCTTCTCATCATATGACAAATCCTCCTGTACTTGTATCTCTTGCACTGGTAGTATGTGAGACTCATTAGAGCGATATCTCAGGAAGCATCGACCGCATGAAACCACGTGGTATGTTTGGATAACTCAGGAGGGAGTCTTAAATTGATGATCCTTTAGGCCAATTAGTTTCAAAACCTCATATGGCCCTATGAACCTCGGACTCAATTTTCCCTTTTTATCAAATCGTAGAATTTTCCTCCACGGTAATACTTTCAAGAAGACCTTGTCTCCCACTTCATATGCAATTTCTCTCCTCTTGAGTGCGGCACTAAGATTTTGTCGATCAATAGCTGCTAACCTTTCCAGAATAACCTGAACTTTCTCCTTCCGTGTCTTTCACTATATCTGGACCAATCACTTTATGCTCATTTTAACTCCGCTGACACATGAGTTCTACATTTTCGACTCCCTGAGAAGCCTCGTATGAATGTAGTACGATGCTTAATTAGAAAACTATTGTTATAGGCAAATTCCATCAATGGAATATACCTATCCATGACACAACCTCGAAGCATATCTTCAAGTACTTGAATCAACCTCTCTAATTGTCCATCGTTTTATTTGATGGAATGTTGTGTAGAACTTCATGCGGAGTACTTGAAAATGCGTAATTCATTCCGAACCTTGATGTAAGCAGGATCTCTATCGACTACAATAGATAATGGTACACCATGCAATCATATAATCTTCTCCACATATGCTTCATTAGTAGTCCATAGAATAGTCCGTTACGTCGGTATAAAATGAAGCGGAGCTTTGTCAGAGCTTATCAGCGATCACCAAAATAGAGTCGCTGCTTTGTTGTGTGAGGGAAGCGACACAAAATCCATGGTAATGTTATCCCACTTCCATTGGGAATTGGAGGTTAACAAACATGTTGGCACTTGGTGTTTAAGCTTTGACTTCTTTGACATATCAAACACTTAGACCTACGTACTCGATCCATCTTTCATTCCTTTCCACCCGATAAAACTATTTCCAAGAATCACCAGTACATCTTATTACCTCCGGGATGCATAGTAAATACCGTATAAGCCTCAAATAGCAACCTTTCTTTAGCTCTTTATCATTTTAGCACACATAATTTGTTACGGAAATCTCGACTTCCAGTGTCTTTCCTTCGGCTTCGGTCTCATCACCGTCTCTAACCATACATAACTTTTACGTAGTTCTTAATCATTTTTTAACGCATCTATAATCATTTGCTTTAAAGCGGGTTGCACTTCTAGTTGAGCTAACATAGCTCCATCACTGCTAATCTCAATCAACTGTCTTGTAGTGACATTGCTACCACTTGTCTTTCGACCCAAAGCATCATTCTTGCATTAGCCTTTCAGGTGGTAGTCATAATGGAGTCATAATCCTTGAATAACTCTAACCACCTCGGGTTAATGCGATTTAACTCTTGGCTTGCTTAGGTACTTGAGACTCTTATGATCGGTGTAAATTCTACACTTTTCCCCGTATAAGTAGATATTTTCAAAGCAAACAACTACGCATTAAATCTAGGTCATAAGGTGGGATAGATACGTTCATGTGGCTTGGTATGCGGGCGCATAAGCCACCACTTTCCATCTTGCATCAATCGCATCCCAAAACTAATGCACGAAGCATCATACAAGGTATACTCTTTTCACGTAAGATTTGCGTCAATACTAGTGCTTAAACTAGCATCCCTTTCAATTGTTCAAAACTATTCTGACATTTGTCTATCCACTCAAACTTTATTCCTTTCTCGAGTAACTTGGTGAGTGGAAGCTATATTGTGAAAAGCCTCTCTAAAATCATACATAATAACCTCTTGAGCTGAAGCTTCTCACCTCGGTTAAATTTAGAGGTGGTTTCAGTCACGAACTTTAATCTTTGTAGGGTCAACTTTTATACCCTCCGCTGACACAATATGGCCTACGAAGGAAAATTCCTTTAGCCAAAATTCACATTTGCTGAGCTTAGCATATAACTTCTTTTCTCTTAGCGTATGCAGGACTAATTTCAGATGTTGTTAATGTTCCTGTGCATCCTTAGAATGCGCGGGATGTCATCGATAAAGACCACTCTGGCCAGTCCACATAGGGTCGAATACCTTATTCATTAAATCCATGAATGATGTCGATTGCATTAGTAAACCCAAATGGCACATTACAAAAACTCATAGTGGCGCCTGGTTCTAAATGCGGTCTTTAGCACATCTACTTCCTTTACTCTCAAGCGATAATAAATATCTGGAGTGCGGTCGATCTTCGAAAAGACACACACTCCTTTCAAGCTGATCAAAAGATCTTCGATTCTCGTATTGGGTACCTGTTTTCCTTTGTCACCTTATTGATCTGCCAGATAGCTCGATGCACAGCCAGTAGAGTGCCATCTTTCTTTTTCCTGAAATAAAGCAGGTGCACTTTGAGGCGAAACACTAGGTCGTACAAACCCTTTGCACAAAAGCTCTTGTATTTGAACCTTTGCTCCTTCAACTGCTGGGGCCATCTGTAAGGTGCCACTGAACACAAAGGGTTGTTCTGGCACAATTTCTATGGATGATCGCCTCCTCTCAAGGGAATGCACAGTACTCTTCAGGGAATACATTTGGAAATTCCCTTACTATTGGAATCTTTTCCACATCAACTTGACCTCTCTTGGAGTCAAGTATCAAGGCTAAGAATGCCTCATATCCTTTTCTTATAAATTTCCTTGCCTGCATGGCTGAGATCACATTGGACATTACGCTGGATCTAATGCCTTGTATTATCACCTCGGACTGATCAGAGCATCTTAACACTACTGTCTTTTGTCCACAATCAACTATGGCTCGGTGTTTAGTCAACCAATCCATTCCCAGAATCAAGTCAAACTCTCGGAATGGTAAAGTTATCAAATCAGCGAGAAACTCTCTTGCTTGTATAACAATGGGGCAGAAAATTTCTATATCTGTATTCACTCACAGCGTTGTGCCACTAGCGAACAAGTCACGTACATCATCATAAGTATTTCTCACTAATTTGGTACTTTTTCAAATACATGCTCCATGCACACATATGAATGAGTAGATCCAGGATCAATCAATGCATGCATCACCGATATCATATAAAGAAAATATACCGGCTATAACCTCGGGCATCACGATCCCTCACGAGCCTTCATAGCATATGCTTGTCTTGGTGTTGTAAGCATAGGACAATCGATGTCTGGCTGTGCCTCCTTGTCCTCTATGCTGAGATGGGCCACTACGACCCCTACCTCGCTCGCTAGTCGAAAGTGGTGTTACAGATCTTCCTCTGCCACTTCCTTGTTGACTTTTATTATCCCTTGACTCTTAGGGACACTGTGCTATCAAATGCTCAAGGCTTTCACACCATAAACACCCTCTTGTCAATAACCTGCAAATGCCCGAATGCTGTCTATGGCAATGAGTTCACTCCGGGATCTCTCCCTATCCAACTAAAGCACCTCTACTCGCACTAGATACTGCTATACCTCTCTGTCTTCTACCTCTTGTAGCTGAAACCTGTACTGACTCGGCTTGAACATCTCTAGCTCTTTTACCAAAAGAAGAAGAGGCTCCTTTTGAGAACTTCTTTTTTTGAGACTTTTCTTTGCTGCTGGTTTCTAGTCTCTCCACTTTCATTGCAGCTTGGACCAACTGATTGATTACCGTGCCACAGTAGAATTTGACTAAAATCAACAAAATTTATATACCTAAGTTCCCTACTTCTTTGCCGTGAGTCGAGCTCTTTGCTGATATAGTGGTCTAAGTCGAACACGGGGATGGGTTTTCATCCCCAAAATGGTTGCATCGATTACTGAAGGTAAGGCTTTCTATTTGGACTCTTTGGAATTGTGTTTCAAGCGGTGGGAATGGTTTAGAGCGGGGGTGTAAAGCGAAATTAAAGGTAGAAAAAGTTAACTTTGAGAGAGTGGGTCACTAACCCGGCAAGTTAGGGCAAACAGTATCTCGGGTTTTATCCTCGCGTTATGACATGCAACCTATAGTCCATGGCATAG
Source organism: Tetrastigma voinierianum (assembly GCA_016808115.1). NCBI lineage: Eukaryota > Viridiplantae > Streptophyta > Magnoliopsida > Vitales > Vitaceae > Tetrastigma > Tetrastigma voinierianum. The sequence goes on from JAEQBH010004112.1 coordinate 184,234, forward strand.
CAGGATCTATATTTAACTAGCAAGCCTCACCCATGAAACAACTCCTATTTGAGTCGTCTGAGGTAGCATCACGGTTATGGCCCTTTCTTGTTGAAACCTGCAACATTCAATATCATCTCGGAGGCTCGTGGAGCAAATCTAAAGAACAACGGTACATCTATCACTAATTATGCCTTGTATTCTAAATGGAGAGTATTGGCCAAATCAATAACATTAAATGCTAGCAGCCATGGTGAGAAGCCGACATATAAATATCATTTTAAAGGCTCGTAAAGACCATGTCCCAAAGAATCACGATTACCTCTCCTTGAATATGCCTTTGGATCCTAAAGCATGAAGTATTGGCCACATTAATGACATTCAATGTTATGCAACCATGTTTTGAGAATATAAGGGCCATAAATACTACACTACACATGGCTTTTAGTACAAGGGGCCTTGACATGCGTATGCCCCACCACCAAGCTAGCTTCCTTCCTGCTTCAAAGAAAGGAGAGCAGCCAAGCATCTCTTGAGTTGTCATCCTCAGAGGGTGTTTAGCGTAGAAAGTAAGAGAAAGAGGAGAGAAGAGGAAAGCAGAGCTAAATAAAAATACGAGACTTTATTTACAAAATGAAAAACTTACAAATATCTTCTCCTCACTCCAAATTGTTCCAAAAATTGTTACTTAGGTTACAAAACAAGAGGGGCTTATATAGGCCTCCTTAAGGCATGAAAATACCAAAAAACCTATGAAATTGGCTAAGTTATAGGACAATTAAGTAATACACCAAGTTTGGAGGCGGTTTGGCATTAATTACAAAGCATGACGAGGCATCAATTTTCGCTAGGCTGAAGAATTTCGCTAATTAGCGAAATCAACAGGTCTAGCGAAAACAAGAAATTTCGCTAAGGGTGGGCAATTTCGCTAGCTAGCGAAATTTAATAAATAGCGAAATTCTTGTGAAAATAATCAATTATTTCACTTCAAAGACGGTCTTCGTGAGGAAATTTGGAGTAGTCTAGAGGGTGGCATTTTGGCTTAGGTTGCTAAATTTTCGGTAGGTTGCGAAATTTTCGCGATCTTAGCGAAAATTTTTAACAAGCTCGTGAAGTCTGCGTGTTGATCCTTCTTTGCTTTTCATCCTGCCTTCAGAAATGCATCGAATTTTCTTCGCTTGCCTTTGTTTTCTCTACATTGATTCTTAGAATTTGGTTGATGGTGAGACTTAATTCTTCATGATTCATCCTTTGTATTGAGATTGAACTCCAAGAGTGCACAAAATACGCAAAACAACCAAAATACCCTCACAAATGGCATAAGTGCTACTAAGAAGACTAGAACCTTCAAATTGGTATAAATGACATGATTAAAGCGCAAAAGCACTTTCCAAAACCTATCTAATATAGGGTTGAAATTGCACTTTTGGGCATTAATCCTACCCCCGACCGGCGTTGCTAGTCCCTTAGCAATAAAAAAAAAAGAAAAAGGAGATGCATGTGGTGATTTGCAAAAAGGTTATGATTCAAAAAGGGTTTATATACATATAAACAATACCTTAAACTGAGAAATTGAAATCAAAGTTGTAAACCGATATGAAAGAATCAAAACCATACAAGAACAATTCTAGGTCGATATTGGATCCATAATTCTCAACTTGAATTTCCACCTAAGTCTAATGATTCTTTATGTAGCAGTTAAGCTAATAAAGCGCAAAATTGCCACCTCCCAAACTGCTTGGCTTGGCCTTAAGTTGTTGAGCGAGCCTAGATAGGGCTAGTTACACTTCTTTTTCAATTATAATGCTTAGGATGCAATGCCAAAATTGACTTCACAGTCAGGTGTAGCGAAGGTCCATCGATGACTCCCGACCACTCTCAAGGTTTAGGGCGTAAACGAAAGGATCAATGACCACTAACTCACAAAGGCTTCACCGGACTCTAGAATGACTTGAAAATTAAAGCACCCACAAGTCATTAAACTTCACCTATCCACCCATGTAGCGAACACTTCATCGATGACTTAGCAATTAAGGCTTAGGGCATCGGGCTTTGAGCTTTACGCCGTATACCCCTCGGGCCAGGTACTCGGGTTTCAAGATGAAACTTCATGACTTTATTTTCTTTTCTTCTTTTCTTTTTCTTTTTCTTTTTTGCTTTTTCTTTTCTTTTTCTTTTTGGAGAGAGACAACATTGGTCTTCAAGTACCAGGTAACACAAACCTATCTAGGTTGCTTAACATGCTTAAAGCTAGACTGCCAGGCGAAAGAAGGCACACAATTTCACGGCTGATAGACAATCGGAGTGCGAGTGTGTGAATTAGCATCTGAAATTTTCAAGTTGAGCATCTTTGGGCGGAACTTCAAGCTTGACCATAAAGCTGTCTCAAGCATGGAATTTGTCTTAGCATATAAGTGACAAACAATGATTCAATTATCCAACTTAAAGCAATTCAATTGTCGATTGTAACCCAATTCAATTGTCGGTGAAGTAATTGATTAATCGATTGTAGTGATTCAATTGTTGATTGAAAGAAAAACATTTACACATAGCAAAGCACAAAACGCTGATATGCAAAGTGCGTATATATATCTTGAATAGCTTTTGATATAGCCAAAGTGGCTAATACATGAATATAAAGCTAAGCGCCAAAGTATCACTTTACTTTTACTATGGCTAATACATAAATCTAAACAAAATTAGTAAATGAGTTGATAAGGCGGTAAATATGCAAAAATTATAAAGAAACCTAACCACCTCCTTTGCTTTGTGGTGGTGGTAGGTCGAGCTGCTTCTTCTTTGCGACGGAACATCGATGAAGGCTGCATCGAGTGGTGGGCTCCCTCGGCCCGACCCGGGAACATGAGGAAGACTAGATGGGTCATAATCTGGTCGGCCATAGAATGGCCTTGGGCGACCTCGATCTGGGCGGCTGTGTAAGTTTGCAATTGAGGCGGATGGCATCCATCACACCGGCTATCTCTCTCGAGCTAGCATGGATGTACTTTCCGGTGAATGATGTCTTTGAATAGGAAGGCAGGAATTATCTGCTTCGCATTTCTTGATGTAGTATATGGAGAGATGGAGGTGAGCGATCACGAAATGGGAGTCCTGCGTACCGGGCTCGAGGCGATTATATCCATCTACGTGGTGGTCGTGACCCTCGACCCGTACCTCCTCACAGTCTGGTCGATATATGGAGATAGAGGCGGGCATAGTCATAACGAATTCTAAAGCCTTGCATGTAGGCATCCCCAGCTCTAAATCCTACAGCACGGGCTCCTACGGGAATCCCGTGCGCAAGGGAACATAGCGGAGGAGTCTGGAAAATCGGTAGTGGCATGCTCTCCGCTTTCGGGCAGGTCCTTAGTGGACCGCTATCTCAGCGCAACGAGAGTCATGCTAGCTCGTGAGGTTGAACGAAATCCCTCGGAATCCGGTAAAAAGAGCTTCGATATGGCTCCCCTGCATACGCATGTCTTTGCGAGGAGGAACAAAGCACAGTGCGTAGAAGATGGTCGATGAGAGGCGACATACGGCGGGAGGCCCGCCTCTGTAAAATCTTGGGAGCCGACGAGTGGTGTCTGCGGCCGGTCTTTCGGACCATCTCCCTGTGCGGTGGGTGGGCCCAAGCTCTGTAACCCTCCGAGTTGCAGCGGTATCTGCGATCCAAATCTTCTTCCGAAATATCATTTGAGTCACGAGGTACACCGGGGCGGTCATCTATCTTGGCCCGAATCTCAGTGGACCGTCTGTCTCCACCGGATGTCATGGAGTGGTAGGCTATGATTACCATTCTTGAGTAAGCCAGCTGTCAGTCGTGAAGGGTAAGGAGTGAATACTCCTCGATCAATCTCAGACTCCGGTGTCACGGGGTCATTTCCGATGCGGGGATGTCATAAAATGACTCTGATGAAACTCTAGCGGTGGAGTCATACATTCCCGGAATGGGGTTCCCCCTCTGAACATGGGCCTCTGATCCTCGTGCGGCGGCAGTGAGTGAGCAGTCGCCTCCGCGGTGAAATGCTTGGAGATGGTAGAGCACAGTGGAGAAGATGACTACGCACAGGCCCCGTGTGCGGAGCCCTCTTGATGGGGCCCTCTAACTCTCTCCAGGTGAGTACGGACGATGGGGCCGGGGTCCCATCCGTGTCGATGCTTGTCAGAATCCTGAGGCTCCTCGGATCACGCCTCTTTGGGAGCGGGTGATGGTCACGGGAGATTTGGGGCCCGGCCCGAGACCACTCTCTCGGGCGTCTTTGAGTCCACCGGCGAAGGCGGGACCTTAGTCTGAGCCATGCGATATCGAAATAAAATCTTTTTGGAAAGGGCTCGACTCATGAAGAAATATCTTGAGACCACAGTGCAGACGGAGAGCTCTCTGGAGGCCTCTGGAACACCACAGAAATGACTAAGCCAGACGGGAGTTCCGCGGCGCCAAATGAAATGGCCACGAACTAACTTAAACAAAGGCTCGATAAGCGGTCACCCTGCTGGGGCGGGGGCACGAAAGGCTGAGCGAGGGCACGGGTATCTAGCGATGAAGGCTCGGTACGAAAAGCTGATGAATAATCGGGGCTCGTCTTGGCGCGTGGTGGAGGCTCGGCTGAGGCTTCGGTCGGGGCTGATGCGTGCGTGACCCGAGGATGGCTATACTAGAAACTGGTCGGTGGCACGGGTCTGGTACGGCGGCTCGGTCTTGCGGACGAACTCGCGATGGGGCTTCGAAGCGGTCGGCGCGGCGGTGGCGGTCGGCGGCAGGAGCGGGACTCGGGGCTTATTTGGGGCTCGGGACAATTTGGGATGGGGAGGAATGTGAAGTGGCATTCCTAAACCAGCCCCTCCCTGTTGTTTATATAAACATGCTTGTAGAAGGGTCATTCACACTTGATTTTGCTATTTTTAGCGAATTTGGCTCACACCTAGTACACCACCTGCAATTCGAATTTTCAGGATTAGAATGAAAATTAATATATTACTAAAAGTAAAAATTAAAATTAAAATTAGGAAATAGAATATATCTAATAATTTAATATAAGATAATATAAAATACTTACCAACTTGCTAAAATGGAAAGCTGCTAAATTAAGAAACATACTAAAAATAGCTAAAAATGGAAATTGACTAAATTAAAATAAAAAAAAACAAAAATTGTTGAACTGCAATTTGGTTTGAGAACACAAACAGTTCAATATACCAAAATTACTCAGGAGGGTCGAGGGAGGATAATCTCCTCGACCCACACGAGTTGCACAGGCTAATTCCATGGTTTTGGGTGCCCAAATTGTTGATACGCTCCTCGGTGGCTGTTGAATTGAAGCGATTGGTTTGCGGTGGTGTTGATGGCAGGGCGATATATCTTCATCTCCATGGGTGAATTACTCCTTTGCATTTCTGGACCTTTGTGTTTTCCACGCACCTTTAGGATTAATTGAAACAACTTCATGAAGTTTGATTTTTAAATTTCTAGCAACTCATGTTTGTTGTTCAAATGAAGATGTTCAACTCCATGGTCATGTTACCAAAAAGTTAATTGCTGACTCCATTAGGCAATTTATTATTGCATTGGCGGTGGCAGAAATGGTCTTCTAAGATGATTGGTACATGATTGGGTTCAGCAATTGGTTCGGTCTTCGAGTACCCTGAAATCTTGGGTAGTAGAATTGTCTATCTTCCTTCAAAGGCATCCTCAGCCACTCCCTTGAGTTTTCCAGCTGATCTATCGATGATAGAGGTGTGATGTTGGTGGGTTTAAGTTCACCAGACCTAGCTGCTTGCTATCTTGAATCTGACGTGGAGTTCCTGGCAGCTCTAAATCAATGAGGACTTTTCTGTACGATTCCACGATATTAATTTGAAATTGTGGGAGATCCGGGATCTTTGTATTTCAGAGTGTTGCTGGATTATGGCAGATATGTTCGGTGAGGAAATGCGCTTTTCTTCTCGATGCCTAATCCTTCTTGATTGTGCAAAGATCTTTCAAAATTTTATAAAGCGGGGACTTATTTGATTAGGTCAGTAAAAATTATGTTAACCTTTACTTGCCTTAAGACCTCTAAAATGCTTGCTTCTTTGAGATGCCTTCTTCTTTCCTCCTAAGTGCTTTGTGGAAATGGGTGGTATGCGGTATTTGATTGAATCCTCCCTTTGGGAGAATATGCTCGGCTACTTATGATTCTTCTCCTGCTTGGATTAACTGACGGACTTTGGCATAGGTTGATCGACCTCTTTTCCACTTCGAGGTGATTATGGCCTTAACCTCATCCATTCACTGAATTGTTGGATAATCCTACCTCATGAATTCCTTTAGGGTTGGGCCCATTTGTGAAGGGAACCTCTCCCTGCTCTTGTACCTCCAATGACATTTGATCTTGGTGATTGAATCTTGTAGGTTGTCAATTTTAGTTGAGATTGCTCTCAAGCCCATCTATTCTTTTGTTCGATAGTAATTCTCTAGGTATCAATTCTTTGTGCAGGTTGCACATTGATTCCTTTGTTCCTCGACAAAGTTGCTACCACCTTACTCAAATTCGAAATGGCTTGCTCCACGGGAGATGAGGGATGGTGTTTGTTGTCAATTGTGAAATAATGAGGTTTGGCTCCTAAGAGTGCATGCGCGAGGTTAGGTCTCCATGCAAGGTTAGGGTGATTCACTCAATTGGAGTTGTAGGTATTTCCATATGGAGCATTGGATTGTTGTGGCAGATTGTCCTCGATGTTTTTATTCGACATCAAATCCTTCCTTTGTAGGGGCCGTAGCACATGGATTCTACTTGGATGCACGAGGATTGGAAATTGGTGCAAGGATTAGGTAGGCCGGGATTTTCGATCCTTTGCATGCACTCTTGGAGCTGTTTACCTTCCAAGCTCCTCTGCTTTCTAATTGGGGGTTGAAATCCTAGCTCTCATCTCTATTTCTTGGTGCATACATCCCACCCCTTTGGTTGGTGAAAATTTTGGTCTCATCTATCCAATTCTCTAGAGGTTGAGTTCATCCCAACCTTAGAGATTCAATAACCACGTAATTTAAAAAAATCCATGGCTTCATCGGGATGTTTGCTTAAAAGTCTCCCACATGGTTTCTAGAAGCCTCATGGCGGAGACATACCACCATAAAAGTGGTTCACCCGACATCCAGTATCAAACCCGTGATGTGGGCATGCGATGGTTTCCATAAATCTTTCCCAAACAACGGTAATATCTCTACCATCATGAGCTGCAAAAGTGTAGATTTGTCTTTTCAAATTGTGGTTTTATGAGCGAGAAGAACTTCTTGGGGAATTACACTGCCAGGCTCGACCCCGATTTCTAATGGTTCTAGGCCTCAAGTAAGATTGAGCCATATCTTGGCCTTAATCGCTTTGGGAGTCAGTAAAATGCCTTTAGCTTCAGCAAATCCATGTCCATCATACCTTCCTTGAAGGTAGTGCAAACCTCCTCAAAATCCCTAATATGAGTGTATGGATTTTCATTTTCCATACCATGATATGTGGGGAGTAGAGGTACCAAATATGGCCTCACTGCTACATCTTCAGCAGGAGGGATGATACAGGATGGAGCACTAACTCTAGGAGGGTGGATGTGATCCCTCATGGTTCTATAGGCATTTGGATTCATGGGGAGTTCCTGGTTGGCTCCTGTTGTTCCTCAGGTATGGATCCATGGTATCGGTTGGTACACTAACCTCACTAAATTTAGATTGAGTTATTGTACCTATCTGTCACGATCTACCCCAGTGTGTCTCCTATCCCACTTCATTGCATATAAACACATTACATAATTTAGAGACAACAAGAGTAACTACAGAGAGCTTGTAAAAGAATTAAAAATTAAATAACAAAATTAAAACTAATGAATGAAAAGCCCGGCTTGATCGATTCTTTGCTAAGTCTTTGAAACATGTTCACACAAGCGCTTTGCAAAAAGAGGTAAAGGTTACGCCGGCAGCAGTGTTGATCATGAAAGTACGCCCGACACCATTAGTAGTTTGGCCATCGACAGCGGCGCCATTTGATTCGTGCCACGCGATGGGTGAGGCTAAAATGACAAAATTTATATGCACCTGGTTTACCTCGCGCGTGGTCGACTCTTTGCGGTATAGTGAATCTAAATTCGAACACGAGATGGGTTTCATCCCCAAAAATATGGTTTTGCATACGATTACTGAAGGTAAGGCTTTCTATTTGGACTCTTTGGAATTGTGTTTCAAAAGCGATTAGAATGGTTTAGAGCGAGGTATAGCGAAGTAAAGGTGAAAAAGTTAACTTTGAAGAGTGGGTGCTAACTTGGCAAGTTAGAGCGAATAAGTGTCCTCGGGTTTTATCTCGCGTTATGACATGACCATAGTCCGTGGCATACTTGGGATCTATATTTAACTATGAAGCCTCACCCATGAAGCAACTCCTATTTGGAGTCATCTGGGTAGCATGCGGTTATGGCCCCTTTCTTTATTTGAAACCACGACATTCAATATCATCTCGAGGCTCGTAGAGACCATCTAAGGGTTTCTTGATGTCTATCGCTATTGTACCTTTGTATTACAAGCATGGAAGTATTGGCCAAATCTAATAACATTAAATGCTATGCGACCCTAATTTGAGAAACCCAACATATAAATATCATTTTAAAGGCTCGTAAAGACCATCAAGAATCAATTACCTCTCTCATGAATATGCCTTTGGATCCTAAAGCATGGAGAGTATTGGCCACATTAATGACATTCAATGTTATGCAACCATGTTTTGAGAATATAAGGGCCATAAATACACTACTTGTAGCTTTTAGTACAAGAGGACAACATGCATATGCCCCACCACCAAGCTAGCTTCCTTCCTCTTCAAAGAAAGGAGGCTTAGCCAAGCATCTCTTGAGTTGTCATCCCTCAGAGGGTGTTTGGCAGCCCAGAAAGTAAGAAAGGGAGAGAGAAGAGGAAAGCAAAACCTAAATAAAAATATGAGACTTTATTTACAAAAATAAAAACTTACAAAATATCTTCTCCTCCTCCAAATTGTTCCAAAAATTGTTACTTAGGTTACAAAACAAGAGGGGCTTATATAGACCGCCTCAAGGCATGAAAATACCAAAAAAACCTATGAAATTGGCTAAGTTATAGGACAATTAAGTAATACACCAAGTTTGGAGCGGTTTAAAATTAGTACAAAGCATGACGAGGCATCAATTTTCGCTAGATGAAGAATTTCTCTAATTAGCGAAATCAACGAATTACAGCAACGAAATTTCGCTAAGGGTGGGCAATTTAAGCGCTAGCGAGGCCCAAGTAAACTAAGCGAAATTCTTGTGAGAAGCGAAATCAATTATTTTAGCTGAGAGCAGTCTTCAGCGAAATTTGGAGTGAATGCAGCGGGAATTTGGCGGCATTTCGAGCAGGTTCTTCAAATTTTCGCTAAGGTTGCTAAAATTTTATGATCTTAGCGGGGTACTAGCAGCTTAACGAAAATTCACTGCGTATTGATCCTTCCTTTGCTTTTCATCTTGCCTTCAAGTTGCATCAGATTTTCTTCACTTTGCCTTTGTTTTCTCATTGATTTCTTGGAATTTGGTTGATGGTAGAACTTGAATTCAACTTCTGATTCATCCCTTTGTATTGAGATTGAACTCAGTACCTGAAATACTGAAACAACCAAAAATACCCTCACAAATGGCATAAGTGCTACTAAAGAGACTAGAACACTTCAAATTGGTATAAATGACATGATTAAAGCGCAAAAAGCATAAAACCTAATCTAATATAGGGTTCAAGAATTGCACTTTTGGGCATTAATCATGATAAAAAGTTCACTTGTTGGAGAGAAGTCATAGGTCTTTAGGAGTACCTCTTGATGGAATCATGATTCAAATCTGGAAATTGCCTACCAAAGTATAAATTGAGGACCACTTCAAATTATATTTCTTTGAGATGGCTAAACTCTTTACGATACTCGGCTCTGAGATAAGTTCCTTTGCTTCATATTGAGCTATTTCCACTGGAATCCATGGACTTTTGAAGCACAGTTTCCCTGGCATATGCCTCGCTCTGATAGTGAGACCACACATGATGCTCTACGTCGGGAGGGCATCTAACCTCTTCATGCCACTTTCTAGCTTTCTAACCAAAATTAGGCTTTATTGACCCGCCAGTGCTCGACCCATGGAATTCCTACGCTCCATGTCTTCTCAGCTCAGTAATACATTAGAGCTAGGATGGTCGATCTATCAAAACCCAGAGCCATGTCTTGTGATATTCTCATCGGGCTTATGTGGGACTCATTAGGTACATTACTTTACGAGGCTCGGCCCGATAACCACTTTTCCTTGGGTTAACACTCGATAGCTTCATGGGACCCGATCGTCTATCACAGCGAGGTCATCCACATCAAAGGTCAACATATTACTTAACATATGCATGTTTATCTTCTACTCTATCTAGAAGGTTTAAAACTTATCCAGAAACGCCTAAAATTAGGCTCTGATACCACTAACTTGTGACGCCCCCAACCCGACACTCGGTGTCAAGCGAGGGTGTCATTTTTTTTTTATTAAATTTTTTTTCCTTTTATTGCACTAGGGTCACCCATCTCTTTACTATTTGTAAATCAAATTATGCTATTTCTACTTTAGTCCACACTCTTCTTATCTTATGACCTTCATGTCCCCTTTTTAAAATTTACAATTTTGCCCTTATATCTTGTATAAATTTCGGGTTTCCGAAATTTTCTTTTTAGCCTTATTTTATTCCAGAAAAATATATTTTTACTTTTATTATACCCTAAACATGTTATAGAACTGTCAGGGTATAATTTGGGATGTTACACTGGGGTCCAAATTTTCATACACATATTTCAAGGAGATTGTTTTCCTAGAAGTCTAGTTTACCCAGAATTTTGAATCACTCAATTTGGATGAGTGATGACCAAGTTATGACCAAAACAAAAACATTGGTTTAAAAAAAAACGGACAACATCTTCCCTAAAACCCAACATTTTCTCTATACAAATTTTTCCTCCATTGAGGACCACAACCAACCAAACACATTTGTAAGTTAGGGTTTTCCTAACCTACATATAGACAAAGAAAGAGGTTGATAAATTCCTAACCCCATATGAATTCTATACAAATTCATACACATATTCCATACAATTCCTTAACTAGTATCCATACCTTAAAAGCTTCTTCTTCTCTCCTTCCTTTCTTCCTTCTTCTTCTTCTCTTCTTCTCTTCTCTCTTTCTCTTCTTCTCCTCTTCTTTTCTCTCTACGTAAACGCCCTAATTCTAAGCTAAAATGGGATATATTTAAGACCATGTTTGGTCTTATCCATTTTTTAGTCAATTTCCATTTTTTGCTAATTGGTCCTTCATCTTTCTATTATTTGCAATCAACTTATTCCATATTCCTACTTAGCATATAATCTTTTCATCTTATGACTTTTAAGTCATGGATTGGTAAATTACTAATTTACCCTTGACCCTTAGATTAATTCCGGGTTTTGCTTATTTTATTTTTAACATTATTTTATTCCGAAAAAATATACATTTACTTTTATTATATCCTAAACATGTTATAAAAATTTGTCGGGGTATAATTTGGGGTAATCTTCTTGATTATGGCCAAGTGAAGGAAGTTCGATGATGGTTTGAAATTGTCCATCCTAGGTAAAATTGTGGGACTTCTCTTGCAAGACTTGGACTTGATGGTTAAGACAACTATGGCCATTGAGAGGGAGGTGGACGACGCATGGAACATCCGAGAGGCGGGTGTTAAAGATAAGTGGAAGATTTGGGCTCGGAGGTTGAAGCCTTGGAAGAGCCATTGCATATCAGGGACCTCCCACAAGAAATTTGACAGTGTTGAACGGATATGTTGAAATTTTGTGAGTTAGAGATCTTTCGGGGTTACTCACCGTGGACCTTAGGGTCATTGACATGTTGGAGTTTGATGTCATCCTTGGGATGGACTGGTTGACGGCACATCGAGTCGTCATTGATTGTGATCATAAGAGGGTTATCACCTACACACCAGATGGTGTTTGTTTTATGTTTCGAGGATAAGCCGCGATGTATTTTACCCTAAAGCGGTATGCGACTCTAGATGACATGGGCAGTTAATGGGTTAGCTAGCAAGTCTTACCTTGGAGGACGAGGCGAGACAAGAGTTAGGTCTACCTCTGGCGGTTTGTGAGTACGAGGACGTTTTTATGGATGAACTACTGGGATGACCTTCACATAGGGATATAGACTTCACTATTGAGTTGCACCTTGGTACATCTCCTATTTCTATGACTTCGCATAGAATGGTGCCTACTGAGTTGCAAGAACTCAAAGTCCAATTACAGGAATTGTTGGACAAGGGTTTTATTAGATCGAGTACTTCACCTTGGCGCATAGTCTTGTTGCCAGAAGAGGACAAGACCCTTCGACTATCACGTGGTTCACGGGTAGTTGAATAGGGTTACTATCAGATATGCCCTTTATGGCGGATTGATGATTTATTTGACTAGTTAAGAGAGGCGCGAGTTTATTCTAAGATAGATCTCTATCTAGGTTACCATCGAGTTTTGAGGTTAGGGAGCGAATATCATAAGATGGTTTAAGGCGATATGGGTATTTTGAGTTCCTGATGATGCTATTCGGATTGGCGAATGCTCAGCGACATTCATGGATCTCATGCATGGGTTTCCAGCCTATGCAGGTCGATTCGTTGTGGTCTTCCTTGATGACATCTTGATCTACTCCAAGTTTGAGGAGGAGCATGAGGGTCACTTGAGGATTGTTCTCCAAGTCTTGAGAGACCATAGTTGTATGCCAAATTCAATAAGTGTCAATTTTGGCTTACTAAGGTGAAATTCTTGGGCCATGTGGTGTTAACTTCGGGTGTATCCATGGACTCGGAAAAGGCTGAGGCGGTTATGAGAAGTCAGTTTTTGAGATACGTAGTTTCTTAGGATTAGTAGGGTATTACAAGAGGTCCATTGAGGACTTCTCCCAATTAGCTGCACCTATGACGAGATTGATCCAGAGGTCAAGTTTGAGTAGAATGACTCGTGTGAGAAGCCATTCCAGGAGTTGAAGAGAAGGCTTACTTTAGACCATATTTTGATAGTTTCAGAGAGGGGACAGAGGTACATAGTATATTATGATGCCTCTAAGGACGGACTTGGATGTGTTTTGATGCAGTCTGGGAGGGTCGTGGCTTATGGTTCTTGGCAGTTAAAGAATCATGACCAGAGTTACCCCACACATGACATAGAGCTGGCGGCCATTGTCTTTGCCTTGAAGGTTTGGCGCCGCTATCTATACGGTGAACAATTTGAGGTGTTTAGGACCCGCAAAAAGTCGAGGAAATACATTTTTACACAAAGGGACCTTATGAGGCCTTGCGGTGTATAACATGAGATAGCCTTGGTGGATGGAGTATCTGAGGACTATGACTTCACTTTGCATTGCCATCCCGCTAAGGCAAATGTAAT